>JAXRJS010000015.1:720000-1097500 GCA_037127375.1 Dione juno | reverse complement strand
ATAATACAATACATTTGCTTAAATTCACGCTGTATATCCCGCCAATGGCAGGGTAGGCAGGCTAGTGATAGAGAAATTTGTGTTAAAAAGTATCTTAACAGCGGCGTAGAAAGGGGTACCGTTCTCCGCTTTTCATCTTCGAGCCATGGCGTGTTGAGTGGCAAAATGCTAGGCCGGGCTTTGTCTAGTTAACAGAACGAGAAAAACGATAGTAATTAATTCTCCCCGAGTGGGAATCGAACCTACAAACGTCCCATTTACAGGCAGACATACAATTTAGAGCAATAAAAAAATCTGTGTTGATTAATTAAATAACCACCTAGCGACGCTTTATAAACCTTATAGTGTCAGATAACAAGGTAATATTGTTATCAACGTAATAGTAACGCATTTGGGATGTTTTCAATTGTAAGCAATGGCTCAAATACTCGTACATATGCTTAAACTTTGTATATTAGATTTTGAACTCTAAAGCTCTAAAATTGAACATCAAATGTACATTTTCACCCTCATTTTCATGCAAGTAAACAAAAATAAATAAATAAAATATCTATTTCAAATTTAATAATTTACTACAACATTCATAATTTCAAGATTCTTTAAAGCGTATTATGTTCAATTATTAATCAATCAAACACAATCAAGTACATGATATATATTGTACAGTAATATAATTTTTGTAATATCAATATTACCGAAAATGAAATGAATTTGAAATTAATATATATATATATATATATATATATATATATATATATATATATATATATATATATATATATATATATATATATATATATATATATATATATATATATATATATATATATATATATATATATATATATATATATATATATATATATATATATTTATTTATATATATATATATATATATATATATATATATATATATATATATATATATATATATATATATATATATATATATATATATATATATATATATATATATATATATATATATATATATATATATATACATACATACTTATAACAGTAGCTTTATAACAAGACCTTGCAATTGAAATATTAGATCACTCTCTATCCATTCTTAGGCATGACATCATAATATATTTTTTCTATAATATCAGTGTAAAGTTACCACGTGCTTAATTTAAAAGAGAGCCTGTTTTTTTGTCGGTTGTTACTCGTTTTTTCGACGATTCCAAATGAAAGCAAAAACAAAAATTAGGGTTACTCCATCATTTTATATAATATTATTTATAAATAATAATTGAAATGGTATAGTGAGCGATGGTTGTAGGTTCGATATCCTCTTGAAGCTAAAGCGCGGCGTTGAGTTCCGAGTATTGTGTAATGTATTCGTTGTTGTATAAAAGGGCCAATTTTTATAAGCCATAGATTATTTTTAAGTAAGCAGTGGAAAGAGATATCATTAAATCTTCTTTTTTAATCGTAAACATCTTTGCATAGACTAACATTCCATTTCAGATATTTGCGTTATCGATATAATTTATACAGAAAGGTAGAAAAGAATTGTTACAATGTACTGTACGGGCGATTAGAATTACTGCTGGCACTTAGAATGTGTCTTGTGACATACACAATCCACATCAATAATATATATATATATATATATATATTTATATCATATATATATATATATATTTTTTATTTTATTTATTTATTTATTTATGCATAAGCCATGCGATTACAAAACTATTATTCATTTAAATACATATATATATATATATATATATATATATATATATATATATATATATATATATATATATATATATATGTAATAATTTACATAATTAGCATTTCTTTTTACAATTTCTTGTTTTCTTACTGGAGCGAGCGACGTTTCATTATATACGTCTTATTTTGTTAACCCTATATATACTCGTACAATCGCAAACGACAAGTCCCCATTATACTTTACAACCGAACCATGCTAAATATACCGTATTAATTAAATGCGACTAGTATAAATTAACATTACAACTTTTTGTGTCCATTATTTTTATTGGAGTAGCTTTTTTTTTAAAGAATTATGATGATCACATGTCCATAAATAGCATTTTCTTTCCAATATAAAAAAAGTGTTGTTAGTTAAGTAAGTTTTTTAGTCTAGTTTAAATTGTACTAGCTTCTAAAATCTAAGAGCTTTTTTATGACAACTCTTGAAACACTCTAAGTGACCGAGTTATGATATGATATGATAAGTGGACTACATCGAAATGATTACCGTGACGTAATGTAACGTAACCTGTAATCTTCCTCAAGAAATGGACTACCATATACCAATACCATCAGGAATTACCAAATTTCATCCAGCAGTTCCTGAGATTACCGCGTCCAAACAAATAAACAATGAGCTTTACATTATTCTCTTATTAACTTAAAACCTTATTAGCGCTATCTTCATTAATTAATAAAATAAAAAGAAATAATTTGACACACCAAACTAGCTCTGCTAAACAAGTTACTGTAGCATTTATTAAGCTAATAAAAAAGCGCATTGAAATTTTTTCACAGTTCCTATAGTCAGAGCCATAAATTAAATATGAAAAAGAAAAAATGACTTATAATAAAAATAAATAAATAGTATCTGACTTAGACACTTTAAATATCAAATGTATTTGACATTTTACGCGGTCATAAAGATAAACACGGTAAAATTTGGTAAAGGTGATCCAAATAGACCAGGGGTTCCCAACGTCTTCTTAGCCGAGGACCACTTTTATGTTATTATTAGCACAGACGATGATGACCATTAGCACTAAAGATGTAGGTTTAAAAAAATACTACATTACCACAATGCAAAAGCTCACATCTACTTCATTGAAAATCATTTGGGACCCATCATTTGGCATCTGTGGACCACTGGTGATACGCGGACCACTGTTTGAGAACCAATGATATAGATTGCAGAGAGTTCAAATAAGGAAATGAAGTCATCATTTTTTAATCCCCATAAACTGGTTCGGTAATTAAGTTGTAACAACAAACAGAAAGGCAATGGGTGCCTAGGTTGAGATAAATCTGTTCGTGATCTCATGCTATTATCTACATCGTTATCTATACACGACAGTGACTAGACATAACTAAATTGTAAGGCGAGAAGCTCCAACAAAAGCGACTTTCGTCATCCTGATATAGAATAATAGTATGTTTCTTTGCCACAGTTGTGGCGATGGGACTTACCAGGTTCAAAACGATGATTGTATGATCTAATCCCAGGTAAATTTCTAATATTGAAATATCTTCTTCATAATTTGTTCAGTATTTTCTTAAATTATTGTTTTATACCAACATGTTTGTGCTAATCGGTGTCCATAAATTCAGTGCCAGCCAAAGCAAAAATAAAATCAATAGATAACTACTAAGGATATCGAGTAAAAGATAATATGGTTAATTAAAAAAAATACCCGATTTGTCGCCGACTCCGTATAAGTAATTTCGTTTGTTTATTTTTAATTTTAATATTAGTCATTCCAATATAAATTTCAACTTTTCAGTTCATGTTTAAATTTGTACATTTAATTATGAAATCGATTAATTTTTTTTTTATAAATAATTTTATTATTAAATGTACTCGTATACTACATACAGACGTATTTTAGTCGGGTATAGTGGAAAATTACTGTATATCAACGTTATCTTTAGAATTAAGATAAAATCTATTACTCACATGGGTTTCCTGCACGGGTATTGGACACGCCTCCGATGCAAGACAAATTAAATGCCACCGAATCATGCAACACCAACACTTATTTATTAGCTGCCTTTCGAAAACGCTTTATATTGACTTATTAATTTGTTATTGATTGATCGTGACTTAATATAAGGCCAAGTACTATATCCAGAGACTTTTGATTGATAAAATCATTTTCATTTGGTTTTTCAAATATATATATATATATAAAACCTAACCTAAATATTACTAAAAAGTATCAAAAATGTATGGCCCCCATGTGTATGTATGTATGTACGAGTATACAGCCTAGGAAGCACTATTCAGAACAAAGCACGCACCATTTTTTAAATAATAATAATTGAAAAGAAAACATAATTGTAAATTTCAAGATTAGTCATGTCATTTTCAATATATTTTTAACAATTATTCAAATATCAAATATATTTAGCTAGTGAAAATGAAAGGCTACTAATACAATTTAGCAAAATAAAACTTTTTAAAACCGTAAATTATCAAATGCAGAAATATAATTTACGTACTTTTCTTGAAAATTCCATAAAATAAATCCATTTCCCCACTCTGGTAGGCAAAGTGCGACATTTAGTTCTGCTCTATACGCAATGTCTCAAATTTAAGCGGGAAGCGTGTTATGGGGTGTAAATTTTTATGCCCATCCTGCTATATGCAGGACAAAGCGTAAAGCCCGATTAAGTCTTCTATAAAATAATATATATCATAGAAATTATAGTGTAGTTTGTGTAAAGCTTTATCCAATTGATAATTAAGCTTAACTATAGTGGCGTATTTTACTATAGTGGCATTTGAAACAAGATCACGATGTCGTTTGTGACCTTTTACTATATGATCTGACAGTATGAAAATTGACACAGTTATCTAAGGGTCTTGTCAGCATGACAATATTCTCACGAATATTATGCATAGTATGAAAAAACCAATATGCCTTATAATAAATTAACAACAATACGCTGTAGCAGGGTACTAGACACCAGTACTAACTTGACACTAGGGTCGCTGTGTCAGCGAGCCTTCAAGTTTCCCACATTCTGCCCAATTTTCGAGACTTTACATGTTGAATGGCGAAACTCAACGCCGCTTTGTCTTCTTTCCAGAGCGAGGAAATGAAATATGACGGAAGAATGAGTACCCGAAAGTCGAATCCACAACCATCGCGCTTACAGTCAGTTTATAGTCAGTCAGCTAAATAATTTTTTTTCAGATAAATTTCGTAACGTTCTTGCATAGCGGTGACCTTACATCAAATTGTAAAAATATGTTTATACCCCAAATGGAATCGTTTTTTTTTTTATTTTTTATTATAATCACTACGAACATGTGATCCATTTTTTTATTAACTTTTTCTAAAATATATACTTAGTTTATTAATTGTCTGCCACTAAAACGGGGCTTAAAATGTAAATCGATTTAATACGTCGATAAATCCATTTTACTAAACAACAACCGATATTACAACACAACATTTAACTTTATGTGATAATGTTTGAAGATATTGTGTCAGTTATTCTGCCACAAATTTTACACATTTTTTTTTAATATGCGCACAGATAAATTTTACAAAATTATTACGGAGTAGACATTATTTTTTTCATTTTCACGCTTTATCGTAAATATAACAAACTAGACAAATAGAACTTAGTATCGGGATAATACGTTTACCACTATCTACCCGAATTCGAATCATTGCGTGTCTTACTAGAGCGGAAAACTGTAAATAATTTATCCCGCCAAGTGGAGACGGAACCCACGTTGTCAACTAATAAGAACTCTTTTTAATTGTAAAAAATAATAAATAAATTAATCTTATTTTCTATAAATGTCACATTTAATATAGCATATCCCAACTACATAGTGATTTGATACTATATAACGATATAAAAGTGATATAAAAATTATTTTTTTTGTATACCAAGAATATGAAATATTTATATTATTTGTATATGAAACAGTATAATAGCTAACCTTACCGCAAACAAAGCATATTCTTCTAGGCATCCTTTGGATAGCGGAATGGAAAAATTAAATGAGAAGGGTTGTACCGAGTAGATGTCAAATTATTAAAGTACATATAATCTCATACAAATATAAATATAAATACATAAACATATATACAGATATAATATTATATCAATAAATATATTTTATGAAAAATGAAACCATTTGAATGTACGTACATATATGTTGTTAAGCTTTTTTTCAAAGTTTATATAGTGTTTTAGTGATTAATTTTGCATATAGTATATATTAGTATATATAGTATTATAGTGTTTTAGTAGTAAATATTTTTACAGGTGACATCGAATACTTTAGCAATTGTGATTTTTCTGTGTTAATTATAATTGTATCTGCAAATAAACACCAATTAACTACCACAACACAACATAAATGATAGACATATCTTCGTGATCACACATCATATTCAATTGCTGTATAAATCATAATAACGTACCTGTTACGATGGTCGTACACTAGAGATTTTTACGCCTCGAGAGATTTATATTCTTTGATTATGAATTCAAATCTTAAATATTATCTCAAATAAATGCTTGTATGTATTGTATCTATTTTTATATATCACGCAGATTTCCGAATTCAGGTGGAAAGCGGAGAACGGAGTGTCTTCACACTAGGTTCTCTCTGCCTACCCTGTTATGTGCAAGATAAAATGTGAAGCTAATAAGTTACAAAAAGCTAGGTTGAGCTAAACACGGTATATCTCAAACAACTCAATGTTTTATCTTTTATATATATATATATGTATATATATATATATGTATATATATATATATATATATATATATATATATATATATATATATATATATATATATATATATATATATATATATATATATATATATATATATATATATATATATTATCAAGTTCATATTATAAATTAATACATGTATAAAGAATTTTTAATATACAATATGGAGTATCAACTATTTCTGTAAGTTTTATTCCCAGTATTACTCACTGTAATAATTATGTCACGAGACATCACTCTTTGAAGACGCCGATTATTGAATATTACGTCACCTTCTCATATAATTTATGTATTACAGTTTTTGCTGCAATCCTTCACAGTGTGGTAGCGTCAGCATATACATATGGCAGTTCATATATAATATATATGTATGCAATTACAATTTGCTTATATATAGACAAAAGTTTCGTAATAGACCAAATTCTAAGCAAAAATAAGAAATAGCTTCACGCTGTTTCCCGCAGACAGCGGCTACGTAGTGTTAAGACACTCTGTTCCGCCCAATTCAGAGACACTGCGTGTTGAGTGGCGGAACTCCACGCCGCACTTTGACATATTACCAGAGCGAGGAAAATCTAATAATTTATTCTCCCCGAGTGGGAATCGAACCTACACCGCTTTCAATTTCTAAGACATTTCATAATGTAAGTATACTGAGGAAATCACTTGGATAAATTGTAGCTCTAGTAGACTACTAAGATTTTATTGCTAATAAACTAACACCCTTGTAAAATATTACTTATTAATAACCTGCTATGTTGTATATATACATACTGTGTATTTTGTTTATTTTTTTATGTGGATCTCTTTTTAACATGCATTCTCCTATTGACTAATGTTATCTCTTGTTGAACGCACAATATCCTTTGTATGATCTCCATACAACGAGAACATACAAAATAATTGAATTGATATATAATTCATTTTTTTTGTCCCGATAAGCAGGGAAGGTTCTCTTTGAGAACGTATTTTCGACTTATCGCTCCGTTCTACACTTTCCGTTTCCGAATTAGAGACATTGCTTGCTTAATTTAATTTTATTCTTTTGAGTGGAGATCGAATCTATAATCGCGTTTATAGTCAGACACGGACGCACTGCGCTACGATGGCCTTAAAATTATACTTGTTTAAACATTGATATTTTTTAATTTCTCACATACAACCTTTTGTATTTTGAAATATTTTAAATTGGTCTAGCATTATTTTTATTTGAATATCATATTCACTTACATAGGAAGCGAGGTCCAGCTGTGAGTTAGCAAAAATATAAATATCAATATATATATATATATATATATATATATATATATATATATATATATATATATATATATATATATATATATATATATATATATATATATATATATATATATATATATATATATATATATATATATATATATATATATATATATATCAATACTGCACAATTGAAAATAATAAAATTAATAATAATTTATATATAAATATATAATATAAAAAAGACAAAAACACGGTGTCTATCTGTAAACGCGACGGTTTGTGGGTTCGATTCCCATTTGGGGAGAAAGCGCGAAAGCGAAAGGTAAAAAGCGCGGCGTTAAGTTCCGCCACCCAACACGCAATGCCTCGAAAGGCGGAAAGTACGGACCGAAGTGCCTTAACACTAGGTTCCTTGGTACGGTTCGCCTAGCTTGCTATGTGCGGGATAAAGCGTGAAGCGTAGAAAAAAAAACATAAACTATGGCATGCATGACATATTTCTGACAAAATTATCATTTTATACGCATATTTTGTTTACATTTATTACTGTAAATTAATAATAATACTTAATTCAATAAAATATTCTTCGTTTTCATTTAAAACATTATTTTAATTCATTTTAAAAAATACAAATTTGATATTAATTGTATTTTTTTTTGTTTTTCTATCGGTATTAGTACGGCTAGATTTAACAAAATTTTAGCAGCCATTACCCATAGCTTACATGCCGCTAATAGTACTACACGGTAGCCGCGTGTTTCCCCCGTTCGACCATCATAAATCACTTATTAATCATTACGGAAACCTTTAAGGAAAATAACGCATTGAAGATATAAATCAATACGTACTAAAATACAATTCAATTGTATATTCCACTAACGCGCCTGTCTGATGTGACCGCTTTCAAAGTTCACGGAATGTTCCGTAAAGGATTCTTTCATTTATAATTATAATTTGTACAAAACTATATATTTTATACATATTATTGTTAAAAAAGGGACAAAGCGCGGCGTTGAGTTCCGCCACTCAACATGCAATGGCGGAAAGTGGGGAACTGAGTGTCTGAACACTAGGTTCCTTCAACCTTTGGTTCCCTCTGCCTACCCTGCTATGTGCGGGATACAGCGTGAAGCTAAATAAATAAATAAAATAAATATTATAGTTAAATGTATAGAAAATCCTCGTTGTTGGTATATATACTTAAATTGAAATATTAAAAGTATTAAGTCCCGACTTAACTCAACGGTAACATTGCATTTAAAGAGTCTAATGTAATTTTTTTTTACTTTGGAAAATAATATATTTTTTGGCTCACGAATTATTTTTCTAGTCTAAGTTGAAGTATATGTGAAGTTAAGAAAATCCCTATCTGATTACAATGAGGCATTCCTACAGGCTGACTGACTGACTTACCAATTTCGGTAATGCAAATACTTTATGTTTGATGAATATAAAATATGCAATTTTAAGTTATATATTATTTTCTAGAACTTACAAATTATAATATTTTCCACTACATTTTAGTCTTATCCATGTTATAATATACAACATTAAAATAATTCAAATAAAACATTTACCAACCTAATATAAAATATATAAAACCTCATCAATTTTATCAACATTTTACAAATAGCACATACGTATACAAACAAACAGGCTACATGTGTGTCATGTATATGCATTAAGATTAAGAGAAGTGCATCGCATAAAATTGTGTAGGGAATAATCATAAAGCTGTTTTCAAACGAAAAGCCAGTCATCCACTGCTCTAAATTCTTTTAGAGATATTGTATCAAATGCTGTCTGTACGTACTTTATTGTAATTGGTCAGATTAATTATTAATAATTATAATTTTAAAAATATAAAAAAAAAATTTATAAATTTGGATATGAACGAGTCACCTGGTACTATAAGATATTGGGCTATTGATAGGGCTGATGAATAAATTTCTTATAAGCATACAAATAAGCCGGTTTTCCTCTAGTGCTGCAAACGTGCATTGGTAGAGGTAATCGCTAACAACAGGTGACCCGCTAGTTCATTTGCCTGGTTTTCAATAAATACTGAGCAAGTGCTTTAGGGCACCGTGGCGCAGTGGGGCACCGCCTGGGGGTGAATTCAATTCTTACTCAAAAAAATGAATTATTTTTATTTTTTAATTTAAGCGGAATTGGACTGCTATGAGGATTCATATATGCATCTAAAACGAAAAAAAACACAAAAATGATACAAATGTTTCAAAAAATAACTATAAAAAAAACAAACAAGGGTTGAAATTTTGGAATCCTTATACGGGAAGTGAGCATATTTAATACGCGCCCCCAAGATTATTGAAAATTGAAATAAAATATTTCTGTTCTGTTTATTATCATTAAATGCATATACAGAAGACTTCGCTTTAAATAATAAAAAAAACTATTCAATAAAAGAATAAATCCCAAATTAATAATTCCAATTTCCCTATAGCGAAATATGCTTGAAAATTAAAATTCAATAAAAGGCCTAGTATGCACTAAATACTCCTCAATAATAAATAATTCAAATCCTTATCCAAAACTATAAAAAACGTTAGAGGAAACAAACACAAATATCAAAGGCATACATTGCGTATTATATTAAAACATTTTAACTAGATCTACTTAATTCAAATAATTGTATGAATAAACATCGACGCTATACCACAATTGCAGAGTACAATATTTCAATGAAATTCTAATTCACATAATTGTAATAACCCATTAGCTTTAACTTCAGAAGCTCTTAGGTGAATCTGTTCCAAGGTCACCGCATGTTGACTTCACGCTGTATAACATTAAATTTATCATTTATACTTCGTCGTATCGTAAAATAAGTATCATTATAAAGATAGTGATAAATTTAAATTTGAAACAAAATAACAGAAATTCTTATATATTAATACGTCGTGGCACAGCGGCACAGTGGCACAGCGTGTAAACGCGACAGTTGTGGGTTCGATTCCCACTCAGGGAGAATGAACTGTTTCATCAACCTAGCTCTGGCGTATGGTAACAAGACTAAGCGCGGCCTTAAGCTCCACCGCTCATCATGGAACGGAGTGTCCTAACACTAGGTTCTACCTGCTATATGCGGAATATAACGTGAAGCTGTTTGTAATAATAATTTCAATTTAAAGCACTTGATGTACGTTATTTAGTTTACGCGAATAATAGAACCTTAACCTTAGCCTTAACCTCACGATATTTTACCAATTACCTATAGTAAACTACTTAACAAATTTATATTCTTTGGGAATTAAAGCATGCCTAACTAATAATAAGCAAAGTAGAACCTATATTGCGATGAAAATAATTTATGATAATATTCAAATGCATTACATTTTAATGGTTTTGTAAGAACAGTACAACAAATTTGACTTTCCAACGACTTCACATGACATTGGTTAAAAGAGAAAGTTTCTTACAATGAATACTTCTGAGACTAACATTTATTTTTTTTTTATTTCAGTTACACGGTGTATTCCGCATTAAGCAAGCTGGGTAGATGGCCAAGCATTCCTCAAATTGGATCAAACTCAGTGGCTGTGGCAGCCAATTACAATCAGATGCTCTTCCTCGTGCTACAAGTAGCTCATGAAAGCCTCCAAGTCTTCATCAAACCAGGAAGAACATGTCTATGATCAATTCAAACTTGAACAAGTATGGAAATTAAACATGACATATTTTAATAAGCTTAAATATAAATAAAATATGTACAAAATTAATGTGAAGCCACAAATGCAACATAGCACTCAAATACGAGTGTGTTATTATGACTATTATATGTCAAAAGTTCTATAGACAAGTTGGCTATACAGTTTTGTTAATGAGCGTCTCTAATGAAATGAGACAATACTAATAGGTCTGAGTGGTCCGAGTAAATATATTGTTTTACGAGCGGCGCCAGCGAATGTAGCACATTTCATTACAGCGAACGCAAACGGCACCAATGAGAATTGTGTAAGATTTATTTAGAGAAATACAATGTTTCTACACTATGTTGGTAGAGCCACTGTAGCGTGGTTTGATCAATTGAACAGCAGTAGTGGGTTTGGAATTATATTCTGCAGAATAATTATATTAAATGACAAAAGGCACGTCGTGTTGGAGCGTGGCAGTGGCGTCTGACTGTAAAGGCGATTTGTGGGTTCGATTCCCACTAGGGGAGAATTAATGTTTTTAATTTTCCCGCTTTAACTTAGGTTAGGTTCCCGCAACCGGGAAACGAAATGTGACACTGTGTGACATGTGAGATATATTGTCAAGCTGAAAAAATGCCAAAAGTCTGTTTTACCACAACCCTAATAAGTTTCGCAACTCAATATGTAATGACTTCTAAACGTGGCTGATTATGCAAAAAGGAAAAGCTTATTATTGGAACTTTTTATTTTCTACGTTAAATAAATTAATGATACGAGACAAGTTAGACATGTTATTCTTCAATAATTAAGCGTCGTAAAATATATATTTAAAAATATATATGCACTGATACTATAATATACCAAGAATATGAAACAAGAATCAAAAGTCACAAATGATTAATTTGATTTATCATTTTATTACGTGAGACAAACAACGTAAATTTTATTCCTCTAAATGACATTTTAAAGACTGATAAATAAACACTTGACTTTTATAGCTTCACTCACTCAATCTACTTATGTAATTAGTTTCAAATTTAATAAAATTAAATTAGCTTTACGCTGTATCCCGCACATAGCAGGGTAGGCAGAGGGAACCGAGGAACCGTAGGAACCGTAGGAACCGTAAGAACCGTAGGAACCGTAGGAACCGAGTGTAAAGAAACTCAGTTCCCTGCTTTCCGCCTTTCGAGGCATTGCGTGTTGAGTGTCAGAGCAAAGCAAATAAAAATCATTCATTCTCCCCGAGTGGGAATCGAACCCCCAAGCCGTTGCGTTAACAGGCAGACGCTATGCCTCTGCGCCACGACGGTCCTCAAATAGTTTAGGTATAAAACTTTTGCGATCAAACAGATTTACCTTCTTCCCTGATTTACATATCGACAAATATAAAAAACTTCGCGTTAATATAAAAGCAATAAATCTTTAGTTTTATAATATTACTATTGATATGTCGATTATTACTAAGTAATTAGCTGAAAATTAGGCAGGGGGAGCCTAGTGTTAAGATATTCTTCCTAATTCTTCAAGACACCTTCTGTCTAATTTTAGAGACATTGCGTATTAAGTGCCAGAACGAGGATATGCAAATAATACAATCCCTCCTAGTGGGAATCGAACAGATAACCGAGACGGTTGTTGTCCATCACCGAGCCGCTGCGCCACGACGGTCTCACGTACAGCAAGATTATTACTATAGATATATATTGTTGTATGCTAATATAATGCAAAGGCAGACACCCAGAGGTGGCTTACGTGACCGATACCACTTACATTTGGTATCTATCCCATTTGGATTTGTTTCTCTTGTACATACAAACTAGGCGACAAAGTACATACGCTCAATGAACGACGTCGCTCTTGATCATAAATAATGCAGTGCTAGTCATAGCTCGAAATGAAAAATTATAATATATATAGTGAAAGAAATGAATTCACGCTCGAATGCACGTGAGCATTTAAAATATTTTATACATATTTCTTTTATTTAAAAAAAACAGAATTCTCTGTCTGTATGTCTGTCGAGAACCCTTCTCAGGAACCCGTATCCTTGATACCTCAGATAGGTATCAAGCTAAAATTAATATCAAACAACCCAACTAAGCCCAACACAATCAAAAATGCTTTTGACGGTTGCAGCTTATTTGAAGACCTGACGGGACGCGAATCCAACTCGCACTTGACCAGATTTTTACGATTTTTTTATATGTAATAAGACTTCTAACAAAATATGAACACTATATTCATTTCGTGAGATTAGTACCTATCCGCCACTCAATTCCTAATGTGCCTTAACAGGCTGGAAATGGGTACACAAAGATCTAAATGCCCAACTAGCTTAATAATTTTAATAATATAAGAGCGAAACTTATCAATTTTTAAGTTCAGCCTAATTTTTAAATAGGTTATATGAGATAAGTCCGCGTTCAGGTCTGCCATTCAATACGCAATGTCTCGGAAAGTTGGAAGCGGAGTGTCTTGACACTACCTATGTTCCTTCTGCCTATATGCGGAAAATAGCGTGAAGCTACTTTCTTTTTAATTTTTTAATAAAAAAAATAAACTGACGTAGAAAGCTTATAAATAAAATATGCACTCATAACTCAGAGAAATCAGTTAGTGAAGACGCAATCATCTACTATTTTTTAACCTTAGGATTAGCATTTTTGTTCAAAAATTCTATGGGACAAACTTCGGAGGACAAAAACACGTATCCATAAAAAAAAACTAAACAAAAAAATATATATTTTAATATATAATACATACAATAATATATCTACGTGTCAAAGTGAGAACATCCTCCGTATTTTTCATCGGTTAAAAGGAGCATTTACTTACTCACTTACTTATTAAATTACATTGTAAGTTATACCCACTGAAGTGACATCAGGGTTAAGGGTCAGGTACAAGTTTTCAATGATCTCTATTTGGAACAAGTGAAGTGTGAATTACAAATATTAGTTAATTACTTGAAAGTGCTAAATGAGTGATGATAAAAATATACACAATAAGATATAATGACGTAAATACGTACTAATATTTTTAAGATATTATTTCAAAAAAAATTGTACACTTGCATTTGAAAATTTTCTTTTTAATTGATATTTACAATATTTTTTCGCCTGGTTAAGGTTCTATTATCAGGTCGTAATCTAGTATATCGGTTGAGGAGGAATTGTCGGCCTTACGGATGAATCTACTAAAATATATAAATTCATGAGATCACTAAGCGAAGTCACGGCTATATCTATATGAAATGCATTGCCATATATCATAATTGTTGTTTTATAGTAACAGTCATATATATATATATATATATATATATATATATATATATATATATATATATATATATATATATATATATATATATATATATATATATATATATATACATATATATATATATATATATATATATATATATATATATATATATATATATATATATATATATATATATATATATATATATATATATATATATATATATATATATATATATATATAATATATATATATATATATATATATATATATATATATATATATATATATATATATATATAATCGTAATATATTTTGAAGGTCAGCGCCTATGGCCTTGAGAACGTAGGTTGCTTAACATAATAAATTATTAGGGTCTGCACTTGGTAAGGAAAATATGGAACCCTCATGGGATCCCTTTATCCGTATGTCTGTCTGTCCGTCTGTCCAGTTGAAATTATCGTCAAATTTTTAAGTTTGCGGTCCCTTGGAGCATTTTAATCCGTTATATTTGGAGTCGGTGCCAGCTAAGGCAAGAAGTTAATAGATAACTACTAAATAATTAACCCGAACTACTAATAAGCCGAATAAATGCAAATAAAATTATTAAAAAAAATTACCCAAGCTGTCGTCGACCCCAAGAATAACGGATTGTGAATACTAAATAAGTATATACATATGTGAGTATCAGTCAATTCCCATTCAATTATTTTTTAATTTATTTTAAAGTAAAATTTTAAATTCAGTTTAATTTTTTGGTTAAAATAAGTTTACTTTCTGCATATTAGATATCATTTATGTTTGTTATTATCCATTATGCTTGCTTGCTTATCTATTCCAAATATTATAAAGGCCTTCTTATCTTATATAAAACAGATGTTCAAATCCCATATAACTTGATCAAACCAAAACAATCCATGTATATAACATTTATATGAGATCAGCTCTAAAACATAACCTATCTTACAAAAAAGTATTATCGAAATCCGTTCATAGTATTCGTAGTAATTGTGTAATAATCTTACAAAAAAACATACAATGGACTAACAGAAAATGGACAGAAAAATATTCGCGTTGCTAAGTGACTGACAGTCGAAATTACACAGCGCAGCCCAACCTTATATAAAACCTGAACGTAACGATATGCCTACAATATCAGTTTTGAATATATATGGTTCTCAAAAGACGATATATTACTAGTAATAGACTGACTATTAAGTACGTTGACAAATGATGGCCGGTTGGTGTTTCTAGAAAGGAATTCAAAATTATTGTACACCATAAATATTTTATTGAACGCCATAATATACATTACAAATAAACTTTCACAAAATCCCTTAATCCCATGAATCTCCACAATTCCTTAGCACTGTTCTTGGCTCCTCTGTACCTGAAACACGATGAGGCCAACACCAGGTGAGTCGGAGCGTTGTACCCATGAGTACTAGGAGAGAGGAGATTATTAACATTATTATTTCACCATATACATATATATATATATATATATATATATATATATATATATATATATATATATATATATATATATATATATATATATATATATATATATATATATATTTATATATATATATATATATATATATATATATATATATATATATATATATATATATATATATATATATATATATATATATTTGGAGTCAACGTATCTGTTGTGTTCTTTGATTTTGTTTCGAGCGTCTCAGCTAAGCACAGATTACTTCAAATGAAAATTCAGCATTATTGATTTTTTTGTATCAGAAAGAACAAGACTGTTTGAATTTTCAATACTATTTATTTTTCCATCACAAAAACAGTATATGTACAATATGATTAATTATAGTAAAGACTGGATGCGGGTAGCGTAGGACCGATCCTCGGTGGAGGTCCTTAGGGAAGGCATATGTCCAGCAGTGGGCGTAAGGAAAGGTGTAATATCAAATCTGGTAGAATTTCAAATATCAGTACCATATTAAAATAATAGATAGTATGACTGATATTTATCATTTTTAGTCTTAATTAAGTTGAAGTAAAATGATGATATATGTATACGATACTTCTAAAATTCCCTTAATTAAATTGACATCAATAGGAAAGACACGTAGAGCTGAAAATCTCGGTGGTCTTATCTCCAAATAGTCCAGAGCATCATATATTAACACTCGTAAAGTTTCATCTACGAAAAAGAAATTATATTTTATATCGAAAATGCATAATATACATATTTTATATAAATTTTAGTTCATTTTGACAGAATAATTAATTTTCATCATGCAATAAAAAATAAGTAAATATTGTGAACATGTAGGATATATAAAATATTTAACAATTATATTTTTATAGCTTTACGCTGTATCCTGCATATAGCAGGGTAGAAACGTAGTGTTTAGACACTCCGTTCACTACTTTCGAGACATTGTGTGGTGATGGGCGGAATTCAACGTTTGTCTTGTTACTAGAACAAGGAAAATGGAAATAATTCTTCCCGAGTGGGAATCGAACCCACAACTGGCAATTTTTCAGTCAGACGCTGTCCGCTGCGCAGCTGGGGAACTACGAAAGGATAAAGGAAGGTACTTGAGATTTATATGAGAACGGGACGATATAGCTTCAACGAATAATGCTGATCACGTCTAACATCAATTACTAAAGAGCCATTTTTATATCTTATAGTTTATCTTATCTATTGTAGTTCTACATCAGTGTTAGAGATCCTCATTTTTATATGTCACAGTTTAGACAGTTTATTCGACACTGTGTTTTCAAAGATCAACTGAGGTCTCCTCTTACCACTCACTTTTGCTTGATATATATTTTTTACCATTCTTGCTCTCGACGTACCCAAGCCATCTGAGCAGGTTCTTCTTTATTCTCACTATGACATCCTCGCTGATACCTACCGTTCTGTGTGTGTATCTCTTCGTTGCGGATTCAGATAGTTAAACTGATTCTGCATATCCTCCGAAGAGATCGCATCTCCACAGCATTCATCTTTCTTACATTGTACTTATGCAATACTATAGTATAGTAGGTCCGTGGACAGAGCTACTATAGTATACATTACATGTACACAATGATGTAGCTAAAATATGAATCTTACTGTTATCACACAGAAGCAGCTGTTGTCCTAAAATTGCTTTGATTTGTTCGTATTCCTGTTTAGCCATTTCCGCGTATAGACTACACGCAAAAACATAAGCACTACCTAATACACAATCAGGTACAAATATCCAAAAATATTCAACTTCTCCCTGGAAAACAACAATACAACTATTTTTATATACATACGTATGTATATAAATATACATATACACTTATATTGTTATTTGCAAATCAGCGTGACAGATCATAATTTTGATTTATTTTTTTTCAGCTTCACGCTTTACACCGTATATAGCAGAATAGACAGAGGGAAGATGCCACCCGAATTCGAGACTGTCTCACCACTGCGCTTTGTCCTGTCAGACCAAAAAGTTGAAAAAAAAATACATCCCCGGATAAGGATTGAAGCCCCGACCATACGTTTACTATCAAACTCCCACTGTGCTATAAAGGCCTTATTTAAATGTTAATAATTAAATATTATTTAAAAAGCAACTAATGATTTTTATAAAAGCAGAAATAAGAACAGAATTGTGTAATAATTGCGAAAATCACAGATCTTATTAAGACAAGAATTGGATATGTGCAATTTTCAATCAGCTTTAACTTACTAAAAGTATGATTTTCAATATAGATTTAAAGATGTATACTATCAATTTGAAACAATGAAATACAATTCCATAGAACATCTGAAACAGAAATATTACAAGTTTATTTAAAGTGTTATTACACAGGAACCGAAAATATTTTATATAAGAACGTGTGGCTTAGCTGGCTCAAATTATTTTTTCTATATATCTTCTAAAATGTATCACAATCATTAAATTCAAAATCATATTCAAGAAGTCTAGAAATATACGTATATGTACACAACTATATAAATAAAGTACTAACAAACAACGTAGCCATCTTGCAATTATTTTCAATATTGTCCATGTGAAATCTATAAGCGTTCAAATGTTTCTTTATAATTCTCATCTTCATAATGACATTTTCATTTGATATCTCCAGTTTATTTTTCAAAGATATTCTAATAAATTTCATTCTCGACCAAAAAATATTGACCATAATTGTTAAAGTATAGTTAGATAAATAATTTGATGTTAAAATAAGATTTAATAAAACACTTTCAAATTTCCTAATAATGCTGTTATGTAGAAAATAATATATGAAGTGGAAAACTTTTAATGTTATAATAACATGTAAGATATAAAGCGACGAAGCTTCAATTGGATATCGAAAGTACATTAGTCTATCAATTGTTTGAACTCTTGCACAGTAGTTTATAAGAAACTTCTCTTTTGTGAATAAAGAAACCAATGCGTTACCCAGACACTCGATTACACTTAATATTATATTTATATATATCGTTGAGACTGGATATCGATAGATGAGCATTGATAGATATATAATCACACTGGTACTAATAAAAACTATACAGTACAACTTCGCTAAGCGACAAAAGATTATTGTTGATTTGTTCGTCTCATAATATAATCCGAACATTAATCTTATTTTCAATAAGCTATACACGCAACACATTTTCTTACAGGCATATTTAAATATTTTTTTAATTTTACGAATCATTTTTTTGAAGGATTGTCAAGTTATTATGAAAACTAGACTGAATGTGAAAGGTACAAATAATCGATTTTAATATCGTAATGTACCGCATTACAATTATTCATAATCGGTTATTATCCAAATAATATCAAGAATTGATTTACACACACACATACTCACTATTTGTCTTACTTTGTTTCAGTTTCAGTGATTAATGACTATTTATTTGTCATAGGTAAAAAATATTTACTTAAATATAATATTTTAAAGTATCATTTATTTCAAATAGTATTACAGGTGGGAGAGTCATGTTGACAGTGATGGTAACTCTTGGGCAGGCTCGACCGGGACTTTACCACCTTCGATATTTAAAACTGGCGCTAAGCAGTGGTCATTTTTGTCCCAGCGTTTCGCATTCGTGACGCCGAGCTCCGGAGCCCAATTTCAAACCCTTCCTAGAGTATGACAGCGGTACTGAAAGATACTTTATACCCCACGAGCTTACCAGCATCCCGCGTGGTGGTGAATCTCTTCGTGATTCCATCAACTCAGGCCGCCCGTTGAATTCTGGAGTGGGCACAGAATCCTTTCTACGCTTAACGTGGATTTCTGTAACATCAGAGGTCTTCACTTCAACTTGAACGCCGTCCACCACCATCTTGCTTGTTATTTCTGACGGAGACAGACACATACGCCACAATGGCAGAATACCCTCGACTCGTCGTTTCTGGCACTTTAAGTCAGCAGATTGAGACTGGGGATAGCGTACTTTTTACTCATCATATCACTGAAGGCCGGTTTGTTTCTCTTCTGATGATCCTAGCGCCTGTGCTTCTGCTGTCGCCGAAGTCTTTTTGTATGGAGCTTTATGTTTCTAGCGCTGTAGTACCACTTGATGGCAAGCCACGACCTGATTGGTCTTGCAAACAAGCTGCTGGTGAAAAACGTAAGGTATATGAAATCTGGGCTGAGGCACTGGCCACTTGGGATCCGAAAGTGATAACCTTATAAGGGAAGTACAACCAGACCTCTTTTTACTTTTAGCGGCAAATTGCCAGAGCCAGGTCTATGCATATTGCCAAAATCGATGAGAAACATGTGGGCTACCAGGACGGAACGCGTCAGTTCTGGGCGCTCTTTGAGGCTGTACTCGGCAGCTTTGGCCGGCCCTCGCTTCCACCTTTACGCAAGGAGAATGTAATCGTAATCCATACGGCTAAAGAGAAAGCCGATCTCCTGGGTACTCTATTTGCCTCGAACTCAACTCTTCATGACCATCGAGGAACGAGACCGCCGACCATTCCGAGGTGTCAGAGCTCAATGCCCGACACCAAATTCAGTCAAAACGCTGTTCGGCGAGCTCTCTCTTCTTTGGACCTCCATAAGTAGAGTGGACGAGATGATATCTCTCTTTTAGAGCTCCCTTCCTGTTTTCCTGATTTAATACTGATTTGGTACTAACGCAATTCATGGAACAGCGCTTTGATCCACTCGATCCTGAAGAAATGCGATAAAAATAATATTTTTGAATTACATTTTAACTGTCGTGGGTTTATTAAACATTTTTAATTTAGTTTTTTTCAATATATTTTTCGAATCAACATGTCTGTTGTGTTCTTTGATTTGTTTCTATATTATAGTGTTGAATTTTATATTAGAATAGAATAAGACTATACATTTGAACTTTCAAGACCATTTATTTCTCATTTACGAAAACATTATATTACGTACAATATTAAAGTAGGTAATTAATTAGGTAATTATAATAAAGACTGGATGCGGGTAGCGTCGGACCAATCCTCGGTGGAGATTCTTCGGGAAGGCATACGTCCAGTAGTGGGCGTAAAGAAAGGTGGAATAAACTAATAGATAGTAAAACTGATATTTGACATTTTTAATCTTATGTAAATTGAAGTAAAATGATGACATATGTATACGATACTTCTAAAATTCCCTTAATTAAATTGACATCAATAGGAAAGACACGTAGAGCTGAAAATCTCGGTGGTCTTATCTCCAAATAGTCCAGAGCATCATATATTAATACTCGAAAACTTTCATCTACGAAAAAAAATTATATTATATAAAATACCTATATCTTTTCTATTATATATAGAAAAGATATAGGTATTTTATATAATATATTATCATTATATAAGAAGATATATAAAAGAAAGGTTATTTTGAGTATTTATAAATGGATAGAACCCAAAAAAAAACAATTTTTGTCTGTTTGTCGGTGAGCTCCTGGCTTAACCTATGCAAATACAGTTTTTACCACCGAATTATGGTATACATTACTGAAAATGTAGTTTGTTTTATTTCAATCTAATTTAATTCTTCAACTTTATAGACAAAAATAATATTATATAGTATAATATATGTAAGAAATATATATATTTTTTTATTTTTTGTTTAAGCTGCATTTCATTATTCCTTATAGTTCAACTGGACTACTATGGTTCTACATCAGGCGTGCCAGTCTTCAAAATCAATTATAGCCTAGATCCTACTTAGACGGCAGACCTAACAGATATACAATAAAAACAATTTTATTCAAATCTGTCCAGTAGTTCTAAAGATGTGCGTGTACAAACAGACAAACATACAGATTATATTTTTAAATCATAGCATGATATTCTATTCTTGTTTTTATATTATATTCAATGTACAGATACATTTAACTTTACTATAGTATACATTACATGTACACAATATTGTCATTACACAATGATGTAGCTAAAATATGAATCTTACTGTTATCACACAGAAGCAGCTGTTGTCCTAAAATTGCTTTTATTTGTTCGTATTCCTGTGTAGCCATTTCCGCGTATAGACTACACGCAAAAACATGAGCACTACCTAATACACAATCAGGTACAAATATCCAAAAATATTCAACTTCTCCCTGGAAAACAACAATACAACTATTTTTATATACATACGTATGTATATAAATATACGCATATACTTATGTTTTTATTTACAAACTAACAACGTTACAGATTATAATTTTAATATATTTTTCAGCTTCACGCTTTACCAAATATATAGCAGAGTAGAGTAGTAGAGGGAACATTGCGCCAGAATTCGAGACTGTGTCTCAACGCTGCGTTTAGTTCTGCCTGAGCGAGGAGATGAAAACAATTAATTCCCTCGGGTGAGGATCGAACCCACAACCATCCCGCTTACTATCAGATGTAGTCCCATTGTGCTACAATGGCCCTAATTAATTAGATGGAGGAAAAATTGCCAAAAAAAGAAAAAAGAACTGAATGTACTCGTATAAAATTTTAAATATCTTTAACTTACTAAAAGTATGATAGTCATTATAGAGCTAAAGATGTATATTATCAATTTTAAACAATGAAATATAACTCCATAGAACATCTGAAACAAATATCACCATATAATATATATTTTTAGGATTCCATACCTCAAAAGAAAAAAACTGTCCCTTATAGGATCACATTGTTGTCCGTCTGTCTGTCTGTCTGTCCGTCAGTCTAGATCATTTTCTTAAAATTAATTAATCAAACTGACAAGAAGTGAGAACTTATCTTAGCTATAAATGAAGAAAAAAAAATTGAGAATTGATAATTTTTAAGATTAACGGAAATAATTTATATATACGGAACGGAAAGAATTTATAGAAGAGACTTATATTAAATTTTACTTGTTATAATCAAAATACTTCGAAAATTTATAAAATTAATATATTTTTGTAACATTTGCAAAATACTGATCTAAGCCTGAATGCAAGTAAGACAAAGGTTCTGGTATTTGAAAGAGACTAAGAAAAGACGATATGCAAGCTTTTTGTGAATGGAAGCTTATTAGAACAAGAGAATGTAGTAGTATACCTGGGAAGTATGTTAAGTAGAGATGAAAGAAATGGACGAAATGGATGTGGAAATGTGTTTTGCTGCCAACAGAATGAACGGTGACTTAGCTGCATCGTTGGGACGGCGAAACGTCAGTGTAGCTGCACGGTTGGCCGCGCAGTGTACACAATGCAGTTCTGGTTCTGCAGAAGAAGAACAAAAGAAAAATGAATACTGAGAAGATGCGATCTCTTTGAAAGATATGCAAAGACATCTTAACTGACCGAAGCCACAACGAAGAGATACGAGTACACAGAATGGTATGTACCAGCGAGACTGACACAGTGAGAATGAAGAAGAACGTGCTCAGATGGTTTGAACACGTCGAGAGTATGAGGGACGAAAGAATTGTAAAAAATATATATATGAAGCAAAAGTGAGTGAGTGAGGAAAAGTGACCTTCGAAAATACAGCGTCGACACTCTAGGAAGGTCACGTAAAAAGCAAGAGGACCCCCCGGACAGCATGTATGAACAGGTCAGTGACAGTGGACGAGGTGAAAGTGGTATGCAGGGACTGTAGTTGCTGTTTGGAGCTCCGTTCGCTATACCTGGTACCCCGCTAGGGATATGTATGTATGTTTGTATTTACCATTTCCAGTACACAACTATAATATAGACAAATATACTTACAAATATCGTAGCTATCTTGCTATTTTTTTTAATATTATCCATGTGAAATCTATAAGCGTTTAAATTTTTGTTTATAATTCTCATCTTCATATTGACATCTTCATTTATCTTTAGTTCATTTTTCAAAGATTTTCTAATAAATTTCATTCTCGACCAAAAAATATTGACCATAATTGTTAAAGTATAGTTAGATAAGTAATTTGATGTTAAAATAAGATGTAAAAGAACGCTTTCAATTTTTTTAATAATGTCGTTATATAGAAAATAATATATGAAGTGAAAAATTTTAAATGTTATAACAACATATAAGATATAAAGCGACGAAGCTTCAATTGGATATCGAAAGTACATTAGTCTATCAATTGTTTGAACTCTTGCACAGTAGTTTATAAGAAACTTCTCTTTTGTGAATAATGAAACCAATGCGTTACCCAGACACTCGATTACACTTAATATTATATTTATATACATCGTTGAGACTGGATATCGATAGATGAGCATTGATAGATATATAATCACATTGGTACTAATAAAAACTATACAGTACAACTTCGCTAAGCGACAAAAGATTATTGTTGATTTGTTCGTCTCATAATATAATCCAAACATTAATCTTATTTTCAATAAGCTATACACGCAACACATTTTCTTACAGGCATATTTAAACAAATTTTTGGAATTACGAATCATTTCTTAGAAGAAATGTTAACACTCCTTCAAAAAAAAGAAAGAATAATGATGTGTCAGGTTATTATGAAAACTAGACTTAATGTGAAAGGTACAAATGATCGATTTTAATATCGTAATGTAAGGCTTTACAATAATTCAGAATCACCTATCGTCCAAATAACATCAACAATTTATTTACACACAATTTGTCTTTGTTACATTTTTTATGATTAATAACTATTTATTTGTTAAATTAAATTAACTTCACGCACATGGCAGGGTAGGCAGAGGAAACTGTAGGAACCTAGTGTTAAGACTCTCCTCTCCCCACTTTCCGCCTTTCAAGACATTGCGTGTTGAGTGGCGCAACTCAACGCCGCGCTTTTTGCCTTATTACCAGAGCTAAGAAAATGAAATCTCTCATTCTCCCCGAGTGGGAATTAAACCCACAAACCGCGTTTACAGGTAGAGGCTATGCCTGTACGCCAAGCCAGTTTCCATTAATAGCCATTTATGGATTAAAGTATTTAAACGTATCACCTGAAATTTAGATTATGGAATGATAAAATAAAACAAAAATGTCATAACAGTCTATAAAATTTAAAACTCAGAATTATGAAACTAAAAGGTTTGTAAATATCATAATCAGCTATGACGCCTTTACATGAACAATAAAATTTATATCTAAACTTTGTGTACGTTTCGCGTGCGCCGGCGCCGGCTGCCCACGTGGTTGGCGCCTAGGACGAATTATGTCGGTGGAATTATACGGATTTCTACATCATAGTAAATCGTTTATCTACAAATTAGGTGAATAGTAATTCACGAAACTGAATTAGAAAAATGCCAATGTTGCACTTGCAGTCGCCAGTTTGAATCTCTCCAATATAATTAGATTAGTGAAAACTATATTAAAATCCGTTGCACATGAAATATTAACGTCACGTGTCAACTTTATGTCATGTACAGATTAGTCAAGAATTAGTTCCGTAAGGATAATTTTTATACAACATAATATTTCATAAAGAATCTCATTTACTACAAATGAAGCCAGGAAACGTCATTTTAGCTAAAAATATTGTTTTACTACGAATTAAATTAGAACTCCCGAAATGTATTCAATTCAGGTCAATTAATTATCGTTTCTTGTGAAACGAAAATTGATCTTTTAAAAACCAGAAAGTTAAATTTGAAATGTCATTTTACTGACATTATTTTAAAAATAGGACGCAATATTTAAATTTCGAAGCTATATCGTTGGTAAAATTGGCTCATCTTGCTGCACGAGCTCAGATTTCTCCTTAAGGAGCCATCGATACAAACTCTTCAGTGACTAATCGAGTCATTGACAGATGATACACAGCCAAATGCACTGTATATAGAAAGCTCAAGTGTTGATTTTTGCGAAATACATACGGAATGGAGAAATAATGAGATTTGAATAGTTGTTTTGATTTTGTAATAAAGCTTTGCTCTTCATTTTCACCTGCAAGCCGAAATAACATTTTTTTTGTTGTTTCTTGTTGAGAATTAAAAAGAACGTGTTCAGGTAGTTTGGGCTCGTTGAGTGAATGTATGATTTTTTATCATTAATAATGAGGGGTAAAAAAGATATGTGAAGCAACACTCTGTACTTAAAGATGTAGGATTTTCGATTGATTTTCGTGAACACAGTTCGAAGATACTGGAGGGAGGTCATTTAAAAAACAGGTCCTCTCGGAGGGCATGTGAAGAGGTTAATGACAACGGACGAGGCGAAGGTGTAGGGCTCGTAGTATTTGGCGCTCCGTTCTCTCTGGCTACTCCGAAATATATGCATACTTAAATATGTAAAATAATATTTGTAACATGCAATGTCAACATAATCAATGCTAGATTTCGTAATACTCACAAATATAAGAGTCTTACGTAATAATTCTAAAAAAAAACTAATTTGAAAAAGAATGTGGATATGTTTTTTGTTTTTCAGTTTTCTGTTTAATTTCCTCTGTATCAACGTTTATTGCATTTTTTGAGACCGTATATTTACATAGGCACCTTGTATCATCGTCGTTACTTAAGACTAGCTAGTAATTTATGCAAATATTTTGCTTGACCCGCAGTATAAACAATTTATAGTCACTTTAATAACATGTTTAAATAATTCTAAGAAGTTATTGAATTATAAAAATAGGTAATCATGATAGAGGTAGTAATGTATGCATTTAAAAGTTAAAGTTTTTATATATAAAATCTCATTTTTATAATTCCTCTTCTCTATAATGTAATAATTGTCTTACCTATTATTCTAAATAGGAGTAAAACCTTTTTTTTTTGGACAATTAATTTTAATCTATTTTATTCATATTTTTGAAGAGAGAAAAGAACATATTTGAAAAAAAAAAAAAAAAAAATATATATATATATATATATATATATATATATATATATATATATATATATATATATATATATATATATATAATAACATCTAATTATTGATAGCTCCACGCATATAACAGGGTAGACAGAGAGATTAATGTCAAGACTCGACGTTTTCCGCTGTCAACTCGAATTCAAGAGATTCAACACAAGGCATTACGTTGACAAAACTGAACATCTCACTTTCTTCTTACCAGAGCAATGTGGAAATGAAAACCTCCCCCTAGTGGGAATTGAACCCATACTTACGTATTGTACAGCTACGAGCACCGCAAAGACATAATTGATAACAATCGAATAAAGTTTTTATATGGTTGTGACCACAGCAGCTTAGTCTTATATATGTCACGGCCATTTTGGGTTCCAGTTATCTAATATTTATATTTATTGCAGCCCATATGATCGACTTGTACGTAGTTTTAACCGCCTTCAAACAAGAGGAGGTCGAAGGTCGAAGGTCCCTTTCGACTGTTTATTTTTATAGGTTTTCTTTTGACGATGCTTTTCTGTAAGGAATATAACAAATATGTCGTATTTTAGAGGTGGTCTCATATAAATTTTATGGCGATAACTTCAGCGCTTTTTAAAAAAAAAACATCAAGAATATATAATATATAGTATATAGTTAATATTTTGGCTTGTTTTTTGTTTAAATTAACTTTATTTTCAGTGTTTTCTTTTGTTTTTTTTTATTTTGCAGTAAGCAATTGTTATTAAAATCTTTTTCTTTCTTTAATCATAATTTCTATATAATATAGGTACAACAGCACAAAGGGCAATATTATTAGTAATTCTAACAATAGCTAGAGGCCCACAAAGTCGTTTGCCTTATGCCGTTCACACGCCTTTCTCTATAGGACTACACTCAATATGTTGACGTCTGACCGCAAATATCATCTCCATCCAGTCTCGCTGCTGATCATTGGTATGGATACATATAAGACGGAACCAACAAAAACATACATTTAAAAATAAGGTAATTAACATTTTTTTTTAATGTTATTCCACTCTATGGAAAGAATCTATATATTAATACGTGAAGCAAAATCTTTGGACCCCATTTTACGAAAATTGCACGGACGGAGAAGTATGAAATTTGGCACACTTATAGTGTAAGTGTAGGAGAAGTGCAGAAAGTTAATATTTTTCAATAATAATGCTTATAAAGTATATTAAATCAATAATAAAACATTACATATATATATATATATATATATATATATATATATATATATATATATATATATATATATATATATATATATATATATATATTTATATATATATATATATATATATATATATATATAAAGTGACATAAGCGTTGCTATGGAAACGCGTACTCGTGAACGGGTCCTCTTGTATTATTTATATATATATATATATATATATATATATATATATATATATATATATATATATATATATATATATATATATATATATATATATATATATATATATATATATATATATATATATATATATATATATATATATATATATATATATATATATATATATATATATATATATATATACATAAGCCATGCGATTACAAAACTATTATTCATTTAAATACATGAGCTAGACAGTCACAAAATTGTAATATTTGAAAGTTTCTAAAATTTTAAGGTATTAATTCGAACCCTCTTGGCTACCATGTTTTTCTAAAATAAGTTGATATATTTCAGATTTTTTTATCTTGTTTATACGTTTATCTTAGTTCACAGCCATAATATGTAAAACTAAATATCTATATATTTAAAAAGAAAGTCAAACTATGATAAAATCAACAAAAAGATACCACGTTAAATTGAAAATTGACCATACGACCGTATACGAAATAAAAAATATCAGATGCCTTGCAGCGGTACAGCATCTGACTGTAAGCGCGATAATGGAATCGATTTCCATCAAAAACTGGGCAGAAAGTGGGAGATGAAATGTCATAACACTAGATTACATTTACCAGCCTACTGTATGCAGGCGATATACAGTGTGAAGCTAAGACAAAATATGTTTAGGTGAAACTTTTAGCTCAACGCAGAACTCAACGCAGTACACTGTCTTGCCAAAATGGGGAAATAATATAAATCATTTAATCCCCCGAGAGGAAATCGAACCTACTACCCACGCGTTTAATTTAAACACTGTCCAACTGCAGCCACGATATCTGTACTAATATAAAAAAGCTAAGCAAAAAAGAAAAAGAAATAGTCCTCAGGAACTACTGTCTGTTAGAAGAACTACCACAAGCAACGGTTAGTTAATTTACATTTGACATAACATAACAGTTAGTATATGAAGATTTTTTTTTGGTTAATTCTGTATACGGAAGATCACCTATAGTATAAATAATGTTTAATTGTAAATATGACGAGTATAAAAACGCCTAAACTTGGACGCTTACGCCATTGATGCCACGGCTTGTCACGATTATGCGTAGGTCTTCTTCATGGAGGCTCATCACATTATCTTTGTTTAAATTCAATTATGCGAATTAAATGACATGGGGAACAAACAGAGAGCATCTCCGCCCACTTTTTTTGCGAATAACACAAAAACATCTGTACAGCATTAAGGAGTCACGTATTGTATGCATTGAAAATATCAAAAACTGTAGGATTCGATGACCTACATATTATAAGCCTATAGACAAAAAGATCTTATATAATAACACTCTGTACTCTACTACCCTACTACTTTCTACCTCTGAATCCAAGGTATTATCGCTGTACTTGGTATTGCTATAATTAGAAAAAAATCCACAATCATCACATTCAGCCAGATAACGTTACTGTACTACGAGGACGTTTGAGATTTTTTGTCCTTTTAATATTTACGTTTGACTTCATACTTTTCTATATATTAAAAAAGTACTTAAATAAACTATATAAAAATTTGAACGCAGCGGGATTTGAACCCGCGCCTCATGGAAACCGTCCAAGCGTTCTGACCACTAAGCCATGCGTTCTTCCTCTCTTCTTTGAAATTATTATATTATTTATTATATTAAATTAAATCAAAGTTTATTGCAAAGAACAATCATTGAAGGAGATTGAGAATACTATTTCTATTAAATTTTTTTATGATTTAAGTACATAAAGAAAACATAAAAAACTTATACTCTATTCTCCGTTTTTCCACCCAATTACCGAGAAATCAACGTCGCGCTGTGTCTTTCAGAGAGGGAAAGTGAAAATCATTTATTTATTCCCCTGAGTGGAGATTGAACCCACAACCAGTGCGTTTAATAACATACTATCATATTGTGTTACTATTGCATATTGGTGTTGTCTTTCCTACATAAAATATAATTAAAAAAAGTATAAAAAAAATATATATGTACCTTACAAGATTTCCATTATAGGAATAAGCAATATGCGCATGCGCATATATACCACAAGCGAGAAAAATATATCACTTTCTTATTTGTATTTGGAAACCAATACAAATTAAGAAATAATCACGGCCTCGAGTTTCACATTAACGTAACGGAAAACGTAGAAATGAGGGTCTGAACACTAAGTTACCTTTGTCTAACCTTCAATATTAGTGAGAAAACGCTTAAAATAAATGTAATGGTTCAATTTTGCATAAACAAGCAATTTCCAATGCGTTTGAGAAAACCGTATTAAATGTTTTGCGGTGCGCATGACGCATTGTGCTTACTATACGCGCTACGAAATTCACTTCAGACCGGCTATTTATACCAGTCCTTGCACTAAAGTGGTGGCAGTCATATACGTATATGTCTATACATATATATAGTTTCTCTATAGAAACTCTTTCTTTATAGGTTAAACCGAAAACGTCTAATGATGTAATAACCTATCAGTTTCCTCGAGATATGAATTATAGAAAATAAAAATAAAAAAAAAAAAAAAATAGTCCGTAAGATTAAATCGTTAAAACAAACTCAGCACTTCAGCTTTATAATAGTTGTATAGTGTAATGTACTAATATGGTAAAGGTGTTCGAATGAAGGCAGTGTTTAGATCCAAGATTTACCTATTCAAAAATATATTACAAAATTTTGACCTATTATAAAATGCCTGAAAAAAGGTTTTAATTAAATAACGTTACTTTTGTGAGCTTTTTTTAACGTTTTTTTTTTGTGAGTTTAATGCTGTTAGGCCATTTGGCCTTGACAGCGACACCGGTTGGGGAGGGAAGAGGATACTCTGTCCCTGAGAAGTAGTAAGCACTATCGTGTCTGCTTGAGAGGAAACGTCGGCGACAAGGGCGTTCCCTGCGGGACTCGAGCCTCGGCTTGCGGTCGACGAGAGGGCGGCCCAGCCACGCCAACGCGCGGTCGGACCGTCAAATATGCTGGACTTCGTCGTCGTGTCCGTCGACGGCGGTGTGAGTGTCGTGTATGTGTTTTGTGCTTCCTACCTACATATGGAGCATTTGCAACTGTAATGGGATCATCTGGGTCTAATAGAACGCTACGCGGGCGTCTGAGCTTAGTTTTAGCGTACGGGGTGTAGTCACACGCCTGTACGATAAGGGGGTTCGCGTGAGTAGCTGCGCGCTCGAAGTAGCGCCTGGATAGGCCTTTGCAGTACTCTTGAATCGATTCCAGTTCGAAGTCTCTATGAAGGTCGGCATTGCGAACGAACCAGGGGCAACCTGACGCGATTCGCAAGAATTAGCTTAGTGTGTGCGAACACGATACTAGCATAAGTAAGGGCAGGTCTTACACAAGTTTTGTATAGTGTCAGCTTATGTCTAAGGAATAATTTACTCTGCTTGCAGATAAGAGGATAAAGCCTACTGAGAATAAAGAGAGCTTTGTTTCTGGTTCTCTTGAGGTGTGAGCTAAAAGAGAGTCTGGAATCTAGGATTACTCCTAGATATTTTGCCTGTGGTTTCCAGGGAATAGGTCGGTGTAACATGTAGACGGTGGAGGCCGTTTCGTGTTTGACACGAAGAAACACGATCGCTTCACTCTTATCCGGATTAACTTCGATCCTCCATAAACGGTACCAATCGCCGAGGGCGTCGGCCGCAGTCTGGAGTCTTCCAGTCAACAGGCGAGAATAGCGAGAGGTAGTGTATAGGGCGGTCTCATCGGCGTACATCGCCAGGTGGACTAATTTTGTACGAGGCATGTCGCTGGTGTACAGTGCGTACAAGATCGGAGAAAGGGTAGATCCCTGGGGACCGCCGGCACGGAAGAGCCGGGGAGAGGATAGAGTGCCCTCTACTTTGTATCGAAAATACCTATTTGACAAGAAGTCTCGTAGGATGTACACTAGACAGTGTGGTACACCGGCGGTGAGCAGCTTGAAAATCAAGCCGTTGTGCCACACTTTGTCAAAGGCTTTTGCGATGTCGAGGCGGTGCACTTGGTGGACAGCAGAGTGCTTTTTCCTAAAACCAAATTGCTCATTTATGAGCAAGGATTTGGCCTAGTCTAACTAAGATTATTCTCTCATAAATTTTTCCTAGACAGCTGAGTAAACTCATAGGCTTATAGCTAAATGCGAGATTCCGCGGCTTATTGGGTTTGTGTATGCCAATGACAATAGCCTTCTTCCACTCGGCGTAAAATTTCAACAGTGAGTTGAATATCAACACTAATAGAGACACGAACTGGGCCGGAAGGGATTTTAATGTTCTGTTGGGAAGACGGTCAGGCCCCGGGGACTTTCTATCTTTCAGATTTTTGATGATGACTTTGACCTCGTCGACAGAGGTCGGGCGAAGTGGCTCGCCGGTCGGGGGCATAGAGGTCCACTCTGCAACCACGGAGTCCACCTTTGTCAGGTGGTGCGTGTCACAGGGCTGACTGCTTGGAGAGCATTGATCTTCTAAACTGTCTGCTAAGCATTCCGCCTTTTCGGTGTCATCGGCAGCTATAGACATGTCGGGCCTAGTCAGGGGTGGCATAGCCGAGAGGCAATCCACTCTAAAAACTCTCGACAAAACCCAGAAAGCCTGGTGCGACGAGCTTATTGTCCCAGGAATAGTAATTCTATTAGTTAGTCTAGTAATTTTATTTTTAACTTTAGAGCAGATTAGATGTTTTATTATTATTTAACAGTTTTACTCCATACTAAAATAGAGAAATATTTATAGAAGACATATACAAATTTAAACGTAGCGAAATTGAACTCGCGCCTCGTGGAACCCGTCCAAGCGCATTGGGCACTAAGCCACATGTTCTCATCAAGCTATGTCAAACTTTATACACTTTATTAAGCACCTATATTTCATATTTTTTTATATTAAAAACAATCATAAGAAAACATACCGAATTAACTTCTATACCAAAGATGGTCTCAGCGAATCGTAGAAAATGTACCATGTGTTCTACATCATCAAAATATATATATATATATATATATATATATATATATATATATATATATATATATATATATATATATATATATATATATATATATATATATATATATATATATATATATATATATATATATATATATATATATATATATATATATATATATATATATATATATATATATATATATATATATATATATATATATATATATATATATATATATATATATATATATTTATAATACATGCTTACTTTACACTTTAAGAGGTGTCTTCAAGGCTGTGCAGATAATTATGAATTAATGAATTATTTAGGATTTCCATCACCCGTCCACAATGAGATCATATCTTGTGTCAGCATGAATGGAGCCCACGCTCGATCAGATGTTACTCAAGACGTTTTTGTATGTAGGCCTTGTCAACACTACGCGTAAAAAAGTAAAATATACTTAATTTATGTGCGTACAGATAACAATCTATTCTAACGAAAAGCTAAAGGAAATTGTTAATATGCCTACAATTTTACATATTGTATTATGTAACAAATTTGATTTATCTTTAGTTATGCATTCATTGGGACAGGTATTTTTGACTGTAAATAAACATAATGGTGTTGGGTTCGATTCTCAGTAGGAGCAAAGAATTGTTTAATTTCTCCGCTCTGGTCTCCAAACGGACGATAAATTCTCCTCTCTCTTTCTTTCTTCTTTCCTTATAAAGAAAGAAGTTTCTTTTAATCATCTAGTTGAAATAAAACCATACTAAAATATATAATCGTTATAGTTTCAAGCGATTTTCTGGAATATTTTCCTATGCGAGTGGCAAAGGGGATCTAGTGCTAAGACATGTTACATATACGTCACGACGGGTTACCAAGTATAAAATACACAATTTTGCGAAATTATAAACAAAGATTTTTTTTCTCAGTAATTCTTATTAGTACTTACCTACTATTTAAATAATATCATAAATGTAAACAGCTTAGTAGTGGATCAAGTTAAACAATAAACAAGCTTCTCTTACTCATTTCTACGAGAAAAGTTTGCTTATGACGTGAAATATACGCGTCACCGCAGTGATTTATATTGACTTAAATAGATTGAAATGTTTCTGACGTCGAGCTCACAAATCATGACAAAATTATAAACACTCGATGCACACTTTTATTTTATATGTAAGTAGCTTTATTAAAAAAGTTATAACCTTGATGTTGCTACAATTTATTTTCTCCGAGGGGGAATCGAACTCAAAACTTGTATTTTAAAATACTATACCGCATAGTTAAAGATCTTGATGTAAAACTAAAAGAACTAGTCAAGGACCTGAAGCACGATGGACAAACAATTTAAAGAAAGCGGCTGGCAGCAAATATACACGCGCTGCCCAAAACAGTCAAGAGCTTTTGTATTAAGTAAGTGGCTGGCGGATGAATACAAGATGTCCAAAATATTCAGTCAGTTAAAAGCTATCGAGCTCTTGTATCATTTAATCTCGTGGAAAACGTAGGAGTAAAAAATACTCTTTATTTTTTTATTATATATTAAATTTCTCCAGCTTCACTTCATGTAGTATGGCAGAGAGAACCTCTGCCTACAACTTTCCTCCCGAATTCGAGCACTGAGTACCGTACTTTATCTTACAAGTAGAAAAAGTAAAGTAATTTCGTTATTCTGAATAAGAATTGAACCTACAACTATAGCAATTTGCATTAAAAATATGAAATTTAAGTAAATATAATATAAATAATATTTAACATTGTCAGGCTTCATTAGCATAAACATTATTCATATTATAATAAAATGTTTATAAAAAGTGACTGTACGCGCAGTTCTTTGAAATTACTGGAAAGATTTTTTATTGTATATTCTATTAGGCCTGGGAAGTACGTAAGGTATAATTGAATTTGTTCATAAGAACACCTAATTTCACAATGTTCTATACCATAGTATGCCAACTAAACTATACCAAATAATAAAATGGCTTATCTATAGTTGTTCAACGTAACGAGCTAATGACTTATATAAGTATAGATTCTCAAACATCTGATGTAGATAATAGAAAATAAAATACCAACTAAATTATGAAGAATATATATAAGAAGCACCTTTACAACATACAAATGACAAAGTCCACGCGAACAAAATCGCGGGCCCCAACTAGTCGAAAACTTTTTAAATATATCGGCGTGCTCAATGTCAATAGGTAATTCTATTTCTCAGTATGACGCCTATTGATAATATTGTACTGGCCCGTGTAAACTATTGTAGACATAATAATTTACGCGGGCGCCGGATTGCATACGTGGGACGCGGGATGGATTGCATACCAAAAATATGAATGCATAACTTTACTTTTCTATTGTTGTGACTATATCGTTACCGATCTAAGCGTATGAAGGTTTCTTACGGTTGGTAAACTTGTTAAATGCTTATTGATAAATATTAGTTAGTCTAGTATTTCATGTATTTTATTATTTTTTTTTATTTGTTCCACCGACAGAATGAATATATATATATATATATATATATATATATATATATATATATATATATATATATATATATATATATATATATATTATATATATATATATATATATATATATATATATATATATATATATATATATATATTTGTATATAATTTAAAATTAAAATTTTAAAATTAAGTTAAACTATGTAACAAAAAAAAAGGAAAAAATATATAATTTAAAGAAAAAAGAATGACTACAAGAACATAGGTAATAATAATTTATTAACATATTACTAGAATCGTACTTCAGATGTTGTTCAGAATAAAGGAACAAAAATAATACAAATGATTTACTATTAAGAATGAAGTTTATAAATGAGTGTGTGACATGTGTTGTGATATCCTCGTTGTCTGCCTCCGTCTAACAAGAGGCAGCCCGGTGATCCCGGGGTTCACTAAAGAATCAAGAAGAATCTTTTTAGATTCTGTAACCCCACATCCTGTAGGAGGAGTCGGTTTAAGAGAAGCACTATGAAGTTTCAGTACATGAGTCCCACAGAACCCGAAATTCAAATTCAATTTGGGCGGCTTAAATGTGTAAAGAATTTTGTCCTGATAAAAAAGGCCAATGTTCAACCCTACTAGTAAAGATAATTTTATATAGTAAATAGAAAACCTAGCAATTTGAAAAACAAAATGAAACGGCATATTAACCCTTAAAAACACGTATAGTATATATACTCATTGTTGTATAATAACCAGCCTTGTTACAATCGTCGTCGTCAATATTAACATAGTATTAAAAATTTTAAAGCCATTTTATCCAGCACATACCAGGGTGAGGGTAGGCAAATAGAATCTAGTGCTAAAACACTACGTGCTCTGATTTTAACCGAATCCGAGACGTTGTGTGTTGAGAGACGGAAATTACCTTTTTCTTGCCATAGCGGAGAAATGAGAATTCATCATTCATCTCCCCAATTGTGGATTGAACTGAAACCTATCGCGCTTAAATCAGATCTACTGTGCTACGATCAGCTATAACATATAATTTAAAACCATAGACCTGTACATGTTTTTTATTGTCTATGCTAAAAATCCTAAAACAGATAAAATATAAACAACAGTAACGTATATGTATGTAAAATTAGACACAATTGGTATTCAGGAGGCGCGACGCGCGATATAGTCGCGACGACGCCGAGCAGGTAGTGGCGCCTAGTTTGATGGATATATAAAAAACATAGTTAATTGTCATGTTCAATTTCAATGTGTCAAGGCAAGGCGTTTTGTACGTGCCCATTTTATATGGAAAATTCCTCATAGATCCAGTAGTAACTTGGATGTGAGAGAATATTTTTGTGGCTAGCCAACGTATAAAAATATGGATAATCAGACTTATTTTTTACACAAAACCAAATGGTGGTTTGGGCACGTCGAGAGAATGAGTGATGAAATAATGTTAAAAGATATATATGTGGAAAAAATTTGTGATAAGAGAGGTAAGGGTAGAACTCGGTTGACCTTCAAAAATACAGTGTCGAAGATACTGGAGGAACGTTAAATAAGAAGCATGAGGGCCGTAGAGGGCATGTATGAAAAGGTTAATGACTAGACGAAAGAGGTATGCAGGGATCGCATCGTTTTCGTTCAAAGCTTACAGTTTACATATGAATGATAAATATAGTAATATTACTATATTATTTGTGAGCTCGGGTTCATCTTTTGGATAATACGGATTTATGCTTCTATTTTTGTAATTTACAATATAAAACTGAATGTTTTTTTAAGTTGAACGCACTATAAGCACACACGCAATATTAGGGACATTTTTGTTTTGTTTTGTTGTTTTTTTATGGGAAAACCAAGGCGTGCGGGTCACGTTATGATAAGTGATCACCGAGGCCCATGACACCGTGTAATTCCATAGGTATTACAGGTGCGTAGCCAGCCTTTAAGATGGAGGTAGATGCTCTTTTTGAAGGTAAGGTGGAAACACTGCCGCCAGTAGGCTATTCCACAGATATGTGGTACGTGGTAAAAAGTTCCTACTGAACTGCACAGTAATGAAGTGCTAAGTGTCCAGGTGGTGAGGATTATATTTCAGTTTGTGTGCTTGGAAAATTCAGCGGAAAGAGTTCCACCAGGTCAAAGAGTTGCCCAGAAAACTCCTCACAACGATGAAGCGTCCCTATGCAACGGTAAGGTACCTAGCCTTTCACAAATAATTAGGTACTCAACGTTAGTTGTGTCGTTGTAACCCTGTTATCACAGACACTTAGGACGTGTCATGTGTATCTAATACACAACTCACAGTTAATTTAATTTGATCATGGTGGCGAAGTGAAAAACATAGTGACTTGGTACCACCGAATTTCATAAAGGTAAAAAGATACATAAAGGTAAAAAGCAACAAGACCAAAATAAAAAGGTAAGAATTCAAACAAATCGTCAATTTCATTGCATAAAAAAAATTAAACAACTAAATATAATAATAATAATAATAAAAATATTGAATAATATCTTTTTTTAACTACCATTATTTCGGCCATCGTGGTGCAGTGGGATTACTGACTAAAGTGAATTATTTCTATTTCCTTATGACTTCGCCACCACCACCACCGCCACCGCTCACCACTTCACCACTTAATAAGTAAAAATAAAGTCTCTCAAATTCGATTTGGTAGCAGAGAACGGTGTACCTTGATATTAGGTAGGCATATACCTCTATGTTGCACGTGATGCTGAAATACTAGGGCGGGCCAATAAGTCCGTGACTTTTTGAATTTCTGACTCCTTCTCTTTACTGAAACAGCAAAACTGCTCTTGTCAACAGGCATCACCTGTTTGCCGAGGAAAACTTATACACAGATGCAAGGAATTCAAGGAAATTGAACGGCAATGTGAGAATCTAAGAAGAGAGTCTAGGTAGAGTTACCGATGAAACCGTATAACATAATAAAAGCTTATTCTTAACTGTAGCTAGCACGCATATAGCAGGACATTAGAGGTAATATAGTGTTAAGACACTCTGTTCCCCGACCCTCGTATTCCAATTCATCTTTTCGTTATACTATCAAATACAATGAGCCAAAATAAGTAATTCCTGCAAAAAGATCCTTTTTCACAATTCCACCGTGGCATAACAGGGATAAGGATATCCAAAGAAATATATAAGATTCAAATATCAAATTTAATCAAAATGCAGTTAGTGACGCCATCTTAGCAAAGAGCATAGCGCTACCTGGTATTTGAGCCGCACAAATTTTACTATTTACTATTTAATAAAATACTTTCTTGAAGTTGTAATTACGGTACTAGATGGCGCTTATCCAAAACACTACACTAAGTATTCTGAATCGTGTATATTTTACTGTAGTAGTTATTTAAGGATATTTTGCTGCGTCAGGTGAGATTTAAATTTTAGTTTATATTTTATTAATATTTACAAAATTGTAATATAAGTAGTGATCTATACAAAAAAAAGTTAATAATAGGATATAGATGTCATCCGCCTATCTAAAGATGGCGCTAATGTGTCGCAAAAGTATCTTCAAATATAAAATTGTAATACGATCATAATTCACGAGAGAAATCTTTTCATGATATGGACACTTAAGAGGTTTAAGATATAGATAGGGATTTCTTGAAAAAATGTAACGCCATCTTTAGGTAAATACCATAATTATGTGGTTTGTTTTGTCACTTGCGTTTTAATATAGATACATTTTTAAATAAAGTGCGTTCGTGAAAAAATATTCATCGCATTTTAATACATGAAAAATAATTATATATACAGTGTTATAGCGTGCTAAGAAGATATATATTTATCAAACTTTGCTCTAACAATGTATACCTGTCCTAAAATATTGATCAAGCCCAACGCCCAACTGCGCAACTGCGCCGAATTTTTAAAGAAGCGAACTGAAAGACTGCATCTTTGCTACCCCGTAGCTTAATAATATGTAAATGATAAATAGTCTCTTGATAATACATCAGAAATAATTATTCGTGGTATAGGGTATAGTGTAATAATTAATAATATAATATTTCAAATTTTAGTTAGTTTCATTCAAATATGGGCAACACACAAACAGGTGATAAACAACACAAAACCGGTAAATCGCCAGCAAAAGGCAAACATTTCATACGAAACTTGAACCGGAAAAGTTCTGGCAAGGAGAGTAAGAAACATGGCCGTAATAAAACTGTCGGTAAACGAGAGACGTGTGATAAAGAAGTCGATAAAACATCCGAATCCGATAACAATGAAGCCATTGAGGCATCAGATAACGATACGGTCGAGTACTTCAAAACATCGGCTCGCGAGGTGGGGAGAGAGAGGGCGAGTGTGCACTCAGAGGTAACGGTGGCCAGGTGCGAGCCGCAGCGCACGGAGCGGCGGTCACCGACCCGCGACCAGTTACCCGCGTCCGTCGCGTCGCCCGCCGACCCATCCTCCTCCGACTCAGTGTTTACGGACCCCTTGACGCCGCTCGCCGTCGAGCTCAACCAGTGCTACTACTCCGCAGAGAGTGCGTCCAGCAGCGCCCACGAGGAGCTGCCTCGCACCCTCACCCCTCCTCGCGAAGATGCGCACGAGCAGGTTACATCTCACATTGCACTCACAATAACAGATATGCCGCACGATGACACCACTACATCGCTGTCGACTAGCGATACAATGGAAAAAGAAGTTAAAAGTGACGTTTTCGATGACATAAATGACAGAGACAATAGTGAAAAGGTTATGGGCGCGATATTAACAAAGTCAAAAGATGAGTCCTTGGTAAAGGAGCTCGAGTACAGCCATGACTTCCTCGAGAACAGGTTGAAAGCCTGCCCGGGTCAAACATCGTTTACTATATCGAGACATCGGAAAGTCGAGCTCCCTCCAGTTGCCGCGGAGTCATCTCTTAATATTATAGACGACGGTAATAACACAATATAACCGTACATCTTCGTATTATTTAGTTTAGTCGGTTGCGTTTATCTTAAATAATCTAAAGTATACATTACATATGTATCCTATATGCGTAAGTACGAATTTTGCAGCGAAGATAAAAGATGTGCGCTGAGACATTTAGATTTAATTTAGACCAAAATATTTACCAATTCAAATACACAAAAATTTTAATCTTAGCTACGAACATGGCTCATTTACCTAATAAGGTATACGAAGTAAGTGATTAACATTAATCATACATATGCACTTTTACGATTACGCACTTACGTATATAGCCGTTTTGTATTTCATGCGTAAAGTAGCAAAAAAAATCTTGTAAACACTTACTGTGTCTACATAGCTTAAGTATTATTTGCTTCTAAAACATTTTTTATTGTTGTTCATATAAACTATTTATTCATCCCGCATTTAGCAGAGTAGACAGAGAATACGTAGTGTCAATACACTCAGTTCACCAGAGCCAGATTGGCCAAATAAAATCGTACTTACAGTCAGATGCTGTCATATTTGTTGAGTTCTGGACGGTCAAAGTCAATTTGCTTTTATATGAAAATTTTAGCGTCCTTCAATAGCAATATGCAATTTTTTTTATTTTATACATAACAGAGAACGCAGAGACGACAGCGTCTGCCCGTAAACACGACGGTTTGTGGGTTCGATGCCCACTCGGGGAGAATTTATTATTTTCATTTTCCTCGCTCTGAGAACAAGGTAAGGCGCGGTGTTGAGTTCAGCTACTCAACACGCAATGCCTCAAAAGGCGGAAAATGGGGAGCGGAGTGTCTTAACACTAGGTGTCTTAACACTCCTTAATGTGCTTTTGCCTTAACACTCCTTTAGCTTACGATTCCCTCTGCCTACACTGCTACGTGCGGGATACAGCGTGAAGCTTTAACATAACATTCCCCAATATCGTCAATAAGAAAATAATGTGCTTAATAATGATTTGAACGTATTCATCTCAGAAATTACTGGTTCAAATTGATTTTTTTATTTATTTTTGTACTGGATAGACCATTTATCACTATATTATATTATATGGTAATAATTTAGATATATTATATGATAAATATAAATATGCTCGAGCCAAAATTGAAGCAACTAGCATGACATTTGTTCAGGTACATATCATAATACATAGATAATATACTACTACTACTTCTATAGAATATTCACTATAATATTAAATTATAAATATCCTTATATATCAAAATAAGGTTTTATAAGCGTATATGAAATGCGACATAAGAAGGTAACTATAGCGTATATAATTGGCGAGAGCGCTTGGATGGTGAGAAAGAGGCGCGGGTTCGAGTCCTGTTACATACATTACATACATTCCTTAATGTGGTATCACTTAAAGAGAAAATTATATTTAATAATAGTAGTTCTTTTTTGTATAGTTTCATTTATAACTACTTAGTAGTTGGTTCTTCTTAATTCTGTTAATGTTGCAGCCTCTCCCAGTACCCGTCACTCCAGCGTGAGCGACGTACCGATGTCCGACTGTAACGTGCTAAGGAAAGTTGCCTCACTCACTCTCGACAAGCACAGTGAATCTAAAGTCGTACGCCCAAAATTTGTACCCGAGAAATTGGACTTCCAAATATATGAAAAATTTGAAGGTAAGTCATTTTTTTTTTAATTTTTCTAAAACAAAATGCTACGTTGATATACGCCACTGAACATACAATGTCTTGCATTCGAGTGGAAAACAGAGTGTCTTAACACTACGTATACTCTGCTTAGAGAGATACATCGTGGAGATAAAAATCACACCCATTAAACTGACTTATACATGGGTCTTGATTCCATTGTATTCTTTTTCTACTTAAAAAACTTTAAAATATGATATCAATAAGTAGTATCTTTGTCGCCAAAAGATCAATCTTAGCCATATCTTTAGATACTTTTTTAGAAATAAACTTTGAACGTAGCGGGACTCGAACTTGCACCTCTTGGCCACCAATTGGCTAGAGCGCTTGATCGCAACAACGGCGCTACTTCTTGTCCTGTTATTCATATTTTTAGTTCCTTTCGCCATCAGATTTTCGTTTTCTCAAAATATTTCTTAATTAAGTGTTGAATTACATTTTCAAAAATTTTAAAACAGATATCTTAACACAAAGTTGTCAAACACAGTTGTGCGTGTGTTTCTCATAAAAATGCATCAGGCGTGTATAAGGTAGCTACATAATAAAAGGCATATGACTCTAAACATTAAGTAATTTCAATCTTTGCATAAAAAATACAGCTCTTAATTTAAATATCTTTGATTTAACGTAAATAAATATATTACAGTTGATTATAAAAGTATAATAATTTATAAATAATAATGTAATAATTTAAATTAGAATTAGATTTAGATTTATACAAACAGTTGACAATAATAGGGTATGCTCTCTAATTCATACTCCTTATTAACTTTTAAATAATTAATTATTGTGACAATTAACATTTTTGGTGGCCAGAGCCAGGAGCCATTTAAAATTTATGGCTAAAGCAAATTTTGTTGTAAATATTTAAAGTAATGAAGTTTTCTTCCGTTTAGATTCAGCTTTTTAAATATCTCAAAGAAAATTGTTTTACGCGTAACTAAATTAAAATATGATAATTTTAAGGAAAAAAAAATATTACGTTCAAATGTACCTACTTATCTCATTGAACTCCTATAATTATTAATAATAACATATGATTTGAGTTCCTTTTGATCGTCTAGCGGCTGACGATTTAAAATTAAGTGAATGAACACATAGATATGGTACCTTATCTTGAATTACCCATTAGTATGTAGCGTTAATAGCTATTGCTATCTTAATAAAATCATTTCACATCAGTACCGATAAAGAGGCGCGCACAGCGTACCTACGTGACCTACAAAGTCCTGTTCAAAATGCATTTTTCGTCCAATCGTTTAAATTTTACAACATCTGTAGCGCATTATAATTATGTGAAGTTTCTAAGTAAAAATCGGACGGCAAGGAATAGGGTACAAGATATAGTGACTATATTAGGTTTGCATTCAGACGATCCGGCACCATTTAGTCCTAAAAATAATGTTGATTTCTACTACGTTTATGAAAAGTGGACTAAAAAAAGCAGTGCACTAGTGTTATATGTGACTAAGACCTTAATGTATAAAGACACAATTTTATCACGTTTAAAATATAAAATGAATGTGTATAGTGAATATTTCATCATGAAGATTAAGTGTGATTTAAGAACAAAAACAATGACTTTTTTATTTTATCATGAAAGAGGAAAGTTTTGGATAATTAACTTAACAAACATCTTTTCAACTTTTAATAAATATAATTTTAATAATAGTAAGTCTAAGTAGTTTATTTTTCAATTTTGCAATTAATAGGTATTACTTTTTTCATGTGTAAATATTATGTCATTACAAACTTAGTTAATTAACATAGTAAAAAATATTACATAATTATGTAATATGATTATAATCAATAAAAACGATTAACTCGTTAATCATAACATAAATCAGTATAACACTTAATAATATCGTTTTTATTCTCACGTATATTTTTGTATTAAATTATTATTATATATTTATTTAACACTATAGAACAATATTAAACTCTATGTATATAATTTTCTTATGTATATTTCTATACTCAAAAATAAAATAAGTATGTTTCTTTATAGCTGTCATTATTTTACTTTTAATTCTTATTGTGATAGTTATATCATTAATAATTAACTAAAACTATAGTACCCATTATCAACTATTTAAAACTTTAACTTAGTTTTCTCATAAAAGTATCACTCAAGTTATGGCAACTTTTTAGTGTCAACGTTTTGAAACAATACGTCAAGTTTAAAGTGACATATTGACATTTTATTTGGTAACAAAATTAGTTAGTGTTTTTAAAGATTACTTTTTCTTTTAATATCGTGAAACCGATCTAAATTTTAGGTATACAGGTATTAGGTCGACGTCATAATATCTGGTTATTCTAATTTTAATAGAATAACTGTGAAATATCTTTGTAATTTTTTAAGTTTCTTAATGTTAAATTTATTCTTAAAAAGACAAATATTTCTATTATTTAAAATGTAATTAGGTTTATTATTTATTTATTTTCAGGGCAGATGCTTTTAAATTGGTTTCTATCTCCTGTATCAGAAGATAGTCACTTAAAAAACCTCTTAAATACTCAAGATCTGAAAACATTTGGCATCCAGTACTGTACTCACCTACTTGCAGCAGGTGTACTTCGACAAATACCAGATAAGGATGCACCTACAGAAAATATATTTAAGGTACTTTTAATATATTTTTTATAAAAATAATATTATTATATTTTTTGGTTTATAATAAATATACACATTATTTAATAATATTATATTGTATTTTTTTTACTATAGAGGTAATGACGAATATTTTTTTTTTCAGCCTAACCTAATGTATTATTGGTCCCATATGGAGATGCCAGTGTCACAACCAGTAACACCAGGAAAGCTGGACACAACTTCTTGGCCGCCTGAAATTCAGCAAAAGAAACAAAACCAAATTATAAACAATTCATTGGTAGAAAATGATTACAACAAACATAATATTGAAGTAGTTAGAGATATAGCAGAAGCCAATCTTGTTATTTCAAAATTAAAAAAGAAACTACAAGAGCTGGAATATCAATTAGAAAATTATAAAAGTGATACCCAGCTTAGTATTAGTCATAAAAATGCTGAAAATAATTTATCAAATAGGCTTGAATTAGTTCATAGAGAAATACAAACTAATAATGTTGAAAATAGACTGGAAACTATACCTGTGATAGGCACTTGTAAAGATGATAACCATTTAGGAACAAATGTAAATATTGATTCCAGTATAGGATTAAGTAGATTAGGTTTCAAAAGTGATTTGATGTGTAAAGATACACAGACTCCAATGGAAACAAGATCTGAAAAAATTGAAAATTATTGTAAACTTAACAAAAGTAGAGATTTCAATAATACATATTGGAAAGATGACTCCATTGATAACAATGGAAATAATAATAAACTCAATGGTAATAAAGAAATTGAAACATTTATTGTAAATCATGATATTTTATGTAATAACCACAAATTAGAGGAAGAAGCCAAATTTAACGTTACAAGTGAAAGTTCTTCAGAAGTATCGTTCTTAAGCACAACAAATGAAGTATTAAGCAACAAAAGTGAATATTCATCTACATCAATATCAGAAGATACACAAATTAATTTAAATAATAAAACCTCTTCAAAAGATGTATCAAAAACAACAGATGATTGTTTTGAAAAAGGAATTGTAATAACAAACACAGAATCTTCTAATGGAACTATGAATATTTTAAGTCAACCAATACCTCCACCGCCTCCCCCACTTCCTGGAATGTCACCATCTCCACCTCCCATGCCAGGGACAGACCGTGTAATAGAAATCAATTTAGAAAAACACATAACTAATGATTATATTTTAGATACACAAGTTTCTTTACCTCCCCCTGTACCCGAATCTCCAACCTTAAAAAACCAAACAACACTATCTCAGTCTGAATCCAGCCAAGACCCTAAACAACCTGCTATACCTGAAAGTAGATCTTCATCACTCTCTATACAAGATACCGAGAGTTCTCAAACTATGCCTATAGTAGGGACACTATCACCTTCTCAACATGATGAGCTTTCAGCACCTGAAAAAAGTTATTCCCCACCCCCAATGCTTGCCTCAATGGAACCTCAATTGCCTGTAACGGCTGAAACTGCCTCATCTCCTGTAACCGGAATGGAAGCTCCAATGCCAGCAATGGGGCAACCTCCCCCTCCCATGCCAGAAATGGGACCACCTCCCCCTCCTATGCCAGGACTGGGACCCCCGCCTCCTCCTATGCCTGGTATGGGGCCACCACCACCACCCATGCCTGGTATGGGGCCTCCACCACCTCCTATGCCAGGAATGGGGCCCCCTCCCCCACCTATGCCGGGAATGGGACCCCCACCCCCACCTATGCCGGGAATGGGACCTCCTCCCCCACCATTGCCAGGAATGGGACCTCCTCCTCCACCTATGAGCGGCTTCGGAGAAAGTTCAGGTATACCACCGCCGCCTCCTCCTGTAGGTGCAGCAAGTACAGGACCTGTACCATTCCCCGCCCCGCCAGTCGGAGGGTGGAATACTCAAAGAGCCAGTAAGTACTACGACTTTTCATATTATAATCTTATCGCAAATCACAGAGTGATCATTGCGGGTTGGAAAACTACCTATTATATCACGATTGCGAGCAATACAATATAAATTGTATGTAATTGTTGTAATGTATTTAATAATATTATATCTAATTCGATATATATTAATTTTAGCTATGAGGAAAATACCTATAAAGCCTGCAGCTCCAATGAAGCCACTATATTGGACTCGAATATTGGCAATACCTCCACCGCCATCTCAAGGTGAGCTGGACACGTCAAGTCTTAAACCACTATGGCTAGAAATAGAAGAAGCGAAACTGGACAATATAGACGAATTTACAGACCTATTCTCGCGTCAAGTAGTTAAAGCGCCTGTCAAAAAGAAAGTTGAAGTGAAAACGAAAATTCAACCGGTGAAAATTTTGGACAGCAAAAGATCTCAGAACGTCGGCATACTGGCACAGAGTCTACATGTTGAGTTTTCTGAAATAGAAAACGCTATATACAATTTCGACACGTCAGTGGTCAGTTTGGAGGCGCTACAACAAATATATGAGCTGGTATGTTATTATTTATAGGTATGAAACGGTAAAATAAAAAAAAAGGCTTATGGAGAGCGGTGAGACTTGACACTAGGTTCTCTTGACCTACCTGCTGCAAGTTCTGATGACAACAAGTCGTATATGGAACTAGCATGGCATAATACAACATGTATATTTGTAATATGTGCTAACTTATATCCTCTATAGGTATAAAGCTCTTTCTTTTCTCATTTCCTATTTAAATAATTTTAAATGTGGTTACAAAATGAGAAAATGATTTCATTTTTAAGTTTTAAAAACCTTTTTTTTGGTTTTTCTGCCTATACTAAATCAACGTCATTTGTGTGCTTGTTTTGCCTCTACTCGCTCATTTTCGATATTATTTGTTTAATCGTAAAAATATTTGTCTATATTAATAATATATTAATAGTAGCTCTATGTTTTAGTATATTAATTTATAAATACATAAACACTTTTTCAATTCCAGTTTTTTCAAATCATTTTCATAATATAAATATAAAGGGCATGTAGGGAACTAGATAAATCAATCCTTTAAGCTGACGTCGTGCAGCTGTACAGCTTCTGACTGTTGTAAACACGACAGTTGTGGGTTTGATTCCCACGAGGTGCAATTATTGTCATTTCCTCGCTCTGGTAACACATACACCCCCCCCCCCCCCCCCAAACAAGCAGTATCTCGATAATCAGGTAGAAAATTTTAACGATATTCGAGATATATCGTGAAGCTGTTCCTTTTTCGTTATTCCTTTTCAGTTGACAGGTATTTGGTTAAATTCTGTAAGTTTATGTAAATTCAAGATTTATCATATATATCTTCATTTCTGATTACAGAGGGCATCAGATGAAGAGCTGATGGTAATTAAAGAGCACCTAGTCAATAAGCCTGACATACCACTGGACAAGCCAGAAGCATTCTTACATGATCTATCTGGGATCCACAGTTTTGCTGAGAGGATATCGTGTTTCACATTCCAGGCAGAGTTCGATGATGCTGTTAACACTATTATGCACAAATTAGACAATTTAAAACACACTTGTGAGGTTAGTATGCTCATATATTTTTTATCTAAAATTTAATAAGAAATTTATATTATATGAGTTGTAGCCTGCGATTTCATTTGTTTGAACTTATTCATTGTAAAATCTCATTTTCTCCTGTTCTCGTTGGAATTTCGGGAAATCTTCTCTCTGTGCTTCTCTCTCACTCTCTCTGTCTCTCTCTTGTCTCGGCTGTGCATTGTCTGTCATCATTCAGTAACGTGAATGCAAAGAGTTTAATAATGTTTAATATTTAGAATATATTTTATCCTATGTATAAAAATGTAGGTACTAGGTAAACTTAATATGAAATTTTGATAGAAAATAATATTAAGTTTATATTATATCTCAATAATTTAATATCCCCAATAATTTCTGTAAATAGAACCTTTCATCTACAGTTTCTGATGACAAGTGAGCCTCTCAAGCAGTTGTTTGCAATAATTTTGACATTAGGCAACTATATGAATGGCGGGAACTGTCAGAGAGGACAAGCGGATGGCTTCGGTTTGGAAATCCTATCAAAATTAAGAGATGTAAAGGTAAATATGAGATATATGTCACAATCCGAATGTATTTATGATTTAGATAGATAGAGATAAGTGAATCATTTTCGATTTAATCCAATCTTTGCATAGTGTATATTTGTAGTCATCCCTACATTTACTTATAATATAGACATACTTTGTGCCGAAAAATATTAATTTATACATAGATTATTAGAGATGACATCACTAGTGTAGTCGGCGAATAGTCGGCCAAGAGCGCCGACTATCCGGCTTGATACTTCATTAATTCATTCTTCTTCATTTTCATTAATGTTCTTAATAAGTCGTACACATTTTTTAATTAATAATAATAAATAATAATAACGAATAAAATAAAGCAACTTTTCCTATAACATTACTTTCTAAAATTAATTGAAAAGAAACATATCAATGACGTCAAAAATGTTTTTTTTTCTTCAAGAATAGCACCTCACTATAAACAGAGCTAGCAGGACAATAAAGACTTGTCATCTTGTAGCATTGTCAATAAATTCCAATATATACGTCCCTATGGATAGATATACTCTTAGACCATTTTCGCTTCTATTGCCCTAGTCATCACTCGTAAAAATTTTCTATGATTTACACATTACAAATGATCAGCTTGGGTCAGTCGGCCGGTTAGTCGGTTGAAGAGAAACCGACTAGTCGGCTAGTCGGCCAGTCATATTCAGTAATACATTCAATACAACAAGAAAATGAGGAACAGAGTATCCTAACAATAAGTTTCCTTCGCCTACGTCCGTCTGTGGCGCAGTCCAAGCAGTCCACGGTGACGCTGCTGCACTTCATCGTGCGCACGTACACGCGCGCGCGCGGCGGCGCGCTGGCGGCGGCGTGCGCGCTGCCGGTGCCGGAGCCCGGGGACGTGCAGCGCGCCGCCGCGCTCGACTTCGCGGACGTACACGCGCACCTCGACGCGCTCAGGAAGAACCTGGACGGTGAGTCGAGCGGGCCTGTTGGTCAATATTCAAAATTTAAAGCTCCTGGCGAAAACATATATTTCTTGAAATTATTATTGTTTTTAAATTTTCTTAATTCAATATGAGGAAATTAAAAGCAAACTATCCCTAACAGTTTCCAGTAATATGATTCAGTCCTTTCAGTACTTCAGATCCTTTTCAGTCAGATTTTATTTATTAGGCATTTTGGTAACATTGCAATTTCTTTTACAGATTGTCGAGACAAAATGGAGAAAGTGATTGAATCAGATCTATCACAGAAAGGTGACGATGAGAACGAAACTGAAAAATGTGGAGAAAGTACCAAAAGACTTGAAGTGTTCAAAGACAAAATGACGACCTTCCTGCATGCCGCTGAAGAAAAACTCAAAACTGAAAACGAGAATATGTGCGAATGTCGCAATAAGTTTATAGCGACTGTGAAATTTTACCAATACTCACCCAAATGTGGTAAAGTCGATGATTGTGAGCCGAAGGAGTTTTTCTCCCTGTGGACATCGTTCTGTAGTGATTTTAAGGATATTTACAAGAAAGAAGAACAGATTGCCATTAAAGAGAAGTACGTTCTTACTTTATTCAGTTGCACGCTTTATCCCGCATATAATAGTAGCAGTAATTTTGTTAGAGCATAGATCTGCAAATAATTCATTCCCCAGAGTGGAAGCCGGCCACTCCACCGTCGTGTACTGTCAACAACTACCCCACAGCGATGATTGTAATAATAAATCAAAGGCGATTACTAGTACTCGCGCACCGAAGGTTCCGCACCAGGTTCATGATTGTGTCTCAGTAGAAAGTGCAATTTATAAAAATTAACAAACTTAAATTTACGGTCCTTTGCACTCATTTTGTGTGAAATTAGCTATATATATCCCTATCCCTACTAAATATAAATGCGAAATTACCTCTGTCTGTCTGTCTGTTACGTTTTCACGCCTGAACATTGGGAAAGGACATAGGCTACTTTTTATCCCGATCTCGATCCCAGAATTATGCAAGTGAAAACGTGGGGTCAAAAAATAAATCTTGTTTTTATTTAAGCTTCATTTGAGATGCAATGCTTTTTTTTTAGCAACAATCAGGTGTCTACGATTTTTAATAATATTCTTGAAGTTAACACGGGAATATGTTCTCGGAAAGTTAAATTACGTTTAATAGTAACAACTAGATACTTTATGTGAGGAACTGGAACTTCGTAAAGGACTCATGCAGCGAAGGATGTATAGTTTGTAAAGGTCTTAAAGGCTTGGTTACCAATCGAACTTAGTAGTTTCGCAAATGTAGAGGTTTTACAGGAAGAAATATTCACTATTTAACGTTTACTATTTCCAAATTAAACATTTAAAATTACCCTAAAAGACGTTGCCTAATATAAATATTATAAATACTAAAATAATATTAATTTATTTCCATTATTTTATCACATTATGGCAACTAATAACGTATCGTACAATCTTGTAACGTATGGCTTAGCAGTGAGGGCGCTTGGTCCGTTTCCAAGAAGCGCAGGTTAAATCCAGCTACGTTTAAATTTTATAGAATACCGCTTTAGAAATAGTAAAAATACTATGGATTCTCTTACAAAATAACATATTTAAAGATAAATTTATAAATTTTATTTCAGTAAAATATGTGATACAGATACACTCTAGATGTATTTATGATTTGATATATCTACAAATCTAGAGGAGAGCGATGGCAGCCATACTAATGTAAACTGTGTCACAGCTGCCAGCGTCTTTTATTTAAAGATATTTAAAGATAAATAACATATTTAAAGATAAATTTATGTCATAGCTAATAGCTAGCTAAAAGCTAACTAAACGCTAACTGAAAATAGCCGATCTAGCCAAAAAACAAATGCTGCAGACAACGTGTCCGTGTGTATTGATGACTCTAAATTCATATTATTCAAATTCATTAAATTCATTAATTCTAAAATCATTTCTAAATGTATTGGATTTTCGCAATTTTAACACATTTTATCCGGATTTATCGCATATGTATGACTATTGTACTTTAGTAACTCTTTAAAGCCATCTACCCAGTGAAGAGTCGTATAAAATGATATCATTTTTCTTTCAGGTTAAAAGAAACTAAGAAAATGCAGGGCGAAAGAAAATCCCACACTCAGCCTAAGAAAGAGGGAGGTCTCAAGGCGCGACTACAAAAGTTATCCAGTATCAAAAAGTAAATCGTGTTTTTTTAAAACTTCCATTTGAAATGCAATGCTTTTTTTTTCAACATCAGGCCAGTGATAAAACTAGTGAATATCAAAAAGTTGAGTTTCTATATTGCCAAAATAAAAATTGAAAGCTTTATTAATAATAATAAGCTTTGGTACTAAATTTTTCATAGATTATAAGAGCATAAAGTAAAACAAATGCACTAATTAATCAAATGGTTTAAAGAGATATTGAATTTATTTGGAATATAAGAAAGTAAATGTGAGAATGTCAGTGTTTTGTGAGAATATATATTGCTATTTTTAATTGTTTTTATATTAATCTGTATTGTCTCGCTCATTAGTGAGATAGAAGAATCATAGTATTGTCATTATACTACTTTGATTCAACTATAGACTATTTGTCTAGCTAATAATACTACATTCTTTTTTATTTAAAAAAGTATTTATCGAAATTATTTCATTGTTACATTTCTTTTTTATAAATATTCAAAATTTTTATAAATATGAAACTTAAAATATAATAAACTGAGCTAAAAATGTTTGCCTAAAAATGTATCAATTAGTTTTTTTTTGTTTTTCCATTGTATTTATTTATATTTTATTTAGGATAAGAAGGCTGTGGAAAATCAAATACAATTTTTTAATGGTGACTCAAAATATAAAACTGAAATTTTCGATTTACAGTAATAATAAGAATATTATTTAGATTTCATATTCCGTTGAACAAGAATATTTGATTAATTAATTACAATCTGTGATTGTTGAAGTTATAAATACTATAGTAAGGTTACAAAGCATCTATTTCAAATATTTACTTATATACTGTAGTTCTATGGATATAAAAATAAGTATAATTTTGAAATTGTTTGAAATTACCTCATTTTTATACAAGCTATACTAATTATTCAATTTTACTTTATGTAAATACAGTAGAAATTGAGTTAACTGGACTACTATGATTTATTTATGAAATTATCAAGAATCAAACTTTAAATTGTATTTATATACATGTTTTTATACTGATACTTGTCTACATTTATTAAACCATTTATTAAACCACTTTGATAATTGCAAAGCAATATGACTAAAGGCCATGTTATCAAATTTTCAATGTATGTAGAACATTATATGTGTTACAATGACCAAAACCTTTTTTATTTTTTAAAAAATCTAAATTTAAAAGTTTCATTTAAATTTGTTTCAGTGTTATAAATCTTTGTGACTTATAATTATACTTATTATATATTCATGAAACTAAAAAAGAGCATTTATTATACAATACACAGAAATCATATTTGTAACTTGATCAATGTTATTAAAAAAGTGTATATCATGATAAAATATGTTATAGTATTAAATATTTAATCTTTTCTTTAAATTTTTATACACAATGTCAGTGGTATATTTACAAGCGGGCTGCTAAGTTGAGCCTAGGCTGTGAAGTTTGTAGACTGAGTTTACTTTTGCTTCATAGAAAAAATCAATAGATTTCTGTTTATTCTAAAGTCAAAAACTTAACAGCCTATACCATGAAAATGTGAAATCCATTGTTGCACAATGTGTATTCTTTAAAAAAGTACCTGATATATAAAAAAGCAGTCAAGCATATCTGCAATATCTTATTGTTTATGATTATACCTACATCAATGGTGCTTATGTGTAATTAAGTTTTGTATTGAAAATAGTGGAATAATACATTTTTTTTCTACAAAATTTGTTTTATTTAATTATATGCTAAGCATTTCTCTTCCCATATTTTTTCAAATTTTCTTCTAAATTTAAGTTTTTTTATTAAAGCACAGTCCAGTTTGAGTAAAGTATTTTTTAAAGCTTGCCACTGCATGAAGCTTAAATGATTAGTAAGAGATTTTGGATTAGAATCATTTCTCAATGATTCTTCATTCTCTATAAATTCCTTCAGAGAGTATCTATCCACTACATTTTTAACAGAATGATCTTGTCTTACTTTACCAACTGATGGATTTGTTAATATTGAAGGTAAATCTTTACTTAAAAGTTCAAAACTCTCTCTAGATACTGCTTCACCAAAATCAGTTGATATATGTGATATATGTTTATTTTTAATATTACTCAAATTAAATGTTGGCAATGTCAACTGTATTTCAGGCTCCTCTTCTACATATTTCTTTTTCTTATTAATATTATCCACATATTTTAATATATTTTCACACAAGTCTCCTTCATCATTTTCTTCCATTAATGAATCAAAATTAATAACTAACTTCTGTGACCACTCAAATCTTTGAGCATCATTTAAATGTTTTATATCTACCCATTCTTCAAGGTCTAATGGTAGATTATATTTATCAGGCAAAAAGTTTAAGCCTTTAAGAGACAATTTATTTAGAAATGGATATAATTGTCTATACCAATTACATGAGTGCTGCAACAATACTAAAGACATTGACCATATCCTACTTAACAAAGCATAGGGCATTAGACACATCCAATGGCTTTCTCCTCTTTTGATTCTATCAAGGTAAAATATTGCAGCTTGTTTAGAACACAATACAATTCTACACATAATTTTTGAAAATGACATTAATCTTACTAAAATATATTCTAGCATTTGTCTTGTAGGAATATATTCGGTTTCATTCTTTTCTGGTAATATGTCAATAAAATTCTGTGTATCTTTCATAAAAGATAAACTCAAGTATTTACGTAATGCAGTATTTACCTTCTTAAAATATCGATATCCTATGTCGCCACGAAATTTCTTGTCATATTTATATAAAAAACGTGAAAGTATAGCGCTTTCTTTATGCAATGGAGATTGTTTCGACAAGATTCTTACAATAGAACTACAAGCATGTTTGAGATTTTGTATATCTGAAACCAATTTAGAGTTAGTTTTATTTATTTATTAGGTATTATTTGAATCACACATTCAAATATATTTTACTATTACTATTACCGGCTACCATGTTTTGATTACATGGAGTTGTATTTATTGGAGGAGGTAATATTGATTTATCATTCCACGGTTCCAACATTATTCTATTCCAAATATAAACTTGTATAACTAAAATTAAATGAAGCAATGTTGTTATTTTGCTAAAGAAGAAATCTGAAGGAATAACCTCTAAAGTCTAAATTCATTGACATTTGACAAGTTAGTTTGACAGTTCTTCTAGGGCTGCACCTGAATCTATCTATCTCCCTAACAATTGTATATTTTCATTTGATATTGACAATGTTCATTTTATGTAATATAACTTGATTTATCTGGAAAAATCTGGATTGTGATTGGAAGGTTTTTCCTTTTTTACCAAGAATGGTGAAAATTTGAAATTTTGTCAATTGATTTTTTATTACAACTTATCCTTGAAATAAAACAAAATTTTAGACAATGGTATTTATTAAGTATATTATAAAAAAAATGTAACTTGCAACTATTTTTAAATTAAATGAATTAAGGTCATGCGCATTGAGATTTCACAATTTTCATGATTTATAAAGTTATTCCATGTCGTCTAGCTGGTCTCTAACTAATTGATCACCAAGCATAGAGTAATCTGGTGGCAGCCACTCGCAGCTAGTATCTTCAGATGAACAAACCTGGAATAATATGAGATCATTACTTACATTACTTATTTTTTATGTAAGTGTAAGTAAAAAATATAGGTATTGTTTTAAATAATTTTTATTTTACCCACACTATTTAATGGTATGGTGTACCTGGCATTTGCAGTTAACAGCTTCAACGTAGTGATATAATTCCGTTCCAGGCTCCACATCAGGATCGCAGAATCTTAGCTTAACTGAAGCGTGTTTCCTGTCGCCGTGCACGCAGACCGGATGAAAAGATTCTTTGTACGGAAATTGCCAGTGTGCAGTCTGTAAACATTATCTAATTATAATCATTTCAAGGGACAAAAATATTCTGAAAAATTAAAAACTAAATTCTGAAAAAAAAAAACGTTCTTAAGAAAAGAAATTATCTTAATCTAATTAAAATAGGCGTAATTAGATATTATATTTTGATTTTTAAGTCCAGATGTTGTTATTAGATACTTACCTCATAAGATAAGCAATACCCCCAGCACGATTTGATCTTCACGTCGTCCCAACAACGTTGACCATTAAAATCAGTTTGCACAGCTTTATGAGTATATCGCTTAAGCTTACAACGAGAACTTGATTGCGCTTTTGCACAACATATGACTAAGCACAGTAATACCCACGTTAACAAGAGTACACTACGACTGTGCTTACTTAGCCACATTTCGATTTATAATATTATATTTCAAAATAAAACCAACATTCACTCTTTTTCTAATGCTTTCCTTGTTGTGTTTGAGTAAATTTCTTAGGAAAGTTCAGTTTTATAAAGGGACAAAGGAGACGTCAGAGCATTATTTCCATGTCAGTTCACATCACAACGGTGTTCAAACCATTAGCTTTGCGCTGGACAAGAATAAAAAAGCACCGAATATATTTGAATGTATTTACATAGTAAGAAGTACGTTTGTTTAACGATTGAAAGTTTTGGCACTTTAATATTTGTAATAATAGTTAATCGATAGAATCAAAATCAAAATATTCTTTATTCAATAAGGTGATTTTAAGCACTTTTGAATCGTCAATTTACATGGAAGTGGCACTCCTACAGGAAGCTATCAGCGGCTCGGAAGGCAGGTTCTGCTGAGAAGAGTCGTCGAAAAACTCAACAGTTGCTCCTTTAAATATAGTATACAAATTATTTATAATAATCATAAATTTCCCGAAGGAGCTACAACAGCATTTAATTCCACGCACGCCTATCGTTATAAAATTCTTAGATAGAATAATACGTTTCATTTAATAAAAACCATTTTAAACCTTTTACTTTAAATTCTTCGATTGAAAGATCTGATATCCCTTGTGGAATTTTATTATACATACGTATACCTTGTGGCTTGTGCCATAAATGATTTATTATCCTTTTAAAGGCGAAAACTTAGAGATTTTTTATTTTTGTATTTATATCATGTTTATAAAATAGACAGAGCAGTCATATACTAACAGTTTATTGGTGTACGTTAATTAATTTTAAATAAAAAGTCTTGATTATCTTCCGGTCCTATAGGAATACCAATAAGTCTCCTTTTACTACCTAACGTAGGTATTTACACAAATGACTGAATAAGCACTGTATTATAATGAATGGGGAACTTAATCAAGAAGAATATTATATATAGAACAAATTAATTTAAGACAAATAAAAATGATATATATCTTGGTTAGATTCCCTGTGCATCGTGTTCGTACACTATGTATAGTCATATATATTATATAATGGTAATAACGAATGCAATCATGACATATAAGAAAATGCTGGTTAGTTACAAAAGCTTTCCAGTGAAATTTATATGACAATTCTTTGACATGTGTGTTTAAGGACTTGTGATTTTACAAGATTTTTAAGTTTAATTTTGTAAATAGCATAACTTAAATTATTACATTCGACATGATATAATTTACCATCTTCACTTTTTAAAATTATGTTTCAACAAACAAATTTTTCACAAAGTGAAACGCCAGAAAATAGAATTATTTTAAGAGGTAACCGATTTTAATATTAGCATAAAGAAGGTATATTGATAATATTGACTTAATTTTTTTTATAATTATTAATTTGTTAATTTGTTAGGTACTCTAATATGTTTGTGATTTATAGTCCAAGGAGTATAGTCCAAGGAGACTAGTAGACATTCTACATCCAATCGAATCTTGACTAGGAATTTAGTAACATTTAATTGCGCACTTTTATTTTGCAAATAATTTATAATCTCTGTGTATCGATGATAAAATTATTTATGTATTAGTCTTGATAAAAGTATTTTTGATTTTATCTGCGTCATAAAATAAAGATTTATTTTTTACATTTTTCAAACATTTACAAATTTTATAGTATAAGAAAAGGTTGTATATTTGGAACGTTAAAATAAAACATTTATGTTTTTCGATAAATCGCTTAATTCACGTTTATTTAATCTATTTCATAATAAAAATATACAGTTAAACTAAATCAAGCAAACTAAATAAAATAAAAAACAACTTCAAAGTACAAGATTCAAAAAATACAAAATTCAGTTAAAGCAGGAATACATTCGATATTTTAATTAGGAGACATCGAAATTTATACAAAAACATCGAATAGAATATAATCGTACTCATCGATATTTATCGGATAATATATCCGAGTTTATGATGTTTATATTTGTAGATTTTTTAGAACTTTAGTCATAAACATATATATGCCAAAGAGTAGAGTAAATTATATTGTAACGTAAGCCTTGTATGCAGAGTACAATGTTTATATAAATTTATGTTATTTGTTATTTTCATTGAATAATGTCTCGTAAAAATACGACACCAACTAAATCAAGATTAAAAATATCTAGTAAATCAGTTTTTCATCTTCAAGATAAAAAAGCAGACGAAAATGAATTATCCATTGGTTTGATTAAATCAGCCAAACGAACAGGACAATTAAGCTTATGTAACAGGGGTCTAGGAACAGGTAAGTAATAATTAATATACTATGCATGTTCTTAACTTTTATGCAAAATTTACAAATTGTGTTAAAATCTAAAATATTTAATTAAAGTCAAAATTCTTAACATTGTCTCATTATTAGTGCCTGAAAATGTATGGAAAATTAACGAGCTTGTTTTGGACGAAACGAAAGATGTAGATTTTACTAGAAGCAATTCAAATAATTGGTGGAATGCAGAACCATTGAAAATGTTAGATCTTAGTTCTAATGTAATTAAAACTATTTCACCAAACATTAAGTTGCTTCAAGAACTGGTGACATTAAAGGTATGAATTAAATACTTTTCTCTGTGTAATGTGAAAAATGCTTACATGATTATTTTAATATTGTATCAAATATTTGTAGTTACATGACAATGCTTTATCAGAGCTTCCTCCTGAAATTGGTGAGGTGAATAATTTATCAAACCTAAGCTTAGATCATAACAAATTGGAAAACCTTCCAAAAGATTTTTATAAATTAACAGAATTGAGATGGCTTAGTATTTCTCATAATATGCTGAAGAATATCGAACCTGAGTTTGGTGATTTAGTAATGTTGACGTTTTTGGTAAGTTACTTAAATGATTAAATTTATATATAACTTTACAGAATTAAAATGCTCAAAATAAAAATTATTATAACACAGGTATAATATATCCTTATATTTGAAATACAGGACTTATCACATAATAAATTATCAGTACTCCCACCTGGAATGGGCTACTTGGTACGCTTAGTAGAACTCAACTTATCTCATAATGAATTGACCGAGTTGCCTCCAGACATTGTGAATTTAAGAGGTATAAATAATATATAATATTTAAAATACCAAATGATGTAATATTAATTGCTTAAAATGTTTATTTAAGACTTAAAAAAACTAAACATCAACAATAACAATTTAAAAAAATTACCTCCATTGGGAGAATTAAGAAAGATGGAAATATTGGATGCCAATCACAATGATATTAAAGAGCTTCCCGACTTTTATGGCTGTACAGCTTTAAAAGAAATATACTTGGCGAATAATTTCATAAAGGTTAGCAGTTACTGCAATATTTTATAATATTATAAGGTTGTTAAACATATTTTGAATGGAATTCTTTAACTTTGATTATTTTAAAATACCTTAATAATTTTGTTAACCCAATTTTGCATATTTTTGTATACAAAAGTATATGCTATTAATTTATTGAATTATGACTTTTGGAAGCATTGTGCAGTGGTTTGCTTCTCTGAATAAATTTGATCTTTTATGAAACATATTTTACCTTTAAGCTTAACCTTTAATGTCGATAGAAATTTTGAATAGTGTTCCTTCTTCCAAAATCCTTTTCCTAAATAAGCAAATAGTAAAAAAAAAATTGTAACTAATATCTAGGTCTGACCTGAATACTCTGTTAAATATGGGTTGTTTATCAATTTTGTGGTTTATCAATTTTTTTTTCTTTATATAGGCATAGTGCATAATAGTAGTGCAATGGGACCATGTCTGACTATTAGCATGATTCTTACAGGTTTGATTCCCATTACAAAAACTAACAAGGGACTTAAAACTAACAAAATTATTTCTTTAATCTATACTAAAAATGAAATGCTAACAATAACTTCACTTAATACTTTTAATAACTTAATATTCAATACTGGTCTGTTATTATATTTGTTTAAATTAATATTTATTTTGTAATATTATATTCATATTAATATTTACCCATATGGTGAATTGGGAATAAATAAGAATTTTCTATGACTCATGACAGCACCTATGTGTTTCACTTAATTGACAGTAAGTTACAAAATTAACATGTGTAATCCAGCTTGTAGCTTTCTTTGACAAATATACTATCAAACACAAGAAATAAATATTAAACAAATAAATACTAGTATAGTTCCTGAGATTAGAGATTTTAATCAAACAAATTTCTCAGCTTTAGACCTTTAGTATATAATATATGTATAATTAGTGGATATTTTATAAATCATTCTTGATGATGATGTTTTTTTAATAACAATTAAGTAATACAAGTATAATTTATTTATAGGAAATTACAGAGGAGTTTTGTGATCAAATGCAACACTTGAATGTATTCAATATAAGGGACAATAAATTAGAAATCTTGCCTGAGAACATATCAGTACTGCAAAAACTTAAACGATTTGATTTCTCTAATAATAATTTAAATAAGTAAGTATTTCAAGCAAATAGCAATTTCTGATGGATAAGCTTTTTTTGTTGGCTTCAATTCTGTAATACTTTATTAAATATGTATTTTTTCATGGTTTAAATTTTGTTAAGAATAAATAAAAATAGTTTTCAGCATTTTCTCTTTTCAAATATTATATTAACAATAATATTATAATCAAATAAATATTATATTATCGCTTCAAATGTAAAACATAAAAAATAATACATGAAATTATTATTTAAAACTGACAATAAATGCCTATATAAATAATATTGTATGATATGAGAATTGCCGCTGCATTAAAATTTACCCTTAGTGTGGATTAACACTAAATATATATATATATATATATATATATATATATATATATATATATATATATATATATATATATATATATATATATATATATATATATTATGTTTATATATTTTATAGATTACCAAAAAACCTTGGTCTACTCTCTCAGCTACAAAGCATAAGCATGGAAGGCAACAAGCTGTCTTTTGTACGACAGGATATAATAAGAGGGGGCACTGATCGCATGATGAAGTACTTACGCGATCGCATCACCGAGGAAGTTGTTTGTGATACACGCCTCAATGAAGACAACTGGCCTGATAAGTATGAAGTATTATTTTTTAGTTTCATACTGTATCACGCACGTAGCGAGTAGGCAGAGGGAGCCTAGTGTTAAGACACTCCGTTCCCTATGCACCGCGCACCATTACGAGACATTGCGTGATGAGTCTCGAAAAAATGGAAATAATTAATTCTCCCCTCATGGGAATCGAACCCACAAATCGCGTTTACAGGTTTATCGCTCTGTCCCTGCGCCATGACGGTACTTTTGCTTTTGTAAACTCTTTAGTGAATCCAGGATGTAAAACAGCACATGCTGGTTTTCTATGTATACTAAAAAAAAATCGAGAGGCCATCGTGGCGTATGACTTACTTGATATGACTTGATATGACCAGATGGTGGTGGGTTCGATGCTCGCTCAGGTGGTTTAAATATTTTCATTCCTTCATTTTGTTTCTGTAATGTCAAAGATTGCAGTTGGGTTCTGTTGCTCAACAAAAAATATAAAGGGAATAACAAAATCCTAATTTTAATTATATAATATGGTTCGCTTACTTATTTTCGCGATATTGTTGTGATTTATTGTTGGTAAATATTAGACTTTTATCGGTCACAGTATGTTAGTATTAATCACGTCTACGTGTGATATAGCTCCAGTATTTCTCTATATATAATTTGAGGTGACTACGATCACCATCATCAATGTTATGTATGAAATATGTTATTATTGTTTGCATAAGTGATGGGTTTGAGCCCAAATCCCATTCGGAAGAGAATTCTCTCTCTTATTTTTATTTTCATAATTTCATTTCCCTAGCCTGTTTAGATAGGAACAACGTCGAACAGTCAAACATTAATAGGTGGTAACTAATTGATTTAACTAATTATTTATCTATTACAGATACACAATGAAGAAAAGCCAATCTTTAATGATGCCAGCGAAGAATCTCACAGCAGTACCAGATGACGTTTTTACTGCTGCCGCTGAGGCTGAAGTGCACATTGTGGACGTGTCAAAGAATAAACTGAACGCCATTCCTAGCGGGTGAGTTGTTTTACTGTACACGTCGTCAAATATATATATCTGGTGCAAAAGTGAGTGGTGAATGTTGGGGGTGACCTCTGTTGACCTTTGACCGTTGCCCTGCACCAGCCTGCTAAGGACAAATGACTCGTTTTCATGATAAATATTTAATCTCAATCCACCTTCGTTTTCCTTCCTATCTAATCGTTACGCGTAAACTTTTTAAAGATTTAAAGATTTTGAATTTCTATATCTTTTATTTAAATATAAAGAAACTATCCTTTAAATTGTTACAACAACCCCTCAACACCACTACCACTTTAAGAACTTCTTACACACACATATTATTGCTACAAACAGCACCATCTAGCAGTAAATATTTATATGATAAATCATAATAGTAATTAAAATAGTATTTTTTTAAACATATAGAAAAATGTTAAACTACAAAAGTAACTTAAATTTTAATTACATAACCATGGGATGGTCAGGTCAGGATAAGAGCATTACAGACGATAAAAAACAAGTAGTGCATTCAAATCTCTTTTCGAAATATTTATATATATATTTTTTAATAAAATATTCTAATATGATCTTTTGTTTCCAGTATCCATCGCGTAAGAGATACTCTGACACAATTGATACTATCGTCTAATTGTATCGAGAATGTTCCATGTGAAATAAGTTTGTGCAAACATTTGCAATTTCTAGATCTAGGAAAGAACTGCATTCTGGATCTGCCCATTGAATTAGGGGATTTGAAAAATTTGAGAGAACTAGTCATATCAAACAACAAGTATGTGACGATTTCTTTGTTAAATTTAATTGTTTTATTGGTGCACGCTGTATCCCGCACATAGCGGGGTAGGCAGTAACCTGGTGTTAGGACACGCCCTTCCCCGTTAATATATATTTGTATTTATTATATTTTTAGAATACAATATATATAGTTTTATGCTCATATTTTAATCCCGTTTTACGACATGCCCATTGGACACACGTGAATTTGGAGCCCAGTTGGAAAGAAATAAAAATAATTGACTAACTATTATAGCACATTCTATCGAATTACAGGTCATACAGGATAATCGTGAGGACCTTGTTCCCCGTTAATATATATTTGTATTTATTATATTTTTAGAATACAATATATATATATAATATAATGCGCAGTTGTCCTCTCCTTTCGTTAAAATATATGGTAGGGAGAGTGGTAAGACACTCCGTTTTCCGCTTTCCATTAGAATCGCAGACATTGGTATAGGAAAGTAATGTATTCACCCGACTGGGAATCTAATCCACAAACGTGTGTATAACTATGGAAGAACGATTAAACATATTTCCTTATTAAGTTTAAACATAATATGGAAGTTTATTAGGGATTCTAGACAGCAATATTTAGGTCTAATTCAGTGGACAAATATATAATAATTACTGAGTTAAGTTAAATTGTTAATCTATGGTATGGTAATTGGTTGAACGGACTAATTACAAGAGCTTTTGATTCAAATTGGAAATTATATAATACTAATTGTATATTTTTAGATTTACAAAAATACCCCGATGTGTATACGAGCTGGAGAACCTGGAAATATTGTTGGCAGCTGAAAATCGTATATCGGAAATAAACGTCTCGTCGGACGCTCTCGCCAAGCTCAGGAGGCTGGCCGTCCTCGACCTGGCCAACAACAGCATACTCACGGTGCCGCCGGAACTTGGCAACTTTACACATTTGAGGTGAATTGTTTTCTCAGTCTCACTTTTTTTATGGCGTAGTCTGAAAGACTGTAAATAGTCTTTTGTTATTGTTAATTTTCCGTTAAAAAGACGATTTCTTAAAGAACAATGGTAAAATAAGTAACTTAAATTGTTTTTTATTATAGGATTTAAAATAAATATTCAGTTTAAATTGAGAGGCGTAACTCAACGTTGGCCCTATTTATTATAAGCGCAAGCACAGATCCAAATTACAGCCATTTTGTTTAAAGATGGACGCTTTCTCGCAGTGTAGTAATTATTAATAATTTTTGTAATTTAAAAATGCATATATTTTGTTGTTATTTAACCATCTCTAATATTTCAGATCACTAGAGTTGATGGGCAACTGTTTCCGTCAGCCTCGCCACGCTATCCTCGAGAAGGGCACAGCCACCATCTTGTCCTACCTCAGGGACAGGATACCGACTTAGCGAACACTCTACAACATTCATCCACCGTGGTTAAGGCTGACTGGGTTATGTCTTAAGTATAGCTTAAAATTTCAAATTTTTAACTCTTTTTCTCTACATATTTTTCTCGTGAAATTGCTTTATGAGTTTAAATTTTAATGTTTATGCAGTAGTCATATCTTGTAATTGATGATTTCATAAAATCGTCAGTTGCGTCTATTTTATTTTGGTAAATAATGTAATTCTTTTCATGATTTGGTCAAATAAAATTGACTAATTCCGGATGTAATGTATGTAGTTTTTGAAATACTAATAAGGTACAACAATTTAAAGAAATTTAATTTGTATTGGAAAAAGTCATTGAAAACTGACGTTAAATATATAATTTTTACTAGAATATTATATTTATTTATTTAACTAGAAGATTAATGTCTTATTGAGATTTTTATTTAAAAATTGAATGGTAGCGAGTTGTAACTCCGCATTTACTTGGTTATGGTTATGATATATTTAATGATTTTATTGAATCGTCAATTCTCCGATATGACTACGACATACTCGTATATATATGTTGTCTTGTATCGGCCTTATATCATTACTTACATATCTATAAGAAAGTCCTTTTTCCAAGCTTAATGAATAGCTTAAAATTATTATAATTTGTGTGAACTTTGTAAACTATCGTTTTTATATTAATATCAATATATAATATATTTGATTATTCTTAAAGCCACAGAATAAAAATAATTAATGTTTATTTTTTTCTTTTGTTTTTGATAAGAAAGAAAGAATAAGAAATGTTTCATGGTAATTAATGAATCATATATTTTTTTATCTTTGATTTAAAGAGTGGTGTTATTGGCTCAATTTTAACAAATTATATAAGGCGAGTTATAAGAGAACTCGCACAGAGTATAATAATACAGAAGATGTATTATTATATTTTTTCTAAAATTAATTCTTTTAAAGCCAAAGGTTAAATTGCCAAAATTTTATTTTATGTGTACCTGATCGCCACCGCAGTAATATGTTGTATGTTTTAAATTTATTTACATTTTGTTGATGTTTTTTTTTATTATTGTTTTTAAATTATTCGTTATTTACTATGTAATGTAACATGAAAAAATACACAATGTCGTGTATATAATATGAGTAAATTATCAATTTTGTAACTTGTATTGGAATATAAAATAGTTTTAAGAATTTTATTCTATATTACCAAAATAATTTCTTTATACATTGAAATTATAGGTACATTTATATTGCCAAGTGATGCGTGCTAGCAAAATGTATTGAAAAAGGCTATTGTGGTTTGGAATAGATTATGTATTACAAAGAAAAAAAAACACTTGCTTCTCTATTGGTTTAATGCTATTCACACTTTTTTTTGAAGGAAGAGTTTAAAGAAAACTAAACTATATATTATATTTATTTACCAATTTTCAGCTTCCCGCCCCTATGTAGTTTCATTTGTGCGTTGACTGTCGGTAACTAAGTAAGAAAAGAGTCTTAGATATGTTTATGAAGCAAAACATAATCGTTTGTTGATACTTTAGAGGAATAATTATTATATATTACATTGAAAAATAATATTTACAAGTGTAAATTGTAGAAGATTATGCAGTATTTGAGTACATTTATTATTTTGAATGTGTGAATAGCTTTTAGTGTTGAAAATAATATATAATCTGTTCCACAAATGCGAATACCTTAATTTGCTATTTTTGATAAGATTTTCTTGAAATCATAAATTATACAAAATATTTCTCATATCAAATTACTTTGTTGAAATATAAAATAAGTATATGCTGTTGATGCTTTGTGTGCGTAGACTTTGCGATTATTAAAGTTACCAGTTAAAAAATATTATGGTACAAATATGGCAATGAAATATATTCTTTATTTTATATAAGAAGCTCAAGCAACAGTATTGAGGCTATTGGTAGTATTACAGCACATTTTTGCTATAGCATATATCATAGAAGTAAGGAGTAAAATTATATATAATATAAATTTCAAGTGACTTTTTTTGTATGAGATAACAGTAGAAATTTTTTTTTAATCTGTATATTTATTTTTGATTCAAATAGTTTGACTAGAAATTGTGATATTAATACTGAAATTTTAAACCGAAGAGTTAGGTCACTCGCTTAGCTTCAAAAACAGGAGTAAACTAAGAAAGTTTTTTTTAGTTTTGCCATGATATGTTATGTAAAAGTAATTACGTAAAACGGTTTTTGTTTTTTAAAGAAATTATTAATTTATATAATCTGTGTATGATTTTTGTTTTAATAAATATAATATTTATTATATATAGGATATTTTTAAGTGTATTTTGAAATTATATATTTTGTGCATTGCTTAATTGCTTCTGATATTTTATGTATAAATTTATTTTTGATTTTATCACTTCTATGACTATTTGAAAAGTGACAGAAATTAAAATATATGGCTTATTTATTTACATGGAAAAATTTTCTAAAGCTTCCCTCTGCTATATGCGGGATACAGCTGAAGCTGCTGTCTGTAGCGCTTGAAGCTGCTTTTTTTTATTGTTCCAATATTTAATTTTTTGCTTGTAATCAGTATTAAAATACTTAAAAATTATTAATTTTCAAATCATTTATAAACACTTTGGGTTTTTCACGTCTCCCAATAAATATATGCTTTGTTAGCTAGTTTCAATATTTTAATAGATAATGGTTATTTTTTATGTGCACTATTGTAGTTTTCAGCTAGTGTACACAGTAAGTTCCTTTGTCATATATTAATTTATATTAAAATTAATTTGACATATAAATGCCCATTATAGCTATATCTATAAGATAATTGTTTTCGTTTACATTGAGATTTATGATTGAGTACTGTTCAAAATAAATCGTTGAAACTGTTTCGATACTAAGATTTATATATCTTTGAAGTTATTATCAAATGAATACATTTTTATTTGTTACATTATATAAAATAAATGTATTTATTTATTTATCGATGTCATTATTTAATATGTACGATTAAATTCATAGTCCCATACTATTTTAATAAAGTACTGAAATACATATTATGTTACTTGTTCTACATGTATATTGTATACGTATATACTTAGTACTTATACCCTTAGTATATACATATATTTCAGATTATTTATTTAAATTTTGTTTTATTATTTATTTAAATGTCGTTTTTTATTTATTTACTTAGCTAATTTCAATTATTGTATAAATCTCACATTACAGTTTTATGTAAAGCCTTTTTTATATGTAACAATATGTATATTTTATATAATGTATATAAATATAAAAATCATGTTCAATATATTATTATTATTATGTAGTTGTCAATTTTCAATATAGGTATATATTTTTTTCGTTAATTTCTCTTTTTGCAAAAGTACATTTGAAGTTCCATCAAATTCTCATATTCTATAGTAAAACAACTAGTTGGAGTTTATAATAAATCGTAGATAAATTTACCTTGACAATGTAATTAAAATTTTATTATTACGTTACTGTCATGGGTTTCTTTGTAATATCTTACATGAGTGCTTGTAATGAAAGCGGGCGCAATGGTAAAGTGAAGATTACATTACATTACCCAAGATCCAAGTAATACCTATGTATGAACTTGTCTTTATTTAAAGAAATTTTACATATTTTTTGATTAGCATAGAAAGCTTCATTTTTCAATTTTTTTTGTTTTTTTATATACCTATTATAGTCTAACTTACATTCCTTTTTGGTAGAGTCACATATTTAATATACATATAAAACATTATATTGTATTACATAAATATAAATATAATATATGATTTTAAACACGATTTTTGTAATAATGTTGATATTGTGGTGAAAATTTAATTATCTGCAGCTAAATTAAGAATGAAGATAATCTTATTTATCTTTTCTATCAAATATCGTTTTTATCAAAGTCCCTGACACAAGAATATGTGTTAAGATCGTTAAGAAAAGTCATAAATTTAAAAATAAAAAGTCATACAAGAAGTTTATTTAACTAAATAGAAGTTAATAAATGAGTATATATCATTTCAAGTTGCATATAATCGTAATGCAACTGGCATATATGCAACTGGCATTTATGCAACAGGCATAAAACAATATACGATATGTCGATAAAAACATGATTTCTTTACGTTTCTTTAAGTTTCAAATGTTACAGTATTAGCGTATCTGCTTTGCCATTTGACTCGCACTGAACCAGCCATTTTGCCATTGTAAATTTTTTTGTGACGTTTTTGTGTGATACTTTTAAAAATTGTGGTTGACGCACAATAAATGAGATAAAACTTTTTTTTTTTATTTTTTTATTAACCCTTCTTTATTTATTATAAATAATGGCTTTTATAAGCCATACTAAAAATATTAAAACGCGTGTATGTTATGATAAATGACCTATATAGAATTTCTTAGTTTTAAAAGTTATTTTTTTTTCATTTATATTGACCAAACTTTTGTTGGGTCTCATTTATGTACAATATATATCTAATTAATCATTTTCTTTTAGAAATTCTCTAAACCTCAAAACTTAGAGAATAGAGTAAAAAAAGAACTTCATCGCTGTTTATTCGATTTAATTCATTCTCCTTTAATGGGAATCGAACCCACATTAGTCGAGCTCCCAGGCAGACTCTGTGCCTCTGCGCTACGACGACCTCTAAACAAAGATTTATAAAAAAAAAACTAAGCTTTAGCCGCGAATCGAAAGTTGATAATTAAGCTATTAATTGTTATTAAAATATTATCATATGTCTATTTTATATTGTTAAACATCATAGCCTGAATCATAGAGTTAATTATCGGTTGCGTTTCCCAATTTCCAGCCACCCAATGAAAGTTTCAGTTGATTGGGTGGCATTCATCTCAGGTTAATTTTTTTTAAATATTTGTATTATTATTTATAAACAGATGAGAAACGCTTTTAAATTTTAGATATATGCCTATTTTGTTTCAACTGAGCCGGACATCCATATTGGGTTGCACAATTGAATTATATTCTAACTAAGCAGACCACATAAAAAATTTCAATACAATAAAATGATTCATATGAAAATGTTACCACCTAACTGCATAGTGCATGTCTATAAAATTGATGAATTGCGTACTTACAAGCTATCTATAAATATTATCTATCTATAGTATCTATGTATTTATGTATGTATGTTCTATGTAGCTATAAAGGGCATGGGTACCTTTTTGAGGGTTCTGTGGCCCAAAATAATTAACGGAACTCTTATAGGATCAATTTGGACAACAGACAGATGACAACGTCTATCTGTCTGTTAAGATTATTTTTTCACAAACTATATAACTATTACAGCCATATATACATATACATTACACATAAAACATATGGCATAATTTATATATATATATATATATATATATATATATATATATATATATATATATATATATATATATATATATAATTAAAAAAATACTGCTGACAGTCAGAGTGACATAAATTAGTTCTAGGCAAACATTTTGTACTGCTCGCTCACGCAAATCTGTGCCCATTCTTCTCTTTAACATTAGCATAACAATGTTCACTGTAATCGAATTAACATAGATTGCTTTTTTTGTGGTTACATAATAGGTAGGAGATGCATGTCCCAAAGTTAAACTTATACATATTTATTCCTCTTTAATGGCCTTTTTTTAAACTATAACAATATTATTGATGGTCACATCTATTACTTGTTCTTTTATTATTAATTTTCACGCTTTTTTACCAGCATGTGGTAGCGTAGGCAGATATTTAAGGAACTTGAAGACACTCTGTTCTCACATTTACTTTCTTTCAGAATCGAGACATTGTTGTATGTGTCGTGTTGCGGAAATTAACGACGCACTTTCTCCAATTCATTGCCCAAGTGAGCATCGAACTTACGACCATAGCGTTTATAGTCTGACGTTATCCCACTGCGCCACGATAGCCTCAATACTTAGATGACGTTTCTGGCAATAAAATAGATAGTACCAACGTAAACTGTTCAAACGAAATACTCGTACTATAATATAATACACGAAGTAAATATGGATACTATAGGTAGAAGTAACCTAGTGTCAAGACAGTCCTTTTGAGGTCAACTCAACGCCGCGCTTTGTTTTTTTATCATATCAAGCAAATGAAAATGCTTCATTCCCCCTCATGGGAATCGAACCTACAACCTCTGTGCCGCTGCGCCACGACGGCCTCAGTTAACTTTTACTTAGTTTAACATAAATCTGACGAGCCTACGATTAAGGTTCCTACGATGTTCCTTGCTATGATACGATGGAGGTTTCGTACGATGGCCTCTATCTACGGGTATTAGCTTAAATTCACGCGAATTTATTCTATAAGACAAATGAAATCTTCATTTTCTGCGATGAATTAAACTAAATTAAAAGTCACTACTGTCGCTTGCAAGTACCCCACAAGTCAATTGTTAATATAAACTATCATGATAGGTTAGACAAGTGAGTCCAAAAAGACGAAAATCGAAGAATTGCATTGTGATGTTTGTATAAAATTTTAATACGAACGCGACGATTTATCTAACATAAGCGGGCGAAGCCGCGAGCGGGCCGCTAGTAAGTAAAAAAAACTAACAGTCCTTAGGTCAATATTCCTATACAACGGTTATATATGATAAACAAAAATAAGTTATTTATATATATATATATATATATATATATATATATATATATATATATATATATATATATATATATATATATATATATATATATATATATATATATATATATATATATAATATTTATTGCATTTATTACATAGGAATGATCCAAGAAAGCAAAGGAACCTCATACTAAATTTGATACTAACAGTTTGGCAAAGCTTGTAGTGATAGCCTTTTACTGGCAAGACACTTAGTATAAATACTTAAATGTCGGATAGTTATGAAATCAATATGAAATGTCCAGGTTTATAGGTCTATTAGTGCACAGGAAAAAATTTAACTTCTAAACCAACGCAATCAAAAAACACGAATGCTAATACTTCGGTTTTGCCGCATTTTGTATGAGATTCGGCGTGTAATAAAAACCTAATATAGTGTAGGTACTTCCTGAAATTACAGAAAAAAAGTACTTCAAACTTATATTTGTAGTTTATTTCAATTTAAATCATGAAATTGATACAGAATCCTCGGTACTATTCGGTACTGTACTACACTCACACCCACTTGTTGTAGCTTCACGCTGTATCCTGCAGGCTGTATATGACAGGGTAGACATAGAGAACATAGTTTCAAGACACTTCACTCTCCGTTTTTCATCAAATATCAAGATACCAGAGCGATAATTTGATCTCAGTAGGAATCGACCCCACTAACATCGCAGTCAGACACTGTCCGTCTAGGCCACTATGGTGTCATTATTTAAATTACCAACATTTTTGGTAAGAAAACATCGTACGGAATTTGCTTAAACGGAAAATCCACATATAAACGTAAAAACCAAATTAATGATTAATTTAAAAAAAGAATTCACGTTAAATGTAATAAAATACTTAGTTTACTTTAACAAGTAAATATTAATACATAATACTATAGTTCTTTCCAGATTTAGAATTTATATAAGATTTCAAATTTAAAAAAAAAAAAAAAGAAAATTTGAAATCTTATATAAATTGTTACACTGTATTTGATACAATATATATATATATATATATATATATATATATATATATATATATATATATATATATATATATATATATATATATATATATATATATATATATATATATATATATATATATATATATATATATATATATATATATATATATATATATATATATATATATATCCTCCTCTTCCTGGCATTAGTCCCGGCTTTTTGCCTGCGGCGGTCTGCCTTCCGACTAAGACCAATCGGTCCATATGAGTGGCGAAGTGGTTTTTTGTGGAGCGATTGCCATCTGACCTCCAAACCCATTACTGGGAGAAACCAGGAAAGGAAAGGGAATAAGAGGCAGAAAGACTTGGAATATAGGGGAGGGACACCACTTACATGGATTGGATCGGGTTATGAAAGTGGTGGCTCGAGGTCCCGGGGTCGCGTACCCGTATGCCGGAAACCAAATATCGGACAGATAATTGGCTAGACACCCTCTGAGACACCCTCTCAATATATATATATATATATATATATATATATATATATATATATATATATATATATATATATATATATATATATATATATATATATATATATTACACAATTCAATTTATAATATATCACAATAAAATTTCCATCTACACCACACAAGGAAGGATGAGACAGTCGATATAAAGAGTGTTATCCTGGAGACGGATGGACCCTGGTCCTGGATATTGCTCAATCTATGCAAATTACCAACTTAGCACACACCATTTGACGGATGCCTACGAAATCTACAAAGGAAGCCACCAGGTACCCCAACCCTCCATTAGCCTCATAACTTTGCCCGTATGTGACGAAACACTGGGCGTATATCGTCATTATCGTTCGCTTTTCACTATCATTTGTCGTGGACTCGTCACTCTATTGTAAATTGTCTGTAAAACCATAATAAGCTGCAAGGTCGACTCGCTCGGTGGGGGCCGGGGACATGACAAATGCACTTTGGTTTCAGTTAACTATGTTTAGACGTAGGGCTTACTCCATTGTCTATGTTAATAGATGTGTCTTCGGGACGATAGTAAATATGATAAATTCGATATAATATGGTCACGTTATTTCAACTTCATATGGAAATGTTTACTCAGCTGTAGTTTCTGCTGTTTGTGCTTTGGTCTATTCAGTTCTTGTGAAGCGAGGAGCGTGTTTAAGTTAAATGTAATTTAATTTTAAAATTCGTTTTTTAAAAAGACATGAGTGTATTTTTTCTACGATATGACAAGGCTTAGTGTTGTGAACAAGATTTTATGAAGTGTTAAAGATAGTCATTTGTGTCGTCCTTACACAGTCATTATGCAACACATATTATTTATTATATCAATATGTATATTTGTGAGAGGTAAGTTATATTTTAAGAAAATTACGTATGTGTTTTTTCATATATATTTTTTTTTATATTATATGCTTATTCTTATACTTCTTCTTCTTCTATCCTTATATTATAGTAGGTTATTCTATAATTAATATTATCTCTTAAATAGATAGTACTTGATAGTACGTGTTCAGATTCATACAAGTTGTTCATTTGAGAGTAAAATATTTTGATTTTAAAGTTTCGGTTTCTCATAAGAAAGTCGTACTTATAAGATTCATTTCATCGTCAATTTAGTATAATGAAATTTGTGAATAAATAGTTGTATAGTATCGAACGTGTAAGTTATTATTAGCTTTGTTTTTTTCATTATGCGACGATTTTCATAAAAAAATGGTAAAAACGAAGCACAATCCCTCGTATATCTTGATTGCGTTATCCAAGAATTTTGAGTTTGATGTACTCTAAGTCTATAGTAAACTTAGTTATAACATATATTTCATCTTCGTAGGTACCTCTTCGTACAATCTTGTGAAAAATGGTCTTGACAGACGGACAGACAAAGAGACAGACGGACAACAAAGTGATCCTGTGAGGGTTGCGCTTATTCCCTTTTAGGTACGGAACCTTAAAAAGCATTTTAGGTATAAAATTAGTTTAATAGTTAATTTATAAGCAAATTACTTACATTTATTAAGCATACTTAGTAAGGATAAACAAACTTGTCAATTAGCAAGTAGCATCTAAGCAAGTACTAGTAACAATAGATGACGCTATTCACTGCGATAGTTATCGTGTTCTAGGTTGAGGTTGACAGAATTTAGTTCGCCAATGTCGATTTATAACGTAGCCATTTCATTTAGCGTCAATCAAAGTAGACTTCTAAACTAGGGAGGAAATATTGACAGCACAATTCTCAAACTTATCCAGCAAACTAAACTAGTGTTCTAAAAAAGTATAATAAAACGGTGGCCTGACATGTCATATCGTGTTAATTATGTATTTCATTTTTTTAACAAATTAGTTATCCTGTCTCTATTTTGTTAGTAAACATTTTGGGGTGGGCACCAGACAATTCTGGGGTAGGCACCCCCTTTCCCTTCTTACGATCATGAATATAGTTAATAAAAAGTGGTCGTTGCAGCTCAGTTGCGCCGCGTTTGACTGTAAACACGATGGTTTGATTCCCAAAGTTAGATAATGCGGCTTTACGGCGTTTTGGTTACCCTCAATATAAATATTTCATACATAAGCTAAGCTAATATAATATTTTGTAAATTATTATATGTTACTATTTATTAATTATTATAACATGCTATATATGTAAATAAATATAAAATAATATAATCGGAATGTACAAAATCCGTTATTTCGTTCCTGCGTTGTCCACTTTCCGGCCGAATTTTGCTTCGTAAGAATTCCTTTTCTCGAGCTGGAATCAAACCTACAACCGCTATGCTCACACCAAATTATATTTGCAAGTATCAGAAGAGCCATAGGGTTACCCATATGAGATATTATGGGATATCATCTAAAATGGTATTTGCAGGAAACAAACGTCATTTAGATTTTTTTAATATCACATCAAAAGAACATTCGCATCGTCGTCTCTTAACATTATATTCGATATAGTACCTATATGATATATTCCATTGGAGCCTTATACTAAAAACTTAAATATGAAAGGATATTTTGGTCTCAAATTTTTGATGACAATGAATCTACTAGCTATTTATGTATTGAGTAAAAATAAAACAATTAATGTTAACGTATTATTATTTATTTTAAGATTATGTGTAAAATGAGCCTTTTCCTTCATTTTGCTCAGCAAATTTGATCAGCACTGTTTAAAAGAAGGCAAAAACGCGGCGTTGAGTTTCCGCCACTCAATATCTAACTATTCGAAAAGCGGAAAGTGGAGAGCGGAGTGTCTTAACACTAGGTTCCTTGAGCCTACGGTTCTCTCTGCTTACCCTGGCATGTGCGGGATACAGCACGGAGCTAAAAAAATTAGATTTTGGATATATTTTAATAGGTTAGACCTATATAGGTTCTCAACACAATTGCAAATAAATTTTTCTAATATAGCGTTTAGTTCAGGAATTACAAGCGTTCAAAGTCTTGAAGGGCTGTCGGACATGTACTTGTTCAAGTCCTTTTATACGGATTAAAAAAGATATAAATATATAAATAAAGTAGTGGAATATATTTCTCATAAAAGGAGCTTTTTAATTAAATTTTACTCAAATAAATATTTCTTATTATTCATATAACAAAACTCGTTTTAACTTTATAAATCAAATTTTGACCAAATTAAACCATAATCGATTTTTTTTTATTTTTTGTCTGAAAATGACTTATATTATGTAGATAATCCTCAGAAAGTTCTATCGTGGGTCTTTAAGTCGTTTAGGCGCTTCTCTCTTTTTTCTTATACCTTTTTTACGTGTCCGCTTGGCGTGGAATGCCCCATATCCATTAGAAATATCGGGTTTTGAATGAATGAAAAGGTATAAAAATATAAATAAATTGTTTATCGAATACGGAACCGAACCTACAACCATCCTTACACAGCTAGGCTGGGCTGGCAGCCCCAATGGTGTCAATTAAAACAAAATCAATTATTAACATCATTTTCATTTTATTCATTCATTATTATACTTAAATAGATAATTTACAATTATATATTTATAAAAAAATATATATAAATTGAGATAATACAAGAAGATTAACATTTTTTTAATATCACATTTAATTGTTCATACAATGTTCTCGTGTCATGTCTTGATACATTTTTCGACGGCACCTATTTTGACAAGCTTGTAGCCAATAGGACACTTGCTGTCACCGACTGCCGACTCCACCAATAAAATCAGACAAGCAAGTAATAGAAGGCCGACCAGCCAGTGACGTAGAGGAAACATCTGAAAATAAAAAAAAGGATACTCGTACCATATTATTTTATATAATCTTAGGTTTTACTTATGTTTAGAAACGTGTGAAAATTTTTATAAGGAATTATAATTTTTGTAAATATGTTGTAGCAAGTGTGTTCAAGAATGTCTCGAATTCGGGTGAAACGCGGAGAACGAATTGTATTGACAAGTTATAATTTTAAAATACTTAAAAACATCAAATTTGAACACAGCGGATCCCGTTCAGAAACCGTCCATGAGAAAACCGTTCAAAAGTACTTTTCTATCCTTAGTGTAATTTAGATTCTCTCTCCATATTCCTCTCCTTCTCTCTCTGAGAGGTGTTATTTTTTTCTTATACTAAAGGTATAAGAAAAAAAAATTAAATTAAAATTTATATTTAATAAAAATTAAATTTAAATGAAGAAAATGTAAAAATACCTCTTCAAGCTGATTACGTTCAAAACAATTGCTCAAGCACTATTTCAGACGATCTTAAAACAATAATTGTTTACCTTTTGAACAATAGTTTAATGGGAAAATGAGAAAGTTAATGGAAATCGATAGCAAGGTTTTTTCTTTCGAACGTCATTTAATATTCACTACTATGAACACATTTCTTACAAACGTACATAGGTATGTAATATGTAACGTATTTAAATAAATTCTTAAATATTTACATTAATTCTCGCGCATATCTCATGTTTATCATCTCAGAAAGATGCTAGAAATCCAAGTGTTATTATTAGACAAAAATCTGCATACCAATTTCATAATTATAGGTCAACTGGAAGTAGTTGGCAAAATTAAATTTGCAGGCGACAGCACTAATTTTGTATGAAACGAACTACAAATACAAATGTTTGAGATTGTTTTTTTTCTGTGATGTAGATATGAGATATTCGGATGTTTTCGTTCATTTATAATGTGTTCTTGCCGAATTTCAGATAGATCAACAATAAGTATAGGTACTATAAATTTTAATTACGTGGCGGATTTCATACAAAATTAAACATAAACGTCATTTTTTCAGTTATCCTATAGACCTATATATGTTTGACTTTAATTTCAGCTTGATAGCTCCATGTGGTCTGCGGACAGACAGACAGATCCAAACATCAAAGCGATCTTCTACATATATAGGACTCCATTTTTCCTTTTAGAGGTTTCTTTTATAAATTGTGTATCCTTGACCTAGAATTACACAATTTGACGAAAAGCGAGAACTTTTAGAAGAGAAATATCTAAAATTTGGTAATTAATAAGTTGCTCACAAAAAAATCTTTTAACGTCATAAATAATGAAAGAGAAGAAAGGGGAAAATTTTGAATTTGGTAATTTATAAGTCTCTGACAAAAAATCTATTTACTTCATAATTAATTAAATAATATTAACTACAAATTTCATTTTGTCAATTAAATTAAGATAAATAGTATTCGGCGCCGTCCTGCTCCGTTAGGAATAAAGCGTGAAGCTGTAGTCAGATGGCTAGCTTAGACTATAAAATATATACAAAAGAATCTAATCTAACCATATACGTAATTAAATCAAATAAATAAATTTAAATTAAATCAATTAATATAATTAGTATATATCAATTAAATATTATTGGTTTTTGGTTTGCTTCCACTATAACAAAAATGAGTGCGTCTAAGTAATAAATGTACATATATTATTCTTAAAGTATTTATGCTTTCTATAATCTTGTTTCAAAATTTCTACGCCACAATTTTAAAAATACAACACTAGATCCATATTTTAAATATATACCTAATCATGAAAAATAACAATTAAAATTAATTATTAATTACTTACAATGGCACTATTAACAAATGTTTATTAATAATATTATGTAAATAAACTTGTAAGACGACAACTGGACACAAGTAGCCTCGTCAAAACACTGCACGTATAAGGATCTCGCGCAGAAACTGGTTTCACTTTAATCTCTGCATACTGAGTCAGTATAAATAAAATATCGTTCTTAATGAGCAGCATTTAAATTTATCTCACGTTTATTACTAATGATATTGTTTTAGAGGTAAATAAAAATAAGTACTTATGTATGGCTTTTTAAATTTTTTTTTCAAATTTCCCGGAATGGACAATGTGATGCGCAAACAGTGACTCAATTTATAACTTCATAGCTTGAACAAAGAAAATGTGTAAAGCTTTCTGTTTGAATTGAACGTAGCGGGACTTGAACCCGCGTCTCTTTTTGAAACTGTCCAAGCTCTTTGATCACCAAGCAATATCTTTATTATCAAGTTACGTCGATATTATTATATGCTTATTACAACTTATTTATATACTTGTTGGAAGCTGTCATTGACATGTACCTTTTATTTGTTCAAATTTAGGTATACAATCGAAATGCCCGGTAGCTCAGTTAGAGACGTTCACACGTTGGTCGGGAATGGTACCAGAACACGCTACGCCGGTCTTCATGTACTCTGCCAGTGGAGACGAGGAGTCATTGACTGGCGCTTGCTTGGCTAGATGTCGCGAGCTGGATGATTGTGCTGCAGTAATAGTAGCATATGGCAAGGGAAACTGCCAGGGGGTTGCTAGTGCCCAAGTAACCAAGTTCTACACGGACAACGATGTGGTATTTTTCAACAAAATTTGTTTAAAATGTAAGTAGAATATTTATAAATTTAACTTAATTTATATAGTCTATACTGCCATATGCCAGCATTCAAGGTGAAGCTGAGAATTTTTTTTATAGAAAATGTAGTGACGTATCGCTTTGTTCTTTCATTTCTGATCGCAGCAATCTTTTTATTTTGTGCATACCGACAAGAGTATAATAAAGATTAGTTTAAATAAACACTAATCTAATTTGAGCGTACAACAGTCACGCTCAGTCAGTCACATTTAATTATATGCAAAATTGTCACGTAGCTTATTTTAATGTATTGATATCGATAAGTTTTTATGTTTGTTCACATCAGTGCCAGATACTTGCAGCAAGCGGTGGTGGTCCTTAGAGAGTACACCTGGATATTACCTCAATTCTGAGGGTACAAATATAAAAGTCATACTGAATACAACCGTTGAAGAGTGCTACAATGCCATTTTCTCTACCAACGAAAAACTTTATCGGTATTTCTTTTTTTTTCTACAATTTTCTTTCTTTTTTTCTGCTTTTGGTATAATACGTTTAATAATTAATCTATTTGTTATCTACACGTAATATAACAGTCAGTGTTGATAGAAATAAACTTAGCCCTAACACTTCGTACCCCGCTTTCCTCCTGTTTGGCTTTGCAAGAGTGGAAAAGTGAAAATTAGTATTAGTAGGAATCGAACCCACACCCATCGTATGTACAGTTAGAGGCTGTTTTTAAATATTTTCTAAATTATCTCATCAAATTGTTTTATTTATTAAAGATAAAGTTTACTGGGTACAAAAACTCAGGGTAAAGAGAGAGAGGTCTTATTAAAGTTTCCACCGATAAAGGTTGTGCCACATACACAATTATTTTTATTTCGTTTAAAGATTTATCATCTATCAAGTATACCATCATTTACTTTTAAAGATCAGCACAATGGGTTGACCCGAAGAGCGCATCAGAATCATTCGCATTGTCGAACAACGCGACAGGGAACTGTGTGCTCAACGGAGAGAACAAGTTCACGGAGCCCGAGTCGTACCGAGTGTCGAACTATTACACGATTTATATAGAGAACCAATGCGGTCACGATTGTGAGTATGACGTATTAGTTATTTTATATTCTCTGTACAATAGTAGGCAAGAGGGAAAGTTCTCCGTTCTCCGCTTTCCGCCCTTTCGACCTCAGCCGACATCTTTGTATTGTTACTAGAGCAAAGAAATTATATGTAAGGAATGAGTTTATAGTCAAACGTATGCCGCAGCGCCATGACGGCCCCATTAGGTAGTTATTGCTTATTATGCATACTTAAAAAATTTTTTCTACATAACACCAAGTATGCAATTATATGTTTATATGTTTTTTTTATCGCACAACATAATGTGGCAATCGCAAATTATATACATGTTATATGTTTTTTTCAGATCCTAAAAAAATAGACCGCTGTTCATATGAAGAATATTACAACCAGACGATAAAACATGTGGACTTGACAGTCAATAATAGTACTAAGGACGAGGTAATGGAATAGTACAATAAATATTACAATAAAGAATTTTCATATTTACTGATAAATATTTAAAGGCGTTAAAATTTTTATTATGTTTAGTAGGTCGGTAAAATATTCGTAAATTCTAAATTGGATACCATCGTGGTGATGGTATGAGTTGGAACCCCACTTTTGCATATGTTATAATATTTCTTTAATTTTCGATTCACGCTTTATCTCGCAAATAATCGCAAATCGCAAATAATATCTCGCCTTAAGTGGCCGATCTAAAAAAAAAGTTTTGACAGAGCGGTAAAATTAAAATAACGAATTTCTCCTTGTACAGAACAAACCCACAATCTATTAGAATATTTAAATGATTATTATTTCCGTGACTAAATAAGGCAGACTGTGAAGCGACGTTCAACAGGCAGCGTGGTGTCTCAACTAGCTCTGAATTCTGAATAGAAATCTGAATAGAAATTAACTGCAAACTTAAGTTTGTATACCCCATAGTTTTTGATTAAGCTGCAAACGTACAATATATGGCAAAACGTGGTATAAACAGCCGTACCTTTTGATTGCGTTGACAGTAGTGTGATATATTTATATACTTCGAGGGATTATAGATTCAAAAATAATTTCACCTTGACACCTCGATGCATTTATGAGAAAAAGTGTCTTGACCGACAGACAGACGGACAACAATGTAATCTTAAATAATGAATAAGAATAAAATGTAAATATAAATACTTCCTATAGACATGTTGCAGCAAAACATCTTGTCACTACACAAGTATCTAAATTACCTACATAAATAGGTACCTACCGTACATACTTAGATACTTAGCAAATTGTTTGAATATAAAATGCAATGTATTAATGTTGACATTTCCTCTAATATAATCTTGTATTCTGTACGAATCGTTTTCTTGGAAAATTTCATTTGAATCTGGAATTTGCTTAGTTTATAGTATTTTTAAATGGTCTTTATATGATCATTAATTTCTTATATATATTAATTTTAATAATAAATAATCAAATTATTTAAATTTATTGAAATTTTATTAAAATACTTGTCGTCACGGCTAGTGCTTTAAACAGTAGATACTTCTATAGCAACCTAGTAGCTGCACGCATATTCGTTTGTATCGACGTTAAGAGTCTTGCCACTAGTTTTCATTGAAATTGAGTATCAAATCACTCCATTCTCCGCTTTCCACCAAAATTCAATGAAAGCCTTTGTCTCACCGAAGCTGGGAAAAGTGTGGTGATATCACATGACAGTCATGAGTCAACCACTGCGCCACGACGGCTTCGATAACATCGAATGAGTCTAAAATGATTTATATTGATTTATTTTATTTCGCTAATATATGATATTTGTATCACAAGTAAAAGTTGTTTATAATGTCCAAGTCGAGCTATAATAGAATTTTTAATTATTTTATATCATTTTAATTAGTGCAAATCGGCATGCGAAACTGAAAAAAGGTTCATATGTCGCGGTTTCACTTGGTCGGTTGGCCGGTCGCGAGGGATCTGTGATCTCCACAGCGAGGACCTCGTCACTACTGGCTCTTGGCTGCTACGTCGCGTCCCCAGCGCTACTTATTATCGCCGTGTTGTTTGTCTTAATAGTAAGCTTATTGAAAATTCCTTTTCTTTTTGCATATTTCCTGGTTTTCTCGCCAAAAAAGATTCAATAATATCCGGGAATACCGATTGACGAAAATTCTACAAGGTTGTTACAACATTTTGTTGTTTTTTTTTTTATAAAAACCTGTTTGTGTGTAGCAATAATGTATATTAGATTAAAATATTTTCGTCACATAAGGAAAACAAAAACATAAATATATTCAACATGTTTTTTTATCGCAAAGCTTTATAATTAAGATTCAAAATCCCCAATCATCATGTTTATTTCCAGTCAGTGTAGAATGTGAGGGTTCGCATTTGGTGGTGACATACAAACCACGTGGTGTGTTCCGGGGACGGGTGTACGTCCCTGGACGTGGGGATCGATGTAGCGCCCGAGGTCTTACCCCAACAGCTCCCGTCCGTCTCGCTCTACCTCTACTTGGAGATTGTGATGTCAACTTCGCATATGCAATCTCAAAGGGACCCAATGGAGTTGTCAATAGGTGAATTTTATTTATTTTTAGTACTAATAGCAAAAATTATTGTAAAATGCTGTAATTTTTCTAATTAAATCTAAATCAATAATTAAGTAACATAAAGTTTTCTCCTTTATATTTTGCTCGTTTTACTTTATTATTTCTGTTTTTGGTTTTGTTCTAACATAAGTATGGAACTTAAAAATTTTCTTGTTACAGTAGTCCAATAGATCTGTCGATTTAGACAGACCGTATTCTACTTAAAGAAAACATATAAAACACAGCGGGTTCCAAATTTTATTTTGTATTTTTTTCTACTTTTATATCCTTTGTGTGGATTAACACTTTAAAAATCACAAAACAGACTGTATTCTTTTTGTTCGCCTGTTAATACATACATTGGTGCTAATGAAATAAATAAAAGTAAACTATGGCAACTAGTTAGAAGAAATATAAGTGAAAAATTCAGTTATATACATTAATAAATGAAGTTTTATGTTTATGCCATCAAAAATAGAAAAAAAAGACATGGATATATAACATTTATACTATATAATTTTTTTTTACATAAACAGGACAATGGCATACGTTATGTTGATGATCCAAAACAATCCGATCATTCAGACGGCGGGCGACCGCTGGGTGCGCGTCGGTTGTTCACCCGGGGCCGGCGCCAGAGGGTACACTAAAGTTGGCGCTACCGTCGCTGTACAGGATACTGTGTATGTAATTATTTTTATATTTGTAGCCTGTATGGACTGGCAAGGAGCTAAAGAAAGGGTTTTATTAAAATGTGAGAAAAATACTCATATGTATAGGAAAACTAATTAAAAATTAAAGTAAAACTTTTTGCTTTTGTTTTAAATAATATATACATATTATGGATAATTTATAGACGATTATATATAAATATATAATTTGAATTTAAGACGGCCATCTTTGGCAAGCGAATCTCAAGAGCAGAGAGAAGAGCACGGACCAAGCGCTGTATTCGGAGGCAGTACAACACCACTCACTATGTACGTGGTCCGAGCCAATGAGGAGTCAGGGGCTGATGCTGTCTCTTTGGGAGAACTACTGGAGCTTAGAATCGAAACCACAGGTACCAATTAATATTTTATAAAGGTCTTTACTTTACCGAGTTAAATCTTAAGGCTCAAAACATTTGTATATAAAAATGTAATAAAAAATGCTAAAAGTCAGCCGATATATATATATTATTAATTATTAATTATTTAAATTGATTTCAAGTTTATTTGATTCGGATTCGAAGAATTCATATTCTTGCCGAATATGAATTCTTCTAATCCGAATCAGATAAACTTGAAACAATTGCCGAAACATTTATAACGGAGTATCTTGACACTGGTTTCTAAGAAAGAAACTATCCTACTATATTTGTCATAGTAAAAAAAGTAATTCTATAGGATTTATAAGGTATTATAAAATCAAACCACCCATCCACCTACCTACCCACTCGGTGAGAAAGAATTATTTTCGTTTTATTGGTAACAAGACATTGTGCGGCGTTGAGTTCCGCCACTCAACACGCAACGTCAGGAAATGCGGAAAGTAGGGAACGGAGTCTCTTAACACTAGGTCCCCTTTATCCACATAGCTCTTTATGCTTTAAAGCTTTTTATTTATCAACTCAAATATCATAGCATAATATTTTTAATCTTTGACCTTCATATTCATTAATATTCTCAAACAAGTATAATGTCATTTGCAGATGAATCTGAAATAGAAGCGTACCATTTGGTGGCATCGTCAAGGCTTGGTGATAGTTCTATTTTACTATTGGACAGCAGGGGGTGTCCTACGGGACAGGTATTGAAAATATATATTTCTTTCGTTAAAAATATTATAAATAATTAATTTTAAATAAATAAAGGACCGTCGTGGCGCAGAGGCACAGTTTAAATGCGACGGTTTGTGGGTTTGATTCCCATGAGGAGAGAATGAAGGATTTTAATTTTCTTCGCTCGGGTAATAAGGCAAAGTGCGGCGTTGTGTTCCGCCACTCAAAACGCAATAACTCGAACGGAACGGAGTGTCTTACACTAGGTTCCTTCTACCTACGGTTCCCTCTGCCTACCCTGCCATGTACGGGTTACAGCGTGAAACTATAAAAAAATTTAAATATTTTAATGTTCAAACTATTAAAACAAAATTGATCTACATAAAATGCATAAAAGACATATGTATATTTTCTTAAAGTCAATTTTAATTGCTTGTACCTTAATTAATATAATTTACAAATAACTAATTTGTTTTGAATTTGAATATATTTTATAATTGTTTATAATTAAAGATTATGTCGCTGTTGATTCCAATAATCTGACCAGCAAGTGATTAGGTATATATAATAAACTTGTATATTATAATTATTATCTACATATCAAGCGTGTATGACGCACGCTTAAAATCTTAACACAGGTTGTTTTTTCAACCTGTAAATTTTTTAAAGCTTTTGTTTCTAATTGACCTCTTATTGAGAGGTTCTGAAGTAAATAATATACATAAGTTAATATTTATATATTTAAGGTTTCTGGTCTGGTCTGTCTTAATGAAGTGTTTAGGTGAAAAATTATCGGTCAAGTGCGAGTGGTACTCGCGCACCAACGTTTCTGTGCGCATGTAACTCGATTGCATCGTTTCCGCAATTCCTTAATTGTGTACGTTTTTACAATAGGATCCCAGATAACGTCCGAGAATGTTCTACATCACAATTTAAAAAACATGTAAAATGACGTTTGTGTGTTAAAGGTTATTTAGTACCTACTTAATGATTACCTAATCAATGATTTTGTAAATGACAACACACCTTGGGAGTGAAATGCTCGCTCCAGTCTATCTGAAGCGTATCATTGTCAACAATAAAAAATGGCATAATTGGGAATGACCAAATAAAAAAAATGTCCCGCTGAGTTTCTTGCACTGATTCTTCAAAACATTAATCATGTATTTTTACTTTGAATACTAATTATTTGAATTTGAATTTTATGATTGTAAGTCAACGAAAAACTTAAGTGTGCTGTCTTTTTGTATGCACTCTTTTTGTATGAAATGAACTACAAAAAAAAATTGTAATAATTTTTTTTCGTGATTTACAAAGGTACAGCTTTGTTTTAATTTAATCTTAATACCATAACTCGAGGTTAACGTGGGCGGAGTGGAGGCTCACGCTTAATGTGGCCAAGACCCAAACGATCTCGTTTGGCAGCCACAGAGCGCTGCCTCCTCCGCCGAACATCCAAGGCGAACAGGTCGGCTGGACTCGCCAAGTCACATACCTGGGTGTCGTCATCGATAGGCGACTCTCGATGGGTGCCCAGGTATCCAAGGCCAGGGCCGCGGCGAGAGCTGCGCTGGCATTACTGCGGCCTCTCTTCCGATTCCGAATTCCTCTCCGCACTAAGCTGGGGCTGTACAAGACGTATGTGAGGCCACACCTTACGTACGCAGCCCCAGCATGGTACTCCCTGACTAGCCAAAACCTTCGCAACGTCTTACAGGTGACGCAAAATGTGGCCCTCCGAAGAGCCACTCAGGCCCCTCGATACGTGAGGAACGCCACTATACAGCGCGACCTTCGTATTGAGAGCCTAGAGGACCACATTTCCCATTTGGCTGCCCGCATCTTCCAACGTGCTGACGTTTCGGACCATTTACATATCCGGAACATCGCACCATGGCATTCCCGTCCGCCAGATGCGCACAGGTTCCCCAGGGATCTCCTTCCTCCTTCTTCTCCCGACTCCTGAGCTGCTACGGTCGCTGGTCGCCTAAGCTTGGTCTCTCCTGGGCAACCAGGAGCCTCACTTGACTGGGCTGACCGCCCTAAGTAGCACACGGCTCTCCCTTAGTGAACTCCCCACAAAAACCCTGTCCCTTTAAAGGACACATTGCCTGGGCTTAAGCCCAACACAAGGACGCGCCCATATTAATGGGCGTAGGTGGAACCTAACGGGCAAAGGGCTACGCCCTGGAACCGTTTGCCTCTCCCCCCTCAGGGGTCGAGAGTGAGAAAATACCAAAGGTTAACGTGAAGTACCTTATAAATTTTGTCGGGTCAGATGGAAAAACAGAAATACGTTTGTCCTAATGATTTTTTTTATTTACAGGTTGATTTCCCATCATTCACTAGATCCCGCATAAGAGGAACGCAAAGGCTGTCGGCTCGCTTTAAAGCGTTCCGATTCCCGACATCACAAATTGTGCGATTCGCTATAATGGTTAAATTTTGTGAAGACAAATGTCCGCCGGTAAATATAAATATTAATAAAAATATACAAAGAAATAAGTAATTAATATTTATTTATTCTGTTTTGGAAATAATACTTTGCTACAAAAAAAATAAAACATAGGCAGAATAATTTTTCGACGGTAGATATTATAATTTAAAAAAAAACAATTTCTTTGATACTCTTCAGTATGGTACCTAAGAATTGATTTATTTCAGCTGAACTGTAAGAAAATGGATCAACTGAGGAACGTAAGAAACACCAATGATACATATCAGGTGACAGATTCGGAGTATGCAGCGAATGTGAAGCAAGAGGTTTGCAAAATCTGTAGCTTATTGTAGACGAACGTTATTGTAGAGTTATTATTTCACATTAGTGAGGGAACTCAGAGAAATTGGTTAATAACCAATGACTGCATCTTTGTCTTCCTTGATCTTAGGCAATATATTCGATATATATTAAAGTGTTGTTACCATAAGTATACGTATTCAGTTCGACACCTTTCATCTGATCCACGATAGAATCAAAAACCCTAATTTTAAAATATCTACATATATACTATATACTACTATATATGTATACACTATCCTAATTGCGAATATCGATTATGGACACAAAACGAGAGGAGGTTCATATTCGAAATGGCGTTAGCGTCGATTTTTGTTATGATATTCTTGATTGAGGGGTTCTAAATAAGTTATTAATATACCAAAATCGATTGATGAGCGGCATGTGCTCTATGCAGTACGCTCTACATTTTTGATGTTATAGGTGGCCTGGGCTCCCCAAGTAGTAGCTCAGGGCGGGCGGGCAGATTGTGCAGGAGGCGACGGTCGAGTACCATTGGAACTCGAAATGGTGGTTGGCTCGCGGGATATCCTGTCTGCTGACACTTTAGTGCGGGCTGATCACCGTTCGGCTTTACGTATGTATATTTTTTCCTTTAGAGTGTAATGAAGGCTAAATTAAGATTTATTAATGAAAACAAAATTAAACTTATTTAAAAATTGAAATGGTAAATTAGGTAGCTAGAGTAACTGAACGATGAATAATAGTAAATTCTCACAAAAGTTTTAGTTTAATACAATGCCTAATACCTGCTGACAATTTCTGCTATTAACGATATACGAGACTACTCGTATTCTATGTAAAAACAATAAAATATATTGTTGATTTTTACATACATTTCATTTTAGAAAATTAAGTATTTAAAGTAAATTACATTACAGATATCACTTAACACTTACTATGTTATACATTGCTGTGGTTTCTTAATAATTTTCTTTTTTTAAAGTATGTATAACACTAATGTTTAAATATAAAAAAGCTCATTACACAACACACACACACAAACAAATAAAATAAAAATGCACATACTCAAAACAAATACACACATATATGATAATAAAATAAAATAAAAAAATATTCACTCGCCTAAATATTTATAAGTATAATTATAATTAATAATTAAGTACAGTATTAGGTATGTTATGACTTTGAAAAGTTGACACTTATCAACAATCCCGCGAAATACGGCCTAAGTCTCTTCCTTACGGGTTACTCTGTAGCCTATCTAAGAGGACAGCACCTCCACCTACTGTTGTAATATTTAATGTTTTTGTTATCTATTTAAAATGTAATGTCTATAAAATATTATTATTACTATATAAATATATGTATATTCTACTATAGCTGACGAAAGCCATGTCAGTGACACACCATTGGTTTGCGTGCACGAGTTGCTATTGGTGGCGCTGGTACTCGCGTGGCTTGCAGTACAGGTGATCTTACTGTTGGGATGCTGTGTATTAGTTAAAAGGTAAAAAATATAAATAATCTTAAATATCAACTAAAGTTGTAGTAGAACATGTAGATCAATGTTGTATTATGTAAGTCATGTAAGCAATTTTGTAGTTTATTAGTATTCACGAGTTGATAGATAGAATTACTTTGTAGATAGAATTACTTTGTGGAAGAAAATACTAATTCTTAAGAAAAAAAGCTTTAGGCAACCTATCTATCGAGAATGCCAAAAACATAATGACTAATTTTTTTTATAACTTAAGTTCTTATAGTTTAGGTGGTCTATTTTTGATCTACCTCACGTGTTAGATTCTTCAAAATCAATTAAACCTTTTATATCCTTTTCAAGCTTGTCTCTATGTAAACACAAAAAGAAAATTATATTCCGTCCAGCGGTTTTCATTATAGTATATACCTAGATAAAAAATAAAATTACTGTTGCAGGTACAGAAATTTAGCTGAGATGAACATGCAGAAAGATTATCACTCGTTCGACAACATTGGCTTCGAAACCAGCTCCACCCATCGCCGCGTACATTGGCCGGACCAAAATATAGACATCATACACACCACATAGTGTATAATTAAGCCAAATATATATAATAGATGATTTTGTGTAAATTGTAATTTATTATGTGTGTCCCATACAATTGTACAAAGAGTGAAAAATAAAGTCATATAAATATGTATTTTTTCTATTGTATATTACCTTGTTATTAACACTTTTACTTGTTTATATTTCTTCATATTAGGTACATTGGTAAGGCTAAAGAAAACTAAAAAACCAAGAAAAATAAAACAATTCTAAATTTAAACCTTGCAAGTTTGGAAAATGTTGATCTATACTTTTATATTGTAAAGCTTAATTCCTATACCATATGTGTAATATACATATGCTATAATAATATAAGATTAGTGTAAACCTCTATACTTGCGGTCGGTGTTATCGTTCAGATAGTGTGTTATAGTTACGTATTTCTATTTACTATTACGGGGGTGAAGTCGCAGGCAGAACCACGTTATAGGCATATATAAGAACTTTAAGCAAGGTCATCTTTACGCTTTTTATTATACTCAGTATCGAAATTGCATTATATTGCATATAATGAAAATGAAAATGAATAGTGGCTGGCAAATCTTAAAGCGGACGCTTAAAAAAATAATAAACAGCTTAGAATCAAAATATATCTGATATATCTGAGATAAAAATTATCGTACGAAGAAAAGTAAACTCTCGCAAAAAATCTATTTTGTAGAAAAGTCCTTCTAAAGGAAATTATAGTTATGTGGAAAATTGGCTGTTGCTTTGCTGTCAAAAATTTGTTATAAAATGTATAAATATTAAAACAATATTATTCATAAAACAAATATTCTCGCGATACAATAAAAATCGATAAACTTTTCAAAGTATCAATTGATTCGCTGTTTGATATTGTTAATATCGAGTTAGTTTGACGTATCGATATTTGTTATATTTCATCCCCACTTGTGATAGTGACCGTAATCTGTGGTTATGACATTGTCATCTGTCACATTTGATTTTTGACATTGACAAATATTGTATCTACAAATAACTAACTCACGTGTGTAAATGGTAAAATAATAAAAGTTTCTAACTAAAACATCATATTCAAGCACAATAAGTATTATTTATCAGTGAAAACAGGCTTACTTCATCATGGTATATTTATATATATATTCTTTTTATAATTTTAAACGTAAAGTACCTTGTATGTGTAAGTTTATAATAAATTGCATTATTTATTACAGGGAAAGCAACGGAAAACTAGAAAAATAGCAGAAAAAAGATTTGCACAAATGAAAAAAGTAATAAGTCCCAGCGACACCAGAATAAAAGCTAAAACACGATCAGAGCCTAAAAAGAAGAAGAAAATTGATCCACATGAGGTTAAAATTAGAGAAGTCCCACAAGCTAGTTCTGCGCTATTCTTCCAATATAACACCCAACTAGGACCTCCATATCACATTTTAATTGATACAAACTTTATTAATTTCTCAATTAAGAATAAACTAGATATAGTGCAAAACATGATGGACTGTTTGTATGCCAAGTGTATACCATATGTAACAGATTGTGTTTTGGGTGAATTAGAAAAACTTGGAAGAAAATATAGAGTTGCATTGAGAATAATAAAAGATCCTAGGATTGAAAGGCTTGCTTGTTTACATAAAGGTACATATGCTGACGATTGTATTGTACAGAGAATAACACAACACAAATGCTATATAGTTGCAACTAATGATAAAGATTTAAAAAGAAGAATAAGGAAAATACCTGGTGTGCCTATAATGTATGTAGCTGAACACAAATATACAATTGAGAGGATGCCAGATGCTTACGGGGCACCAAAAGGAGCTATTTAATATTAACTAATAACATTACTGTATCATAAGTAATAAAAAAAACTTATATACTCTATTTTCTTTGTTTTACTTATAAAGCTCAAAGTATGTGTAGAGAATATAGTATCTTAAGGTAGTATACACAAAAAAAAACATTATTAACTTAATTCTCAATATTTATTACTTAATCTTGTACTACAATGTTTATTTATTAAATGTACACTATATATATTAAATAGTTGTGTTGAGTGCACTCGGAGAACCAACAACGTCAATTATTTCACCAATAGGCTTTGCTTCTATATCTGAACTAGTATTACATATTGAAGGAGGAATGTGTAAAGTCTGAAACAGGGTAGAGAAATCATAATAAAATATATGTACTGTACAAAAAAACATAAGATGAGAGACATGCTTGAATTAAAAATTATCTCATCATCACCACCATATTGTCAACACCGTATCCGGCGACGGTGAACCCAAGGCATGTTTTTTTTAGAGCCAGTCTTTAAAAACATCTACACAGCAAATGAATGACCAATAAATGTGCTCATCATACAAATATCTTAACAACTAGTTTATTTCCTAATTTAGAATCTATGTATATAAAATTTCCTAATCTGAGTAAAACCAGAAATATGACATGTAGGATCATTGTAGAGTGTAAAGGAGAACTTAGATTTATATCAGTAACACATTCAAAAACTGTTATTATATAGTTAAAACAAATGTGTACTAATTGTTAGAGGCAAAAAATTTTATACCTTTCCAGGGTTAAGAGCCTCATATTGATGTCTTAATGCTTGCAATTCAAACTCATAAGACGCCAATGCGTTTTTAAGGTCCAAGACCAACGCTAGATCGGATCGTAACTCATTGAAGTGCTTGCAAATGGCCTCAGTTGGTGTTGGAGCTATATCTGTTAAAATAGAGAATAATTAAATAGAATATTAGTTGTAATAAATACAATTGTCGTGAATTCAACTTCCACTTGGTGGAAATTAATTATATTTATTTTCTGGTCTAGCAAGACAAAACGACGAATGTCGAATTCTGATAGCCGAGGCCAGAGTGTCTATCATCTAAGTTTAACTACTTAACCTGTTTTAAGCAAGATAACAGATGAAGCTTAGAAAGAATTATAGATAAATTAACTTGCATAGGTTTCGATACGTTTTCGACCCGCAGTTGAGATAGCGCTTATCTTAACTACTAAATCTAAATATTTTCATTTTCTTCACTCTTGTTGTCACAAGGCAAAGCGCAACGTTGAGTGACGCCACTTAACACGCAATGCTTCGAATTGTGGAAAGTGGGGAACGGAGTGTCTTAACACTAAGTTCCTTCAACCGGTTACCTTACGGTTCCCTCTGCCGTGTGCCATGTGATACAGCGTGAAGCTTAATTAATAAATAAATAATAATAAATGAACTACTAACTATCTTAGATGTTTCTTGTACATCAATTCTTATAGTTTTTAAAGAAATTTAACTAATTAATTCTACCTCTATGTATATTTTTGATCAACATTGAAGGAAACACCTATATTTATAAAAGGAAGTTATATATTCATTTAAAAGGAACGTATTTTAAACCATTGTCATCAATCGATTATAATATTATTACAATAATATTATACTTATAATATTATTACAATAATATTATACTTATAATATTATTACAATAATATTATACTTTTTTAATTTCAGTAAATTTATTGTCATCTGCTGTAGATTGCATATGGCAGGGTACACAAAGAGAACTTAGTGCCAAGACCTCATGAATCATTAAAATATAGCAACTGAAACCCCAAATATACGCTGTTTACAGTCAGAGGTTTTTGTTTTATATGAGAAACATTTTTAAAAGGACGTAATTATATTTACCAATATTCATAACCCGCAATTCTTGTTCAATAGCTTTAGTTTTACGCTGTCCTACACCTGGTGGAAGCTTCATGCGCTGCGACCTCAGCCATACTCCTGTGCCTCGAGCTTCAGGGAACTTTATACCAGACCACTCCACTGTCTAGAAACCAAAAATAATAATGTTATGTTATTCAAATAGTCTTAATAATGTAAAAAATCATGTTATTTCTAATATTCAAAGGGTAATAATAAAGGGTAATATATCTGAAATAAAAAAAATGCAACAATATATTTAATCCCAAATAATTTCGAGGCATTGCATGTTGAGTGGCAGAACTCTACTGAGGCACTTTTGCCATGTTGCCAGAGCGTAGAGAATGAAATTATTTCACTTTCCTCAAGTGGAAATCAAACCCACAAACCATCGGATTTACAGGAAGAGGCTGTGCCACTGCACCACGACGGTCCCATATTATTATATGTTTGTATTGAGATATATGTAACTTGTTTTTGGAGTAACATATTTCAGACTGCAAAAGATTTATAGTTTACAATTGAAGATTATAACAAAGTTTAAATGCAATATTAGACACTTGCTACTTGATCTCTTTAAACAGTTTAATTTTGTACATATAAAAAGAAATACTTACAACAGTCTCAACGGTACGAATTGGTCGTTGCTGGGATGTAATTTTTTTCTTATGCAATTTTCTATCATGTCTACGAGCTATACTGGAAGCTGCATTAGGTGTGCTGACAATTTCGTTAACCACATTTTGCTGAACATTTGAAACTCCATTGGCACTGTCAGCGCGAGATATAAGTTTTTGTAAGTCTTGGGTTTTTCTTTCTCTTTCCCTTTTTCGTGCTTCTATTTTCTTGAGTTCAGCTAGCAGCATTTGTTCTTCGTCAATCTGTAAAATATTTATGGCGATGAGATCAGATTGAAGTAGGTAAAAATATGATTTCAAATATATATCATTTTATTATCATGTTTTTTACAAGTACCTGTTCTTGAGTTCTGTCAAATAGGCGTTTCAATTGTTCTTTTCTTTTCCTTTCATGTTCAGCGTCATAATGATACACTCTCTTTTCCCCATTGACCGTTGTCACTGAGTTAGACCAGGGATTTGTTTTAACCTAGAATAAGCGACCAGATTTTATATAAACAATTAAAATTACAAGAGGCTCATAAATATAAATATCATATTGATATGACAAAATTAGATTACACCTCAATCACTCACTTTACTCAGAGTAGAACATATACTATAATATCTCTCTTTCAAGTCCTCAACACTTCGATCTCTGAAAGCTGCACGGTCCCATCTGTCATGTATAACTATGAAGCGAAGATCGAATCTCTGGCACAAATCCATTAAATGATCACTTTCTGCTTGACTCCAGTCTTCAGATTTTAAGAACTGGTTGTACTCTGACTCTGAATACGACGGGATTGACACTTGCTATAAAAATTATTCAATAGTGATTTTATTTTTATTTTTTAATATTTTAAGTATTTTTACTTATTAATTTGTTATACCTTATTGAATTGTGCAAATGGATATTCCTTTGCATCATCAGACGCTCTTTTCCAATGATGAAAAACAGCATTATCTTTGCGAGCAGGATTTGTAAACGGCGCCCAGACCCACTTTCTAGCTTTTCGCATGCCAAGTTTTGCTTTTGTTTGCTTATAAGCTTTTCCTGAAAAGTATCAACATAACGAACACTTATTTAAAGCAAGTTACTTTAAGTGATGTTTATTATAATCGGAATTTCATTATTGACATTTTAAATCGGATGATTATTTTTTACCGGTATCAGTAGGCAGCAATGGAGGTAGATCTTTGTTATCATTGTATAATAGAGCAAACACCTCGCGGTGCATGCCTTCAGGACGTCGAACAGCTTTTGCAGTAACATATTTCTTTTTTGTTCTATCACCATGTATGATACTATCCCTCGTTATTTCTGAAGCCCCAGGCTGTTCTATATCTAATATGTCCAATATATCTGCCATTCTTACTACTGATAAATTTAGAAATTTATACCATTTGTTGTTGTTATATAATTGCCAATATTATTATGCACAATTTTTAGTAAACTTTTAATAATATATTTTTAATTACATTAATAATTCAAGCGCTCACAACATTAAGCAATGTTGACAGTCAACAGATAAAAAATAATGATTTTATCTCATAATCGGTGTTGCTAGGTTTTTATTATGTGCTTCGAAAATGTATTGTGCTCTTATTTTTTTGCACGCTATTATAACTGTTTACACTCAATATATTAATACGTGTCCACTGAACACAGTAGCAAGTTTTATTTAAAAACAGTGCCATTTAATATAGAATAGGGCAATAAATAAAATGACATTAGCGACAATAATTTGCTGTTTACTTTTGACCCTTTTCTACCTGTCCTCTATGCAAGATGTTGACTCTCTTACTTGAAGTGTAGAACCCTCAATACTATCTACAATCACTGTATACAGAAAAAAGAGAAAAACAAAATGACAATAAATACCACTATTAAAGGTAGTTTTAATATTTGTATGTTTTGTGCTTTGGAAACGAAAAATAAAACAAGCAAAATCTGAACCTGCATTTGAAATTTACGCTTCGAACATACTCAATTCACACCTAACCAAATTCGATATGATTCTACTAGTCTCCATCGAAATATATTTTATAAATGAATAGATGATAATTCTAGATAGGCCGAGATCCTTAAGCAATTTGGAGAGATTATGCACTTTTATACCACTCTCAGACATAAAAATTTAATTAAATTTGATATTATAATCGAACAACAGTTCAAAATTTTGTTGTAGGTCAATACGTCAGGTTTTGTCAACTGACTCGAATTTTTAATATTACGAGCAGAAAATTTAAATTGTTAATTATTAGAGCTATATATAATTTATGTAGGAAGTATTTAATTATTATAGTCCTATGTAAATGTTTTAATATTTAAAATTATAATTTTTAATTAATAAAAGACGTTACTGTTATAAATAAATTTATTTACAAAAAAAAATACACTTTAAGTAGAGCAACGATATTAAGCTGTTATACGCTTAAAAACTTGTTGAATTGCAACTGAATTATCCACAGGCACCTGAAAAATAAGAAAATTTATTTACTTAAATACATTTTGTGAATTTATGGAAAACCTCATGGAGACGGTATCCAAGAACCACGGGTACTAGTTAAAACTCACTACGGTAAACTGTCAGTACGGTTAAAAAAATTATACGTTTCCTAAGAAGTTTTCTTCTTTACTTAGTGTGGAAATGCACTTTGGAACAATAAAAATAAATAAAATTGGTATAATTACTAAAATGTAAAGAAAATATCAAGATGCAATGTGATATTTTGAATCTCTCGAAACTCCCTCTCTGAAGTACAATTGTACTTTTTAGTTTTATTATTTTTAATTTTTTTTTTGTGAGTTTAATGGCCTATTGGCCTTGACAGCGACACCGGTTGGGAATAATAATTATTTTTAAAGTAATAATAATGGTTAATTTTAAAGTATTAATCCATACTAAGGATAGAAAAATACTTAAAGAAAGCGTATAAATTTTTTAAAGCAACAGTACATAAATATACATCTCTTAGAAACCGTCCAAGCGCTTTGACCACTAAGCCATGCGTTCTTATGCTTTTCATAACTTATACGTTGTTAGCATCTCTGTGTAAGGAGATTTTTACAAATTTTCGCTACCCAAAGATTATTGCAAAGAACATACTTGAATTAGACATCTATTAAGTACATGCGTTTGATAATATAAGAAATCACTATTTTTTTTAAATAAAAGTTATCTAAATAAATATAAACAATATTATATTATTTCTGCCTTTATTCTAGTGAGGAGGTCGGAGAGTACGGATCGCCAAACATACCGGATCCGAGAAACAATCGCCTTCATTTCGTACACTTATCCATATATCTCAAAATGTTTAAGTCACCTTAGAAGAATTAACTTTAACCTTAAATATTAATAATATTGAATTATTTTAATTGAAACTTCGTATTATAGTCTCACCGATTGTCCTGCTGCGTTTATGTAATAGAACCGTAATTTTTCCGATTCCCTAAAGTAACCTTCTACTAAACTGTTGATAATAAGGGTTTCTCTCGGCGCGTTCAAAAACTGAGACTGACCGGACCATTCCATATTGTTAATCCACTCAAGTTGACCTGCAAATGTATTAAAACTAAAAATGTTAGAGAACTTGATGTCAATATACTTTATCGCCAGAATTTGAGATGACTGGTGACACTTGACGTTGCGCTTATTTTACTTACAAAATGTGGAATTGAAAATAATTCTTTAAATCACTCGGAGTGTGGAACGAACATACAAGTATCATATTGTCGCGTAAAATTATCACTAGGTAAGCGGTAAACACAATTTTGAATGAGTTTGGTTAAATTATGTCTTTGATTCAAATTCTATTTTCAGGGATGTTTATTACGTGCTCTTTCGATATCTTTTAACTGTCCATTTAAATACTTATTAACTTGTCTTTCCTGCTTTTTTTGCTAAATATATTTTTTTGCTAAATGTATTACGTTGCGATCTCCTCCTCATCGGACACTTAGAATGTGTCATGAGCACTTGCCAGTCATTAATAAATATTAATTTTTATCATTTAACCATGCGGGTGAGGTCGCATATAAAAGGTTGTCGAATAATACAAGCGTAATAAGAATAATGTCCGCAAGACGGTTTCTGGTGAGCTGTTGGGCGTGGCGACACCACGGACCTGAGACATCCAGAAGGGAATTGTTATCTATCTCCTGCCCTAGATTTGTCTTAATTGCTCGGCAGAGTGGAGCGCAAAAGCTAGCGCTGAATACAAGTAATAACGGAAAAATCCGTAATTATGAAACCATTCAATTTGAGACTAGTTGCTAACTAGAAAAAGGCTAACTAGAAAAAGGCTAACTAGAAAAAATATGACACTTACCAGGTGTATTACAGACTGCATCTAAGTTACCATTGTAAATATTTACAGTTAGGTTTGTGCTTCGAAGTATATCCTCGACTGTGAATAAATATGATAAAAAATTTAAAATGATATATAAAAAATATATTTAACCGGTTTAATCGGTATATATTAGTGTTTGAAAGTACATTTAAGGAAACCCTATGTTTTCAAAACCTTGCCCATTTGCATTTGCATCAGAATAAAAAATTAATCCATCCTGGATTAAAAAAGATTGTGTTGTTGAAAATGTGAGGAAAAAAAACACTGTCCGTAGTAACGGGTAGACTGAGATCACCACTAGGTGAGGTGATGTCAGTTGAAAATTTGACATAAATATTATATTAAACCGCCAACGATTTCTTAGTTGAATTCTATCATAACGAGCTGATTGTACCTCGCCCTCTGGTGTGATGGGTTTAAGTCTTCACGGCAGACTTAATAGCTGTATTATTTGGTTCGTTATAGTGACGCAGTGAGACGACGTCTGAATGTAAACTCAGGGGAATGAATATTCTTTTTATATCCCCGCTCCGAGAAGACAAAGTACGGCATTGAGTTCCACCAATGACCAAACCACACTAGCTTTTCTCCCTGTGAACCCTGCTATTTGCGGGATATGCAAATGAGCAGCGCAGCGATGAGTTTTGCCACTTAATACGAACTGTTTCAAAAGGTGAAAAGTGGGGAACGGAGTGTTTTAACACTAGACTACCCTGCTATACCTATACCTATGGCAAGATGATAATATAAATCCCATACCTTTGTTTATATTTGACACCATGTAGGAGGATATAAAGATTCGCATAGCATTCTCGCGTTGTTCATCAAATTTGACATCGTCAGCAATACCGAGGGCGGGCGCCACTATTGTGTTCATAAAGTTACTGGCGTCCGACCGAGCTGAATATTGAAGGTGTTTTTCGTTTCTAGAAAAGACTATACTTTTTTTGTACAATATACCTGTTAGTACTATATAATTATGAATATAAATATTATTTATCCATATCAGTGATCTCAAGTTGCTATTATATACTGCACCTGTACATAATAATTGTGTAGAGTTTCAACATTTCAAATTCTCTCAGTTTATTAAGTTGTTAAGGCAAACTGTGGTGTTCTAGGAGTAATATGCTATTTCTCAAAAATTCTATGTCAAATGGGTAAATAATGAAATACAATCATAATGATAAATTGTATGCGGGAAAGACATGAAGACAAATCATATTTTTAATACGCTTTTATTATTTTGATATAAACTTTTATATAATATATTTGTCTGGATAGAAATAACAAAAACTTTGAACATAATTTTGACCGATTTCAAAACGTAGGATAATTTGAAATGGCATATATATTGAGGACCGATGAAGAACGAAATGCAACACTGTGAGAAAAAAATTACATTTAAAAAACAGGTCTTTATAAAAATTAAGCTAAATCGAATTTGTATAATAATAAAGTAAAAAGCGGGTTTAATTTTTAAGCAATTATCCAGGCAGATAGAACTTAATCAGACGACACTCGAACGGAGTCCGTCGTGCTTGATTTCTAGATACGACTTACGAGTATTGCGTGTTGACTGCACCGCAAATAATATCTTAGGAACCTATAAAATAATATACATTACGAAAACAATAGCTTCGATTGAAAAGTAAAACTACTTTAGAAATAATCCGCATAGCATGTTGAAAAACGTTCACTTATTCTAAAAGGTAGGTATTTTAAAAGACAATTCTAAACAAGGTATGATTTTGAATATTTGAGAAATATATTCTCTGCCACAGAAGGCATTTACCAAAATATAACCTATCGTATAAGTCCTTTTTATATACGCATATAAATGAAAAAAAAAATAAAATATAATAGTACCTTGATTAGCGTCTCTTGTTAATTTTTCAACAATGTTCTGCAAGTTAACGGCCACTGCGCCAGCTTCATTGTTTACAATATATCTTAAGGAATTGAATTGATTGTACGCTTCAACAAAATCTCCCCTTTCGACTAAGGAGGTTGTCAAGCTAGAAAAGTCTTCAATAACACTCCTTCCTTTTCCGTCTATATAACCCAATTCTTCTAGATAAAAACCCAGCTTAGTCAAAGTTAAAGCTGGTGAAATAATAGGGTTGCCTAGAACAATACCTTTAAGATTATCATACATGTCCCCAGTCTGCAAAGAAGTTATTTTTTTTATTTAACACACTTGTGTAATAGAGTTAGTAAAGTTCTCTCAACGTAAAGAATCTCACATGATAAAGGTAAACAAAGTAAAGGTCGCATATTTGATTTCGAATCTATGCTTACTTATGTACTAAACAGAAGAATGTGTTTTTGGTATTATTGTTTCTTAAGTCATACACGTTAACTTGGAGACCATGTGTTAATTTTGCGGTTTAGGTTTCATTTGCTTAAGGTCCATTGGGGGGCCCTATGGGGTTGAGAGCCCTTACCATAGACACTAATTGCTACTATTGTCTTAATATTGTACAGTATATTTTATTATAATAGTATAATATATTATATATTATACTATTATATAGATAGACTATTATATTATATAGATATTATTATTAATAATATATAGATATTATAGTAACATATATATATATATATATATATATATATATATATATATATATATATATATATATATATATATATATATATATATATATATTATGCGTAATACTCACTTCATACATTTTAAGAGCTAAAGGCACAGCAATTTGCGCACCATCTGCTTGACTGCATATGTAGAGAGGAGTCTGCCTATATTCATCGTTGATGTCGTAAAATGATTGTATTGATCGGTATAAATGGTTGACTGAAAATATAATAATTTTATTGAAAAAGCTTTTTCCAGTTTCATAGAGAGACTTAAAGAGAAATTCTGTTCTTTGATTGCTTTCTCTCTATCATGCTATACTGGGGTGAATTGGAAAGCAAAGAAAATATTGTAAAATAACAAAAAGTGAAATTACCATTGTCATCTAAACTGGGGAATTGGTCGCCTTCGTTAATACTTTTACTGAAACCTGTTCCAATTGGCGCATCTATAAAAAGTAGATTGTAATCATTTATCTGAAAAATTAAATTCGTTTATTCTAGACTATAACTACAGCTACTCTCTACTTATCTCTAAATAGCAACAGTGGACGCCGTAGCACTCGTATGACAGTTAAAACAATTGCAATACTCTTGATATGACTTACAAAAAATTAGACATACCCAAGAATCTTGTCTTCTAGTTAAGTTACTGTTGTACGGCCCAAACATTTCAAAATTTGCATAGAAGCTGGACGATAGTGAAGTAACACCATTGACCCAGAGAATGATTGGACGAGAAGTCTTCGACGGGGAGAGTGTTGGGTAAAACCACCAAAACATATCATTTCCATTTATTCTTGTATATGCTGCAGTATATTCAAGATCACCAATTCCATTGCCTGTTAATTCTGTCAATGGATAGATATATATATATATATATATATATATATATATATATATATATATATATATATATTTTATCTATTTTATATTTCTATATAATAGATATATCATTTTACCTTTAAATTTCTTTTTGTTTTGAAATTTAATTTATTAAATTATATTCCAATATAAATTAAAAATTATCATAAATTAAAATAAATCGTTTAAATAAAATAAATAAATTCATATTGATAATATATTGCAATATTTTGGGTGTTGAGTGACGGAAGTCAGCGCCGCACCAGAGCGAGGAAAATGAAAATAATCTATTCTAACCGACTGGGAATCGATATCCACAACCGTCGCGATTACAATCAGACGTTATTCGGATTCGCCATGACGACTTTTATTATACGAATATACACAAATGACGCTTGGTATGAATGTATAAAAAATAATGTGCATATAAAAAATATGCTTTATTAAAATCACTATGAACCTAATTTGTATAAAAGAGAGTTCTAAAGGGATCTACATAAAATATTTTTCCTAATATATATGTCTACTAATACTCTACCATTTCTGATTTTTTATCTGTCTATTTGTATAACTTTTTCGCGCTGTAAGCCTCGACAGAACATAGACCAGCTATACTACAGTATAAAACAATGACTGATGAATGTAAAAGGTATTTTCTATTAATAAATAAAAATTAAAGTTTAAAGCATGTAATGAAGAAGTAAGGAAATAGTGAATTAGAAGAAGTTGTTTAGTATGATGAGCAGTTTTCATTTGCGGGTAGCAGCTAGTATTTAATAAAAGCAAAATATTGTAATATTATATTTTACATAACTTTCTTGTTCTATCAAAGCTTTCAAATTTCAGTATTATTGTTCCGGTAATAATTGACATTAAAACTGTTGGTACTTAAAAAAGCAGGTACATACACGCGTTTCCTTTCTAAATTAGACTTTTTTATTTTTTATATAGTATATGAATATTACGAGGCGAGATGAAAGATATGCGAATAGCTTTTAACTGTACTTACTAATCGTAGTATATGGATCTTCGACACGAACCAGCCACCATATCAGCACACCCAAAGAAACGCCTAAAACTATACCAACAATTGATAAGCTTATTATTTTAAATTTCGACATATTTTCAATTATACAAATGCAAACTTGTATCCGCACCAAACTACAAGTATCAATATATAACTATCTCAGTCCGTATAAATATCTTATCGATAGTAAACAATAAAGAATAAGATTAAGCTTTCGAAACTGATAGTAGCGTAATGTATTTTAGTATATGTATATATATGTTTCATATCACATAGATACTTTTTTTTATAAATATCAAAAGGTGCTTGCATATACTTTTAGCGGAGAGAGCCTGGCGTCAACACACTCTGTCCCCCGTTATCCATCTCAAGTCTAGAGCATGTTGAGTGGCGAAACTCAACGCCACGCTTTGACTTGATAGAAATCGAGCGCACGAGCATCAATTAAGTCAGATGCTAAGCCACTGCTTCTCGATGACGTCGATTGAAATACCTATATGTCTATATGTAGGTAATATATGTACCTATGTGTTTAATCATGATGTGTATATATATATATATATATATATATATATATATATATATATATATATATATATATATATATATATATATATATATATATATATATATATATATATATATATATATATATATATCCAAATACAATGTTTCACAGTTATATCTATAACAAAATTTCATTCCTTAAAATAATTCATCCCCTCTTTTTACCCCTTTTACCCCTTTATCTCGATAAAAAGTAGCCTATGTGATTTCTCAAAGTCAACATCTCGGTACCAAACTTTATTAAAATCAGCTCAGTAGTTAAGCGTCACAGACAGGCAGACCGAAAGACAGACAGAGTTACTTTCACATTTATAATATTAGTAGGGGTAACATAACAACAAAACAAGAAAACATAATAACCTCATTGGTCGACACAAAAATTAAAAAGGAATTACAGAATGATAAGCCAAAATTGGGTTATTACAATTATCACCTGATATCACGTATTAATGATCGCTTCATCGTGGATAAAGTATATTAATTATCAATATTGAGGTATCATAATATTAGTCATAGTCTTTATCTTTATTTGAGTATATAATGTAATTAATTAGCTAACTACAGTAAATACCTACCTACGGTATTCTGATTTGGGTAAAATTTATATTATTTTATATTATTTTTTCATATTCTTGTGTAAAATACTAGTGCTGAAACACTCTCGTCTCCGCTTTTTATTCAGTGGCGGAACACAACGACGCATTTTCTTACCAGAACGGGAATATGTCAATCAAACGCACTGCGATACAATGGCCATTAATAACGATATTATAATATACTACCAGTGACCCGACTTCTACTATATATATATATATATATATATATATATATATATATATATATATATATATATATATATATATATATATATATATATATATATATATATATATATATATATATATATATATATATATATATATATATATATATATATATATATATATATATATATATATATATATATATATATATATATATTTATATTTATTTGGCAAAGTAAATTGTGTTCGTTTTTATTTTTTTTATAAATTCTCGATGTTCTCGAATCAATTCGAATGTATGTATTTATGTGTACATTTATTTAATATATTTATTATAAATTAAACTATCATTTTCATTTATATACATATATTTTTCATATAAGGAACATGCGAGTACGTTGTGTACACCTACGGTTTAAATTAGAAGACAGAGTGATTCGAATGAAAGATTTGTGTAAATATATGTAAAAAATAAACATATAAATTGAACATATTATGTGTGAGTAGATTTTTTTTTTTCAATTTCTGACATGATCACGTAAATTAAACAAAATATCTACTTGTTACAATTAGAATTCATATTTCAAATATTTTTGAAATCTTTAATTTACAGAATAGTCTTTTCTATCCTTGTATTATCCTTGTATTATCATACAAATAAAAAAAAATTAACTTAAGGTCATATTTTTAGATAGCGTTGACTTAGAAGTTTGCTTCTTTATACTTCACTTGTTTTAGATGCAGCCTGATAGCACAAGTATCGACAGACAGACAGACAGACGGACAACAAAGTAGTAATATTAATCGTACAATGGTTTAAATTTTTTCCTTTTTAGGTACGGCCAAATGATTAGCTTATACTATTGTATGACTGTGGGTCGTATAGATAGCTAATAATATAAAACATATAAAATTTACTTCATAAATCAAAAAAACATCTTATTTACAAATATATAAAGCAAATGTTCAACAATATAAGCCTTGCCAATAGTAACAAAAGGATAAAATATACAAATTAATTGTTTCCCTTGTTATACACAAAGTGCGGTCATGGTTCGCCGCCCAACACGCCATATCTACAAATGAGCAGAAAATGAAACGACACTGCCTGGTATACTAATTCACAAATTACAATTTGATTTTCTGAGTACGAGAAATGTTAAAGATATTTAACGTTTTTTTAAGTATTTTAGATTTGCTCTTGGAATTTTAAAACTGTAGAGTTTGAGACAAATTTTAGGAACTACTGATGTAAATTGAAATTCACATCACGTACGGCTTTATAACAGTACGTTAATAGTTTTAACGTAACCCTCAGCCTGCTCTTTGGCCGTATGTCGAGATCTGAGTCCTGCAGGGGACGCCCTCCCTCCCCAACTGGTGTCGCTGTCGTGGCCAACAGGGCTAACAGCCTAAACTTCACAATCGAAATTAAAAAAAAATCGATGTAACCGCGCTTACATGCAATTAATTAGAGCAAGTAACTTGGGACACTACTTTTAGTTAAATTTATTCGACCACGAGGCGAAGTCGCGGGTAAAAACTAGTTTTCCAACACGATCCATTGATCTAGTTTTTTTAGTGCAATGATTAATATCTAGTTTCATACTTACTTCTCCATTAATTTAATAATTGAGGTCATTTTTTACGTACAATTCGCCTTCTTTCCTTATAACTAAGGAATTACAAGGAAAAATGGGTTAATGTTGTAAGTTGATATCCTTGTATGAAGATAATGTTCTTGCATAACAATTAACAAGGCTTATCCGATTCCTGGTAGCCTGTTATCTCAAAAGTCATCATAAAATCATAAAAAAACCTAAAAACTCTACAGCATACAAACTATAATGGAAGAAAACTAGTCCGACAGTTAAAAATTCTCGAAGAGTAATATTGAATAGTGATACCATTAAACTAATTTTATAATCGACTACACGCTTGAACTACACAATAATTAATTTAGCAGGATGAATATTGAAGACTTGATACGTTTTATGATATTGTAGAACATTTTTTTGTTATATCAGCAAAAGCTTTTTTATGATTCATTTTTTTACATCTTGCGTATATTATTGTATATTTATTAGGGATCCCTATTTTATTTGGAATTCAGTGAAAATGAACTTTTGTATGAAAACATAGGTACTTACAAAAACACAAATGCTTAAGTCTTTATAATATTAGATTAGATACATACATAACAAATTAGTATTGCCATCTTAATATTCCAATCTTTTTATTTCCTGATAAAACCATTATATACCAGCCATAAATTCATACATAAAACGTACACACACATACATACAAACAAACACACATACATAAATTTAGCCCTGAAAATACACAACTTCTACTCTTCAGCGCAGTCGGCTAAAATAGAAAATCATATGTAAATATGAAAAACATTTTATTATTATACTTATGAATCTATAAATTAAATGTAAACAATAATGTATTTAGATAGAAATTTATCCAAATGATGTCATATCACGAAGAAAAGCTCTGCTCCCCGCTGGGTTGTCTCTCGGTACCTATGAATTAGTAAAAATCTGTTATCAAATGTTTTTTTTTGTTATGTTGCAAGAAAAACGTTGAATAATAAACTACTATACCAACACTACATCACTTCTATTTTAGTTTTAAATCTACTTTGAACAAAAATTAAAGCCATCGTGGCGCAATGGGACTGTCATAAATATGTGTAAAAATTTTATGTAGGAAGTAACTCTAGGCGCTCATTAAGGCCTTCAACAAGAAGGCTGCCACTGAGGCCTTATCTCTCAGCAAGAACTGTCCCCGTACATTAGTGGGGGTGCTGACTGGACACTGTGGTCTGAATAGACACATGCACAATTTAGGCATTAGCAGTACAAGAATGTGTAGAATATGTAATGAGGCTGAAGAAACACCTCTCCATATCCTCACTGAATGTCCTCTACTTATGCAACGGCGCTATACCATCCTGGGGAAACATCAAATGTACCCAGAAGAGGTGAAGATCCTCACAGCAAAGATAATACTGCAGTTCTTTGTGGAAATCAATCTTGACTGTAAACTGTAGTATGCGGAGATCACAATAGATCAGGAATGGTCGCAGTGATACTGGGCTGAACAGCCCTGCAAAGCCGCAACTAGGAAGAATAGGACAGAACTCTAGGTTCTCTTTGCTCACCCTGTTGTGTGTGGGGTAAAAAGTGATTACAAAAATATTGGGCTTCACCACCTGTGTGTAGCAAATCAAAACTCATGTAGAATTTTGAAATTATAATATTTTTTTCAAGTCATTAACACTTACACTGTGTCCAGCTTTGTTAATCCAGAAAAATCGAAAATTTCCATACGACTTATAATAGCCTTCAAGTCTATCATCCTCCCATATAGGTACTCTTGAAGCATTCTTATAGCCCTCCGCACCAGACCACTGAAGACGATCAACCCAGAGGATTTGACCTATAACATGTTATGATACTTGAATATTTATATTATATAAGATATCTATATATTGAATATATAATAACATAAATTTAAGCTAGATAAGTTTTAAGACATGTTTTAATTTATTTTAGGAATTTCTTACATGAATTACAATTTATATATAAATATATGATTTAGTATGTAAGTATCGATATGTACTTACCAGGCGTATCGCAAATTAGATCGAGATTACCATTGTACTTAGTTAAAATAATGTCAGTTTCATTTAGAAGCTTCTCGACTGAAAAAAAAACGTATTACGACAATGCGTTGTTTAAATACACTTTTTTTTTTTTTTTTTTTTTTTTTTTTTTTTTAAGTTGATCCTTTTGGCTAACAACGTAGATTAACATTCCATTTAATTAATTAATTAAAAATATTTTTTTTATATTTGAATTTTTGAAACTAATCTTTTTAACAAAAACATATGCCATCTTATGAAAATAAAGGATAGTTAATTTCTATTTTACAGATACATATATAAAGTTGTTTATGTCATTTTCAAACATAGCTTGAGAGCTTTCTTATCGGCGTAACGGTTACACCATCATCAGATTGTGATTGGAGGACTATTTTAATCCAAAGAATAATAAGACAAAATGCGGAATTGAATTCTGCCACCCGAAAAGTGAAAACTTGACATTAGGCTCTCTGCCTACACTCTATATGCGTCTGTATCTTTTGTTTATAAACATATTGTCTCATAAACAATATGTTTATAATATGTTCTCTTGCAAAAATGATAATTGCCTCTAAGGAGTTCAGTTAATATTTAAAAAAAAGTGGTATTTAATATAGTATACATACTGCCATTAGTGACGGGCTTCATGAAATCCTCTCTTAAATAATCGAATACTGTATCGGAAAGAGAGCTCCATGTGATGTTTGCGGGGATGTCCAGCCACTCTTTCACTTTAGTATTCATTAAGACATCGAGATCCCACTCTTGTCCCTCAGGTGCGGAGTAGGGCCGGTCACGAATCATCATATCTCGAGATATTTCTACATACAGAGTAAATAATTGTACTACCTTTAAATATATAATATTAATTATAACTGTACCATAATTATTTGGTAAAAGTAGTAAAGTAAAAGTTTTATTAGTAGTAGTAGTAGTTTTGTTATTTCACGGTATTATATGACGTATGTATGTAATATGTATGTATATATATATATATATATATATATATATATATATATATATATATATATATATATATATATATATATATATATATATATATATATATATATATATAAATATATATAATTAACTATTTAATTCAAAATTAACAATTTTTTCTTTACCGTAAGCATCTCGTAATGTGTCGGGCAAATTCACTTGCATTTTGGTCAAAATATTGTAAAAGTCGACACTTGTTGTAGCTCGAAACACGGCTTGTTGGGTTGCCGACCACTGCATTGTTGAATTAACATAAAATCTTTCATTGAATAACCGTTCAGCTTCACGGGCATTCCTTTGAATGTCCTCATATCCAGCTTGATCCACAAGACCAGCTGCCAGAAGGAACGGCCCCCAAGTGAGTGTAGCATCGACTGGAGATATCCAAGCGTTTCCCATAGCAATGCCTTGTAGTTTCGAATTTATATTCCCCGTAGTTTCTGCCTGTATGTGTAAATAACTAACAATTATTTAGCAATATTAAATGATTTATCTGATTTATTAAACCAATACCAATTAAATGATTTATCTGATTTAATAAGCACGCGGCGTTGAGTTCCTTCACTCAACACGCAATATCTTGAAAATTAGGTAGAAAGTGACGATCGATGTCTTAACACTAGATTCCCTCTCTCACCTTGATATATGCGGGAAAAAGCTTAAAGTTATTTATTTTAATAATAACTCAAAACTCGACGTCGTCGTTGTTAGTTCAATCAATACCTCATTAGCCGTAATATTCACAAGGGTTACTTACTCGGCCCAAGATTGTATGTACTTAAGCCCTAACGCGGGTGAGCCTAAAGCCATATTGACTATATACAAAATAATAAATATATACTTTAATTCGAGTAATTAACAGTAGAAGTCCTCATGACAAAGATTCAACGTGTAATTCAATAGTATGTCTATATATGTTTAATAATTTAAATAATTATTAGTACCTCATGTATACGAATACCCATGTCAATCGCCATCTTCCCGCCATACGACTGCCCGTAAATATAAAGTGGTATTCCTTCGAACTCAGGATTGGATTGATAAAACCCTCGCATTAGTTGAACGAAATCTAAAGCTGTATAAATAAACAAACATTCCTAATTCCATTGCTATTCTGGTGAAGATATTAATAATAAATTAGTAAAAACTTACTAGAGAAACAATTTTAATATGTATGTGAGGTTTTTTAGATTATAATATACACATATTATGTTACCTATCTCATCGTTTGTAGTCGTCAAGTAACTTGGATCGTCTACATAGCTATAGCCAGTCCCAACAGGATTATCCACGAAGAGTACGTTGAAATTTTTCACCTGTAGATATGTAAAATTGTAGATAAGTACCTAAGATTTTAGCTTAGTTACATTAAATTAAAAAAAAAAAACTTATACAGAAAAGAATTATTGAAGTCACACAACCCAAATGGTGGTCCACCATTGCTGATCCTCATTTTTCTATTTTGTATGTATATTTTGTTGTACACATACATTTATACATATATAAATATATTTTGCTTGTATTCAAAAACATGTGCGCTTTCATGGCATTTGGTCATAACTAGTATTAATAAATGTTGTAGGTTCCTATTAGAGGTATAAATTTTCAAATCAATATTCTTACTTATATAATTACTTAATTCCTCACCCAGGTATAATTCCTCTCTTGCAACGATAGATCAAGAGGGCCTAGTATTTCGAAATTGCCTATGCCAGTGGACGAGCCCCCGGGACCGCCTTGCAGCCAGACTATCAAAGGTCTCTCAGTATAATTTGCTACATTTGCTGTTGTATAGAATAGCCAGTAAAACATATGTGCCCCGTCTCGGACGGTAACATATTCAGACTTTTGTTTAAAATTTTCAAATTGAGCTGAAACATGGTTATTTTGTAAGTAAAGTAATATAGATTTAAACAGTACTACTTGTATAATATATACAGTTGTTTTAGTTATTGGCTGGTGGATTGGGGCTTTTTAATAAACAAATTTGATGCAATTTTATCCATTTTTTTGCATTCTCGCATATTGTATAAATTTCTATTTTGGCTTCACGCTGTATCCCGCTCATAATACTATATGACAATTGACAGAGGGAACTTAGTGATAAGACGTTCCGTTGCCCGGAACAGACAGATTCAGACAGATGTGCTGCCGATGCTCACGACGGTCTCACATAGTAATATAGTAAAGTGAAAAATATATATAATATTTAGTACATACCATTTACATACTGTCCTGTTAATATCGAGAATAGAAGCAAAAAAACTATCATAATTAACCTGCGTTAGATGTTTAGTTAACTCAACACTAAATAACAATGAAGTATCATACATGTGTTTTGCCACCGATATGATTATAGATATCGAAATGTTCGCTTTCGATTTTATTCTATCTTTATGGAGATCAATATGACTGTTAATATATTTGGAAATAAATATCGTAGATATATCTATACGGTATCTATAAAAGATAATGTAGTTTTACAGATTATATAAATAATTAGCAAGTGTAAATTCAAGTTAGCTATATGTACCTTACTCTGTTCTCATTTACCAGGGTAGTTAGAAAATGCTTAGTGTCAGAACTCTCTGTTCTCTCCATAACGATGATGATTTTTTTGTTATATATTACCAGAGTGAGGAAATATATATAACTTTTTTTAGTTTTTTTCCGCCTTTCGAGGCATTGCATTGAGTAGCTGAACTCAACGCCGCGCTTATTATATATATATATATATATATATATATATATATATATATATATATATATATATATATATATATATATATATATATATATATATATATATATATATATATATATATATATATATATATATATATATATATATATATATATATATATATATATATATATATAAAAATACCTTTTTATTTTAACTGTAAAGTGATTATAATACAAATATTTGGAAAATCTTAAATTTAAGATCACTTATCACATTACTTGAAGTCACGAGTTAGCTACAATCAAATTTCATTTTCAATTGTGCGAATTTTGAGGACATATAGAAGGATGTCCTTTGTGTACTACTTTGTTAGATATACCCATTTGACACGTGTGAATCACGTGACCTGTAGTGGATTGTAACATACAAGTATACGAATGTCGTAGTCATATCGCAAAGTTGACGATTTCATGATACCATCGTGATTATCATCAAATTGTTGCATTTCGTGAAATATTTATTATTTTAGCTTAATTAAAGACAGAGATAGCGATAGCTTTTATGGCATGTCAATATGGCGGACGTTAGAAATAAAGTCAAATATCCAACAATTCACTTAATATTTAATATAAAAGATATTAAAGATATTGTGAAAAATAGTGTATGTGTATGAAAATAATATTTATAATCTCAATATATAATAAATTGATAGATCGTCAATTCTGCACTTTAAAGATTTAAAAAAATATTTCGAAAAAAATACCACTCTATTTGTCTATGTGTCTGTCCGTCTAAATATTTGTATGCTTATTTGATCTCCAGTTACGCAAAAACTACTGGACAGAAAATATTTAATTTTGCTATAATAATACCTTACAGTCCCGACTTGCATAAAAAATGCACTTGCATAATTTTTTACCACAGTATTCCATGTAATTCCCGATAATTTAATCAAAAAAGTGATAAAATTAAATTACTTTGAGTACTGATAAGTGATAACTACTGAAAAGACACTTGTTTTCAGTAGTTATCACTTATTAGTAGTTAGTAAGTAGTTAGATTTGGCATGCTAATAGCTTAAATCCTTAAACACTGTATAGGATATTTTTTATCCTGATGATGATCTACTTAGTGAAAGTGGCAACTGGTTTAAGATTTTTTAGTAGATAATATAAAGTATAATATAAAAAAAATTACAAAGCTTATTTCCACATTTAGCGATAAGTAGATAGTTAAGTCGTTTGCTTAAATCCATCTATTAGTGAAATAGTTAGCTTAAAAGTATTTAAAATGTACAGACATATTTTTAATATGTAATTAGTAAAATTATTAATAAATAATTATATTGACATTATGTAATATTTAGAAATTAGTATTTAAGTGCTAATTTCTAAATTGAATATATATTTCTGCTTCCAAACATTATATATATATTTATATATATATATATATATATATATATATATATATATATATATATATATATATATATATATATATATATATATATATTCGTGAAACACAAACAATCATGAAAGCATCAATTCTAAGATATAATCGCAACATATACACATGTAGGTATATTAAGATATAAAATGATTTATCATTTATTTTAAATATTTTAAAAGTCTTCCATTATTGACAACAGCAACATTTTGATTTTTAAGCATAGTACTAAATAAAAGTATTTACAGGGGCTACGCTGAGTTACGGTTTAGTGCCGTTTTAGGACATTTTAGGTCATAGATACGCATAAATTTTGGCCCCAGTTTTATAGTAAAACAAATTTTGATTCATTACATTGTAGTTTTTTTTAGGCAACCAGAGCCCTCGTGAGGACGGGCAGGCTGGACACGGCCCACGAGCTCCATGTGCTGTGACAAACACAGAACTAAGTATATTAATAATGTTTTAAATACTGAAAGTTTTAGTATTCATATTAATTAGTATATATATTCATATTAGGTATTATAGTAGTTCTATAACCATTCATTAATTTTTTTATAAACGTATACGTACGCCATAAACGTCAAACGTTTAGAGATAATAGGTAAAATAAACACTTTATCTGCCTCGTGAGACCGATATACTTAGAAACAAGTGCTTGAAATATTTTCGTCATTTATTTCGTCAGGTGACTAAGATTACGATCGGCTTGTAAGATTTCGATTTCGTTTTTAAATCTCTTTGTTGTGATGCTTTCACTAGTAGTAAGCCGATATATGGGAATAATGGCTTGTTTTTTTGTTAATAAACAACACAAATATGATCTTTGACAACATAAACAAAATATATTAAATAAATTTTACTATAATAAATATTTAAAGGAGTCTATGTATAATACAAATGAGTTTGTTTACTTATGTATCTATATAGTAGCTGTAGTTTAATAAGAACAAAATGTTTTAAATCAGAAACGTTAATCTATATCTCTATACTATAATAATATAGTAAAAAGCATGGTCATTAAATTTATATATGATCTAATAATAAAAATAAAGAAAAAAGACAATATAAGGACTGTTGTAGTGCAAAGGCGACAGCGTCTGCGCCTGTAAGCGACGGTTTGTGGGTTCGATTCCCACTAAGGGAGAATTAATTTTTTTATTTTTGCTCTCTGGTTGCGCGCCGTTGAGTTCCACCACTCAACATGCAATGCCTCTGGAGGTGGAAAACGGGGAACGGGGTGTCTAAATACTAGGTTCCTTTACCCTACGGTTCCCTCTGCTTACCCTGCTATTAGCGGGATACAGCATGAAGCTAAAAAAACGAAAATTAAAACTTATAAGATTTAACACTTGTGTCGTTTTGTTCACGCATATCTACAAAACTACTACTACAATTACAGATTTGTATAAAACTTTTTGTATATATTAGGTAAGGATCTAGGTTAGTTAGGCTACGATCTACGATTGATTTTGAAGACTGGCACACCAGATGTATAGCCAAAGCTGTCCAGCTGAAGTGTGATTGTTCAATGTGATAGACATTGCTCATACATACATATATAAAAAAGAATCGCTATAGGCTAGCGGAAATATAAAAAATAAATACTTGAACAACCATATTAATCCCTTATTTATTTAATTTGTAGTTTTCATTAACAAATCAAAATCATTGAAATATCGCAAGGGTTATGGAATCAAACTAAGTTGGAGGCGACATTGACTTCTTTAAATAAAATTAAAATTATCGTCTTCATTTGATTTGAGAGAGCGCGGCGTTTTCAATTGGCACATCCAAGTGACAGTACAGTACTGTGAAAGCTTAATTTCCGTGCATTTAACACTTTTCAATGAAAGTTGTCCATAGATCAGGCAGTGCGACAAACACAGTAGCAGATGGAAGAAGATTTTTCTTAACCACAATTGATATTTTCATTATTTCGTTTTGTTACATATAGAGATACGAATATTTATATATTTTAGATATATGAAGCATGTAGTCTTATTAACAAAGTTATATATGTGCCATAAATAAATAAAAAAAAAAATCGTTAATTAATTCGTTATTTTTGTAGATTATTTTAACGTTTTTATTGTAACAGCGTATTAAAATTAAAGATTCATATTAAAAATCTTGTCCTCTACGTATACGGAAACTTAGGAATTGTTATAATATACATAAAATTATTTACTAATTTTCTTCTTTTATAACACATATCGCTGTTCTTGCGAGCATGTTTCTCATTTCAAAGATAACACGCCATTATTCATAATTAGTATACATTATTATGTAAATGGTAAATTCGTATATAATACAGTTTGAGCCAATTAAATTTAGTTAATATTAATTATATATAAATAAAGAAAAGTTACAGGGTTACTTCATTATGATTAAATTTTAATATATAAAAAAAATACTAAAAAGGGCATTGAATAGCGAAAAAAATGGCGTCGGGTCAATGACCCATGGTCAAGACTGGCAAGAAAAGATTTACTTTACACCATGATTTAGATGACGTTACGTAATAAACATATTAAAGAAATTATCATCATTTAGCAAATGTTTAAGTTATACTAATATAAATACTCTTACAGATAAATTATTTCATACGACAAATAAAACCTGTTTTACAATTGTTTCAAGTTCACTTAACTAACCCACGAAAGGTGACGTATTTACGACTTACATGGTTGGTGACAACGGGGTTTACATAATTTGTTTTTTAAATAAAAATGATTAAATAAAAAGGCCTTAAAACTGCATATGATTAAACTGCCAATTAAATCCTATTTGTAAATCATAGCTCATTTAGTAAACATGAGGAACTTATTTTATGATTCTAAAATAAGCACCTGCTATATTATAGTCGTGCCATATTTTCCAATATAAAAAAATATGTTTTTATTTTTTATATATATTGGAAAATGGAAGCATTGATTTTTATTATTATAATTAATATTCATACACCACACACAAGGTCTGTATTTTTACTTATAAAAAAATCTCTGACATTTAGAACTAGACAAATTAAATCTTTAAAAGTCCAGTAATTCATTTGAGGTGCTACCTTGACTATGCTATACAAGAAGCACTGTTTACTATTTATGATGGAATGTTTATATTTAAGCCTTTGTCAGTCCAATGATATTTCAACAAATAATGTGCTTTTTATTGTTTAGCAACATTGGTGGGAACTGTTTGCAAAAACAATACTTTTTTTATTTATGGCAATTGTATTTGCTACTTTTCTTTCTACTAAGCACCGATTTAATAGTCATAATAATACCGGGTATTTCCTTGTCTATATATATATATATATATATATATATATATATATATATATATATATATATATATATATATATATATAAATATATATATATATATATATATATATATATATATATATATATATATATATATATATATATATATATATATATATATATATATATATATTATATATATATATATATATATATATATATATATATATATATATATATATATATATATATATATATATATATATATATATATATATATATATATATATATATATATATATATATATATATATATATATATATATATATATATATATATATATATATATATATATATATATATATATATATATATATATATATATATATATATATATATATATATATATATATATATATATATATATATATATATATATATATATATATATATTATATATATATATATATATATATATATATATATATATATATATATATATATATATATATATGTTTCAAAGGACTTTTATCTGCAATTTTAGTGTTGGTTAGCGTGTAGGTTACTTATGATAACGCCAGAGAATAAGGTCAAGGTTGCTTTAATAAAGAAAAGCGGGTAAAACACAAAAAAGACATATATATATATATATATATATATATATATATATATATATATATATATATATATATATATATATATGTATATATATATATATATATATATATATATATATATATATATATATATATATATATGTTTCAAAGGACTTTTATCTGCAATTTTAGTGTTGGTTAGCGTGTAGGTGTTACGCTATATTGTATTTATATAATAATGTTTGCAATCCTTGTGATTTAACGAATTTAATGGCGGTCACTAATAGAGTTACTAAAACCATCTCACATGACTAGTAACAAAACGTTATTATATGTTCGAATCTCTAGCCCAGACACTACAGGTCGTTTTAAACGGTGGCCGATGCAGTTGATGCCGGCGGTCAAGAGGCATCGGTCTGCTGTTCTACTTATTTTTATTTGCAACTTCCTTGTAAATTATTATATAGATATTTGGGTGCATCGTTCTATATTTGAACTCTAATTTACCTTGTGGATTGTGATCAATAATAACAATAATATACTCGCAACAATGATGAAGTTTTCGGCGGCATTCCTAAAACAGGTATTGTGTGTTTTTTGTTAAATGTAATTTTATGTGTTAAACAATATTGTATTATTTTATGTGAAAATTAGTATAACGCCAAACGATTGTAATATGTATACTAGTTCAATGCTATTTATTATTTTGCAAACAAATGATGTGTTTAAATTTTTATATAAATTAAAAGTGAAAAGAAAATTATTGATTGTGAAAACATAAAGTGGACGAATCTTTGGTATTGTGGGGAAGCGGTGCTGTCAGAGTGTCTGTCTGTATATGGTTATGGTATACCAGGATTATAGATTCTTTTTTTATTTACTAGCGTTATTCTACACTAAAGGAATTCAAATATTTAAATCGGAGCCTCTTGTAATTCGTCCAAGCCCCTTGGATCGCCAAGCATAAATTGTCAACGAACTACTGAATTCTTTCATGTTCCCGCTTTGGCAACTAAAACTAACGTTGATATTCGTCAGAAATAAAAAAAAACATTGGAAGTATTGTAGCTATTCTATTTAGCTTCAATGTTTAGTTCGAACAACTTCGAATAACAAAAAAATTACATTCAAATATATATACCTAGTATGGTCAGGTAATGAACTTTTAACATTTAGTGCGGTGTTGAATTAAACCAATCGAAACGTAGTGACCCGAATTCAGAAAATAGAAAACGGAGAAAGGAGTGTCTTAACTCTTAATCGACTAGAGCTAAGTTAATTTTACCTACCCATAGCTATAAGCATGCCAAAACAAAAAAAAAAAAAACAAATTAACGTGATTAAAGTGAATAAAATTTTCAACATTTACATACGTACAGATAAACTGTTATATAATGTATATTAACTAAAAGAAGTGAAATTATAAATTTTACAATTTTGTTGTTATTCTAAATATTTATACGCACATCGTGCATTGCGAGTGTCTTAATAGTAGTTCCCTTCTGCCTTATATACCCTGGTATATGCTGGATACATCGTGAAATACAAATACTCGGCATATGTCATTTTGTTATGTTGTCAGATCAATGTAAATGTCATGTCATTCAATGAATATTTTTATACTACTTTGTAGTTTAAATTATTAGTTTTTAATGCTGTTTTTTTTATCTAACTGCAGTCCGTGATATACAAGGACATAGTTATATTAAAGAAAATATATATTCGCTTTTTTGGAATATTTTGTAAAGGTGTTTCTCTTGTTGATTGTGGCACGCGATCCTCCGCCTTGATATGTTATGATTTTTAAATAAAAAAATTACTTAAGTGGGACTGCTGTCCCGTTACTGCCATTTTTTTAGGTTAGAATAGGTTCCAACAGGTTCGAGATGCGTAAAGATAAAAGGCCAGTCTAATGTGAGTCTGCTTCCCACACCAAGGATATCTTACCAATTTCAAAATTGTAGGTCAAGGGAAATGTAACTAATAAAAGTCAACAAACTTAAATTTGCGAACGTGTGTAGGTACTTTACATACTTACACACAAAGTGAGTAAATCCACTTTGTATGCAATGTATTACGCATATGAATTTAAGGATATATTTGTACTAAAAGTTGTAAATACTTCCCAAATTTCATTATTCTAGGTCAAATGGAAGTGAGTTTTTCATTTGAAGTACGGAATTCTGAAAATATTATTGTTTATTGGGAAGTTGCATAACCTCAATTATGTTGATCTCGTACATTGCGGATTACAATTTGAGATAAAGAAAATTGAATGATTGCTTCGTTATCGTACAAATATGTACATTAGATTGTTTTAAAAGGACGTAGCAAACTTTATTTTTGAACTCTTAAAGTAAATTATATAACTATACGTGCTAACCGTTTGGTTGTATAACGTTGTAAATACGATGAAATTATGTTTTACATACATTTTAAATGTTTCATTCTAGTTAAGTGTGACTTTTATGTATCATAAAATTATCACTTTTCTTTAATTTATTTTCACCAGATGTCAAAGGTTAGAGGTTCACGCTCTTTTTGGGTCTTTGGTATCTGGTTTTTGGTTTCTTGTTTTTTTTTTGTATAAATCAGGATAGACAGTTTTCTGCTTATTTTGAGACGATACCCATTGAGTGGCTTATATTTAAATAAAAATATAGACAAATAAAATTTGGCTTATAGTAAACAAATTGTAGCCCGCGACTTTATTTACGTGGAATGTGTTACGTTAAATATAAACATCTTATCTAGTTTCCATGGGAATTTCCTCCTCTACGATATCCAAGGCATCTACATTCTACATGTAGAAATTACGCGCTTACGTGCAGTAGATTCTGTTGAGCGTACGCCAGTCAATCACTCAGTAGTGGAAGAGTTTTGTATCCAATTATACACACACACACATATATATATATATATATATATATATATATATATATATATATATATATATATATATATATATATATATACACATACATACCAGTAATAATGTTAAATAAACATATACTTGTACAAATACATATAAATACATACATATGCTATAAAATATATAAAATTTCAACACAAAAAAAATAAACACATATAAATAAAACATAGTTAAGTTAAATAATTTTCAGATACTATTAAGTTCGTTGATGAGATGTTTTTTCAATTGCGACTTAAAAGAAAAAATTGATTGGCTTTCTTGAATAGCCTTAGGGAGTTTATTCCAAAGGAGTGGAGCCTGTACGGAAAAGGAATTTTGAAGGAATTTGGTATTGCTCGTTGGAATGTCTAGCATTGGCAAAACACAAGACCTCCTCGAGCGTGTAGGAGAGGGAAGGATTTTAAATCGGGAACGTAGAAAAGGAGGGAAGTTTTGGTAGTGGACTATTTTAAAGAGAAAAGAAAGGATATGCATATCACGGCGAAAACGAATAGGGAGCCAATTAAGCTGAGCTCGAAAATGGGATACGTGGTCATACTTGCGAAGACCGTAAACAAAGCGTATAGCGAGATTTTGAAGACGCTCTAATTTGTTAATTTGCTCCTCAGTCACATCCAAATAGCAGACATCGGCATAGTCAAGAATTAGTAGGAGAAGACATTGCGCTAGCATTATTTTTGTTTTATGAGGAAGGAAGTATTGGAGACGCTTAAGAGAACGATAAGAGAAATGCATACGTTTACTAAGTTCACTAATGTGGGGTGTCCAAGACAAGTCGCAGTCAAAAATTAGACCCAAATTCTTCACTTTATCATAATATGGAATTGGAATTCCAGAATACATAATCGCAGGTACTGAATTCCAATTGATTTTACTTGTAAGTCGGCTACTACCGATTATTATTGCTTGCGATTTTTTCGGGTTTACTGACAGTCCAAAAGATTCAGCCCAACATTGGTTAGCAGCTAGATCATTATTTAAAATATTTATGGTGTCGGACAATTCGTTTATATATCCATGTTGATATAGCTGCAAATCATTTGCATACTGATGGTAAGGAGAAGAAATGACTTTGGAAATATTATTATAAAAATAGAGCAGAGCAGAGGAGAAAGAATGCCGCCTTGTGGAACGCCAGTAGTGAGATCTAGCCAAGATGACGTATGATCATTAACTTTCACACACTGTTGGCGTCCGAAAAGATAAGAGTGAAACCAGTTTATAACAGTTGAAGAAATGTTTACTGCACGAAGAGAAGCAAGAAGTATGTCGAAATCAACAGAGTTAAACGCATTGCTGAAATCCACTAGTACCATTGCGGTGAGCTTGGTGTTATCCATGGCACACCGAATATCCTCCGTAATATTCAGCAGTGCACTAACTGTGCTGTGGAATGGACGGAAACCGGACTGGAAAGGACATAGAAGATTGTTTGAGGAGAGAAAGGAATACAGTTGGTTATAAACAATGGATTCAAGAACTTCGGATAGAATAGGCAAAATGGAGATAGGGCGATAGTCAGAGACTAATCCGGGATTTGAGGTTTTAGGCAACGGAACGACATGAGCATTCTTCCAGTGTGAAGGAAAGACATTGCGTGACAGTAAGAAATTTATAATGTGGGTAAGCACTGGTGCAATGTTGTCCAACACGGGAAGAATCATCTCAAGGCTGAGATTGTCACTTCCGATGGCTTTAGTGGATATGGAGTGAACATATTTCTTGACTTCATCTTCTGTTACAGAGTTATTGAAAATGAAAATGGAACAGAGTCAGGAAGGTCAATGCAAGAGAAATATGTAAAAGTTTGATTTTTTTTTTGGGTATTTATGCTTATAGTTGGTTTACTAAAAGAGGAATTTAAAACGTTAAGATCTAATGAAATCTAATGGTGATCAGTGGTTTTACCTATACCGAGCGACTATAAGAACCTCCAGATTCTGAATAGTATTGTGAATATAGCGGCGTTTAGCATCCCTATACATTCTATTGCAGATGTTAAGCGGGCTTTTGTATTCGGTGAGATTTTCATCACAAGGATGACTTTTTGATACATATATATATATATATATATATATATATATATATATATATATATATATATATATATATATATATATATATATATATATATATATATATATATATATATATATATATATATATATATATATATATATATATATATATATATATATTTTATCATTTTATCAAAGTGATTTTAAATTGGTTTTTTTCTGCCAATGTAATAGAATATTGTTGTATATTACTAGTATATTCTTTGTATTCAATGATTTATTAAATACGACGAAATGAATGAAATGAAATGAATTGATTACGACTCATTAGTGAAATTAGTTACTATAGTGATTTATAATTTGATAATTTAGTAAGTTTTAGGAATTCCTAAAAAAATAGGGCAAGTTACCTATAATATAACATGATTAGTATCGCCATATCTCTGAAATGAAAAAAAACAGTATGTACATTATTTTTGGTGATTTTTTAAATCTATAACTTTCCACTTATTTATTGATACAACTTATTGCTTACGAGAAAATCCAAAACACCGAAAATGTGGACTGACATTGAATAACTTTTTAGTTCACATAGACTTTCCGTTTGTCGTTTTACTTTTGATAGTTTATTTGTATTCATGTCTCTATCGAACTTCAAATCTGCGTCAACTTCAACTCTGAGATTATTTGTTTATTCAAAATGTTTGTTTTCACTGGACTATATTAACAATAAAACATTGTAGAATATTTAAATCTAACTGTAAATGTGATTTTATTTTCGTTTTCTCGCTATGGCCAAACAAAGCACGGCGTCGAGTTTCCTTACTCCACAGGCAACAAAGTACCTTGAAACTAAGTTCTGCTGCACCCGGGATAAAGCGTCAGACTGAAATAATAATGTCATACATGCTATGTGACATAGTTATAGTACTAAATCAAATCAATCCCCACCACTTGGACACTTGGTACTCCACTACAGTGTGATTCCGTAGGAACTCGTTTGCCTTGTCTTTCCCATAAAAAAGAAAGAAAAATTGATGTTTGATTATTATGTAACACACAATCGAAAACAAATAAACTATATCTCATTTAAATAGTACTTGCCAACATTGCATATACATACAATTGATATACAGCATTGATTTAAGACGGACGTCAAACTATCTACTGCCTTATATAAATAATATTTAACACAAACACCTTAACACAAAGAGTTCCGTAGTTCCGTCATGTAAAATTCATTTTCAATTATTACTGTACTCTGTAGCCATTTATTTATAATTGTTAGCTTTGTCAAGATTGTCAATTTTTTAAGAACAACTTGACGAGTTTAAGCTCGGCATTCCAGGGTTCTCCATTCAGAGCCCTCGTCACCAAGATAAATTAATAGAGTATATCAAATTGAACGTAGCGACAAACTCTAAGGTTTTACGAACTCATATCCTAGAATTTAATTTCCCTCATTCGGGTTTCAACCCTCGACCGGCATTATGGTACCATATCAGAAAAATCTTCTTAGTATTCTTCTTAATTCCATGAATTTACCGTGTCCGTCCATAGAGGCAGGCACGTCAGGGGAAGGTGCTGGGAGCAGTGCCTAGAACTTATTACCCAAAAACAAGTGCCCCTATCTACCTAAGCAAACTTGAATAGATTTTGCTAGAGCAGGCTTTAAAGTACTTTCTAGAAATCACATTATCATCAGTTCGATGATAGTTCAAGTCAGGCCGAGATCTTTTAACAAAATAAAGATTGCCTTTTATACATACTTCTGCCATATAGTAATTAATACTTTTTACTTAAACCTATTACTAGACAGCTTGCAAGCTAATTCGAAATTGACAATGACAGTTTGGCTGGTAGAGAATGCTGTGTAGAGTTAAGCCCGACTTTTGTGCACATTTATTGTATTGTGTGCAATAAAAAATTAAAATATTTTTATTAATTATAAATATGTACTATTTACTTTACAACTAAAGTATTTAGTGATATTTGTTTTCCATTATATTGAAAGTACTATCGGTACATAATGCTGTACTTGAGTTCCCAAGTTTTATGATGCTAAAATAATAAGAAGATTTTTTTAATATATCATTTGACATTAAGGTCCTATTAATAAGATACAGTTCGACCTAAAAAAAGCGTTGGTATTCAAATTAACTTTATAAATCACAAATATCTTTATTATAAATAATGAAGATCTAATCTTACAATAGAATTCATGCTCACGCTAGTGACTTATGTAACAGCTAATGGTATAATTTTAAGTTACAAGAAGCGTTTATGGTTGACGGAAACCTTTCATAATGGCTGTTTTAATATTATTCATAGTATACATTTAGATATTCTTTTATATATATATATATATATATATATATATATATATATATATATATATATATATATATATATATATATATATATATATATATACATAGAACAATATAGTGTGCTGTGATAACTTTGAGTTTAAAGATTTTCCTAGCTTAATTAAGCTAAAACAATCCCTTTTTCCCTTGTCCTTTAATTTTTTTGGGCTATAAAACGTAAAACGTGTTTCTCATTCCCATTCGAAGTTCAGGAATTCTTATCGCTCCCGTTTCCCGGTTTCCCGGTTTGCTTGGGCAGTGGGTTGCCTGTCAGTGGCTCAGTTTATATGAGACAATTAATTCATATTATATAAGCCAATTAGCTATAGATAGATACTTATTGAGTTGCGTAAAAAAATATTTGTATAATTTGTTTTTGTTGTAACTTGTAAGTAGGGCCAAGGTTTTGATAAGAGAGAACGCTATTAATTACATATTTTAAAATGTTATCCATATATGTACTAAGTAAAGAAAAATATAAATAAAAGTAAATAGAATAGGACGGTTGTAGGTTCGATTCACACTGGGAGAGTGAACTATTTTCATTTTCATCGCACTGTTAACTTCGTCGTTGTCGCCTTTGGAAAGCGGGGACCTCGTGTCTTAACCATAGGTTTCCTCTGCCTTCTGTAATATGTGCTAGGAAAGTACGTACCTATTATATTGACATTAAACCTTAATAATGTGATTGATTACCAAAATTGATGAAATAATTAAAATATAAGTCGTTACGCTATCATCGCTTCTACTAAATGTCCATTTTCAAGGTTATCTAAATAAAAATTTAGGTTATTTTTTGTTTATATTATGCAGTTATGTTGATGGCATACAAAACAAGCACGCATTATAAAAGGCAACAAGATAAAATTAATTGTGAATTATGTATGCACATAATACTTTTTTTTATTTGAGCTTCACGCTGTATCCCGCACATAGCAGAGTAGGCAGAGGGAGGCGTAGGTCGAGGAAATCTAGTGTTAGGACACTCCGTTCCCCACTTTCCGCCTTTCGAGTCGTTGCGTGTTGAGGGACGGAACTCAATGCCGCGCTTTGCTCAAGCGAAGAAAATTAAGCTCACTGTCCCTGAGTGGGAATCGAACCCACAATCCGTCGCGTTTACAGGCACACGCTGTGCCTCTGCTTACGACGACGGCTTAATACTTATTTGTTTATTTATTTATTCTTTACACAATAAAAAAAATAGAGTTATAAATGTTAAAGAGCGAACTCAGCCAACCTTGTGACGTGGAAAATTAAGAATAAATGTATATTATGTAGAGAACATCGAAAGTGTGTACTGTGAAATCGTAAAATCATATTGTTGTGCGCTTACATTGTAAACGTAGACTAGACTGAGCGTCATAGATCATAATAATGTATAAAGGTATAGTATGTAAAAAATATATAGAAAAGTCCGCGGTGGTGTATGTCTAACTCGCTAAGATAGCCAACAGAGCCATAGTTATCTTTTGTACAAGAATAATTAACGACTCACGAAAATATTTTAAATAATATAAGTAATATGTTACTTTACTACGGACTATAATTGTTTTCTTACAATAAATAATTTAATATAATATATTAGAAGAATCTGTTTTCATCTAAAAAATTATTTCAACATACTTTTACTATCATCAAGAATATTCTGTATCTTATAATTTTGCGAGGTAATTGTCATACAATTTGTAACACAAGGTAATTCGGTAACGTTAGCACATAGCAATTAGCTATGTCTTGTACTTAGTGCTAATAAATACATTGTACTCGTCTGTCAATATCAGTTATAATAATATTAATTCTAGTAAAACTAATTTAGGATTAAAATAGGGCGTTAACGTCTTGCCACAAAATGTGGAGTGATTCAGGGGAGGAGAGTCACATTTTTACAGACCTTGTTTACTTTGTGACTTAAATCGTAATAAATTTTTCATTTCATTGAACCATTATTATCTAGAAAACGCGGAAATACTCTTCCAGATATTTTTTTCTTAGTCTAATATGAATGGAGCAGTGTTTGCAAGAGTTACTGACACCAAAAGTGTCAAGAAAAAAAATCATCTGCTGAATTAACAAATTTATGAAATGCTATTATTATTCATTCAGCTTGGATCCCAGCTGATCTACGATGTTCACCATATTTTTTATCGAAATCGTTAATATAATAGCTATTGTGCGACACATGACTTATGTTTAGATTTTCCTTCACATTTGTTATGGACAATCTTCGCTTGTGTATGGGATGATACTTTGCAGATGATTGTGAAATATTTTTATAAAAATATAATGTATTAGAGGCCGTCGTAGCTCAGTGGCAGAGTATCTAGCTGAACTGCGAATTGCAGGTTCGAGTTCCACCTAAAAATAAGGATTATATTAGTTTCCAGAAATTATATCTTTACCAGAGGTAACAAGCGCGGCGTTGACCACTGGGCCACAGCTGGGAATTGAGTGTCTTAGTACTTAGCCTCTGACAACCCTACTATATGCGGGTTTCAGTGTGAAGCGTATATAAATATATATTATTGTAAATATTTTATATATCCATCTCTTGAATATAAGTAGAATTTTGCCCGTATAGTGCACAACGCAATTGGAAATTACTTGTGATAACCTTCTTCCGTTGATCATGCGATATCAGTATAATAACTATATTTAAAAGTGTCTACTGATGTAGTCAACTTGTTGAAAGTTGTATACTTACATAAGACTCATAGAATCAATATGTATACTTTTTTAAATTTTCAACCACCTTGAAGTACCCAGCGACAAACGAGTCCGGTCTCCTTACGTCAATGGCGCGGCATCGCGTGTTAGGTGGCGGAAGTCATCATTGCACTTTGTCCAATCAACCAATTGTAATCCAGAGACCAAATCAATGTCACAAATCAAATTGGAGAAAATATTTATATTTTAAACTTGTCAAATACTAGCACTTCATTTTTTAATGTAGCTTAAACTTTTTGGATAGGTACTTGTATATAAGTACAAGATGTTTCTACTCAAAAACTTTAAATCTAGCTTCAAATGGAATATTAAGTGATGCGTTACTATTAATGTGGAGCATTACATTATCTCTTCGATTTTTTTTACAAATTTAGATATACTATGTACAGAAGAACCTACTCTTAACTTTATGTATGTATTTAGAATATGCTAAAGATAAATTTGCTGAGTCAATAATAAAAATAGTAAAATAGCTACAGAATATTATTATTTAGTACTTTATTTGACTCATTTTCATTATACATAATAAAAAATTAATTTAATTTAGAATGCTAGTAGGTTTATAATTAACATATCGATTACATACCAATTAATGTCACCATAGTGATTATATAATAGCTTGTGCTTTTTGTAACCTGTATGTATGTAGGTATCTTTATATAATGAAATTCGGCTAAAGAAGTATCTGCCTATTGTTGTTTGGAATTGCGACCTCGGTGCTTCGTTGAATCTAATCACGAATTTTTACTTAAGGCAGTTACAATATTAGCTTACGTCAATGTTTTTTTTACTACCTATTTGGAATAGGTATAGCAAAAAATATTATCATTTAAAACAGTTTTTTTTATATATTACATCTTCTTCCATATAGCAGGACAGGCAGAAATAATCCTGTGTCAAGGCAGTCTGGGCTTTGTTCTTTTTAATATTGTTGAAGACTACTTTTTCTGATGGATGTGACTGTAGGTCCGTGGGACTCATTGAAAATATAAACGTATCTACTATTCAACACAAGAAATATTAGTATAGAATAAAATGTTATAGAATAAAATGTTTAAAATGTCGTGATGTGTGTTGCTGTAGGTACACTCGGGAGAATGACATCAACAATTATTTACATTTCCATATCTTAAATGCACAGACAGAACGAGTTGTCTATGAACGAATTGTCATACCGAGTACCGTCGGCCATAGTATATAAAGATAATCGTTTTGGTGTAGCCCACTGTACTTGCTGGAGAGTTAGGTATCTTTGGGAATTAGAATATTTCATGCATGTGTCATAGACATCTTGGTTATTTTTATTTGACCACGTAGTTAAAAAACTTGGTAAGGAAAACATATGAAAATTTAAACGCAGCGGGATTTGAACCTGCTCCTCACGAAAGCCGTCCAAGCGCTCTGACTACTAAGCCATACGTTCTTCGTCACGCTGCGTTGAAAATCTTATATGCTTTATACAACTTATTACGTTGTTAGCATCTCTGTAGGGAGATTTCTACAAATTTCCGATACCCAAAGATTATCGTAAAGAACAATCATTTGGCAAGAGATAATGCTATTTTTATTAAATATTTTAATAATTTTATAGTCATAATCCACACTAAGGATACAAAAATGCTTTTAAAAAAACATATAAAATTTAAACGCAGCGGGAAATGAAGATTTGAGATGCTAACAACGTAAGTAGTAGTTTAAGTAATTTTTCTATCCTTAACGTGGATTAACATTTTAAAAACTATTAAAACACGTGGTCGAAGCCGCAGGTAAAAGTAATTCTAATTAGTTAATACAATAATTGATACATTAAGTAAGGTTAAAGTAAAATTATAATACTAACCGATGTGATAATTTCATTATGCAGAGGGCACTTAGTGGTAATAAACTTAGAAATTTCCAAGAAAGGCAAATTAAAATAGTTAAAATGTAATCCTCTAATTGATTGAACCCATAACCATATAGTCATAGTCAAACGCATTCCCACTGCGCCACGACGGCTTTAAAATGTATGATACAAATGTAAATAGAATGTTCTTTGATTATACTTTGGTCACTTTTAAAAAGAAAACCTACATTTGTATATTTTATCAACATATATTGTCATATATTACGAAAACAACATAACCGACTCACAACTGTCCACTATGGGGATCTGGACAGTAAAATCTAAATATAAAAAGATTGAGGATGCTGGTGCGTGGGCTTTCCTCTGCGATATCCTGTGACACGTAACGGCCGGCACTTACATCTAAATTGTTTCAGTTATGGCTGACCTTCGGCGCCTCGCTGGCTTTCCTTATCATCGGACTCGTCAGAGGATATTCTGCTTCCGCTATTCCATCCATAGAAAGTCTGGATTCTTCCTTAATACAACATAGTGAACAAAAGTCGTGGATTGGTAAGAGCATTTCATAAGACAAGGATACGAATCGATTCTAATTTAATATCGATATATAAGCTAGTCGGAACAAGGCTCGATATAATTATTGTTCTTGCAAAAACATAGGCTATGTTCGTGAATTGTGCTATTTAATAATGCTATTTTAATTGTTTTTACTATTTATTATTAATTAAATAGACAATCTATTTTATGATTTCCTTGCGAATATTTGTTAATGTCTACGACTGTCTTCTCCTACCTAGCACTATCCCGGCCTATTGCCAGGGTCTACTTTCCTACTTAATCAACTCCACTTTTAAAATCTATGATTGTCCTTAGGTGCAATACCACCATTAGGTGCGTTTGTGGGTAGTATGTGTTCTGGACCTCTGATGCAGCGTGCAGGAAGAAAACGGACTTTGCAACTAACCGCCCCGCTCTGGGCAGCTAGCTGGCTCATACTCGGATTCGCACCCAGCTTTGCCCTTATTCTCTTGGGTAGGATAATGTCGGGTCTGTGTGTTGGTTTCGTCTTAGCGCCGGCACAAGTATACGTAAGTGTATATAAATATATTTATATTACACAGCAAGTATATATGTATGTATGTATGACTGATACTTTTATATTATGCTTAAATGTTAGGACTGAATCTAATATTCATAAGTTTAAAATGAACCGACAATACTACATAACGTACTATAATTTGATCGCATTTTAACATAGCTTTTTATACTAACTAAAACTCGAGTCTAAGAGAGGTACCCATCGTGAATACCGGTTTATATTTCTCGAGAAACTAATGCTTGGTCAAAGCATGTCACAAAAAATCATATTTTTGGACCCATTCATCATTAATTACAAATCTAATATTTTGCCGAGACTTAAAGCGGACCACATAAATAAGAGTAGCCCGAAGTAACCTAGTGATCAGACACTCTGATCCCCACGAGGATTCTTAAAATATAATGCATATATTAATCATTCTTACGTCATTACTGTTTTTTTTTTCAGTGGCACTGTACCCTGCACATTAGGTAGGAAGAACTTAGTATTAAAACACCATCTCTCCGCATTTCCTCTCACACAGACACGATAGTGCTTGCTACTTCTCAGGGACAGTACCCTCTTCCCCCCCCAACCGGTGTCGCTGTCAAGGCCAATAGGGCTAACAGCATTAAACTCACAACAAACAGAAAAAAAAACAACGTCGCTATTTTTCTTACATGTGTGGGGAATCTCTTCAGATATAATATAAGATAAGATTATTAATTCCTCCGAGTGAAATTATTCTAATTGTTACCACTTTTACAGTACAAACGTTCAATTAAAGTTAACGTTTATAATTTCAACTGTTACGCAAGTAAATCTACGAAATCGAAATACGGGACTAAGAAATTCTATTCTCGAAGTTACCTCCATTTGTGCTAAGCTTTAGCTAGCTATTCAATACAACCTGCCGGGTATTGTACTTGTATTGTATTTAAATTGTATAAATTACGTACGATATAGGTATACTTTAGGCAAATAAAATCGAATGAAAATATTATTTGTTAGAGTACCTGATATCTATACACATTTTGATCTAGGTGTAAATATCCACATTACATATTGCATTGTAAACGTTATTTTATATGAAATATTAATATTGCGATGTGAAATTTAGTTAGTGCGTTGTATGACGCATTAAAAAACGATTCCGATCGATCTCTCTCTCTCTCTCTCTTTAGATTTAAATCTTTCAAACTTAGTCACGGATCTTAATGCCACTTTCACTAATAACAAAGTGCTTTAATATAAAAATATTAGCTTAATACTACTTACTAATAAGTAATTATAATCACATGGATAAATTTGCAAATGGTATGTTATACAATTCTTACAATATAAAGCGAAATTATTATAATTATTATCGATCAAGGGAGGGTCATCGTAAAAGTGCTAATATTTTTTTAACCAAAATAACTTTACACGTAATTGATTCACTTAATCTCATATAACATAGTATATGTTTACATTTTGCGGCCATCGTAGCGTAGTGGGACAGCATCTGTTAATGCGCTGTTGGTTGTGGGTTTGATCCCCACTGGGACACCATTATAGAAATATCTAGACCTCGAATTCGTAAGGAAAACGAAGAACATGTTTTGATATAAGGCTGTCTCTGCCTACTCCTTTATATGCTGGATACAGATACTTAAAATGTCTAGATAGGGTAAATGTTCCATTACAAATTAAAAGTAGTAGAGGATAGGAATAGTACATACCCTATCTTATTTCTATATTTTATATCTTAACGTTTTATTCATTATATATTTCGCGGAGTATTTCAGTACCTAGTAGATAGAGAAGGTAGGTAGAGAAGCTGTCTCTTCTAAACGATCTACACGCCCTCTTCTACAGGTATTCTATGATACCTAAATATTTCCCAAGTGAAACTAAACCACATAAAGGTAGGGAATTAGTAGTATTCCGCACTGCACGATTATGTCATCAAATGTCACAGAACACGCCATGTGGTTATATATATATATATATATATATATATATATATATATATATATATATATATATATATATATATATATATATATATATATATATATATATATATATATATATATATTGAAATCTGAAATTTTATAGATATACATATTGATTTTATATTGAAACGGTATGTAATAAAACAGCGATGAATCAACACTTATTTATATAAATTTGAACAGAGTTACGGCTTATAATGGTGTTCGTTATAAGAATGCCCCAAAATGAGGTAGACGGCTTATTTAAACACTTGTCCCCACCCACTTTGGGAGGGGTACAAGGTTGACTATCAATATAGGCAATGGCTGGCTTGGCTGGCTTAGCTGGCTTGGCTAGGCTGACGTGGCTGGTTAGGCTGGCGTGGCTGGCTAGACTGGCGTGGCTGGCGTGGCTGTCTAGGCTGGCGTGGCTGGCAAGGCTGGCTGTCTTTGTCTAGCATATATGGCTTACCGTTACAATCGGCCATCCTGCAACAATTGCTCCCGCAATGGGGACAAGATAATATGGTTAGCTTTCAAGCAAATCGATTAGATCTTCCATTTCCAATTGTTCATCAGAACTGTCAGATACAGAGGCTACACTGCGGTACGGCCGTAATGAGTCGGCGGACACTAATCCCACAAACTTTTGTATCCCCGTAGCCCCTTGATAATTCGAATCCCATATCTATCATTGCCTACAACTTTAGTAACGATATACGGCCCTTAATAAATGTCATCTAATTTTGAACTAATCGTAGGCAGTACTACTAGTAGGAGCTTGGTTTCAGAGAACTATATCACCCTTTTGGTAAATAGAACAATTTTAACGACGTTTATCAATGTTACACTTCATCCTAACACTAGTTTTATCTATACGTCGCTTTGCCTCAGTTCGCTAGTTTGGATCCTTGTATCCTATCTGGGACAGATACGTTGCATCTGGACCTACCACTGCGGGAAACCTTAAACAATACAGTTATTAGCAGCTTCACTAGGGTCTGACGCCCGTAAAGCGTTGAGTATTGTCCTATTGGTGCGCTCCACTTGTCAGTTTGCTTTCGGGCACGTAATCGCGTTCAATGTATGTTTGAACCGTTTCTCAGTGCCAAACTTCTTAAAATATCTACTCGTGAAACTTTACCGTGTTAAGTTACTATTCTATTCGGATAACCAAATCAAAAGCAAAAAAAAGCAAAAGAAATCTTTTAAGTGCTCTGGCCGTTTCAACCGAAATTACTGTTCGAGTTGGCTCCGCAATGACGAAACTTTGAAAATGCATCTGTTATAACTAACATATATTGATAATCTTTCTTTGTTCTACAGAAAGCCCCAACTGATCAATGTGGATCCCTGTAAAAAGTTTGTTTGGTTTAAGATGCAACATGTCTTCCTTCTTCTCGTATTCACCCTTGCCGTATGTACAATGCAAGCATGTCGTTATATATTTCCGAAAAATCTATTCTTTTTAGGAAACAAATAATCTTTTTCTATCAAGTCTAGTGTACGCTTCAGACCGACGTGAAGTATTTCATCATGATGCATTTGAACTATTTTCTATCTAGCCGGCCCTGGAACGACATCCTGCAACTGAACGGTATAAAACCAATCTGCCACTTCGAGGCGATTAATGTAAACGGTATCAATTGGATTTCTGATGAGTGCATCCACGTGTTGCATTCGTTCACCTGGCCTATATTTGACAGTGATATCGTACTCTTGGATTAATTACCACCATCTTGATATACGTGGAATTATATCACGCTTTGTAAGAGTAGCGCGCACACAAGTACAATCTGTAACCTACTACTACGTACACGCGAAATTTTCCTAATGATTCGACCACTGCTAGTGCTTCGAGCTCGTAACCGTGATGCATACTTTCCTCGGGAGATGTTACACGGTTTGCACACATCCATATGTATTTCTGTATTACGCGAGGGGCCATTAAGTGCTGATATAGGCTTCGAACATATACAAATTAATTTTTCAATACTAGCCGATTGCTCTGTATTGCATACCCATGGCACATTTTTCTTGGTAAGATCGGTTAACGGGCGGGCTATTTGCGCGAATGTAAATATAATTTTCAAAAATAACTACAAAGACCTATAAACTGCCGTATCTCATGAACGTTTTTGGAACCTCACTTAATTTAGATTCCGACAGTTTAACTCCATTTTGAGAAATTTCATATCCTAAATATGTTACTTGATGTTGCAATAATGAACACATTTTTATATTAAATCTAGGATTTTCGGGTTAAAGTATACGTAACACAATCTCTAACATTTTTAATCCCGATTCAATGACTACTGAGGGTAGTAAATATCATCTGAAAATGCTAAAGCCTCGTTTGCAGAACTGTCACTGTTAGATAACATACTTTGAATCGAGTTAAAGATTTTGTGAATTAAACGCATGAAAACTGAGGGAGAATTGGCTAAACCGAAAGGAACTCTTACATATTCGAATTGACCTTGTTGACAGATAAAGCCGTTTTATATGTCTTCCGGGGCTAACATAAATTAGTGATATCCTTAAGCCATATCGATACACGTGTAATATTTTTGACCGGACATCCTCAATATTAGATAACGGATATTGTTGCAGCATTGAACGCACGATAATCTATACATAATCTACTATCGCCATTCTTTTTCTTTACCGATACTACAGGAGAACCATAATTCTTTTCGGATTCTTTAATGATACCTGCATCTAATAACTCTAGCTTTAGAGCTTTACTATTTCTCGTTCGCTGTGGGATTATCTATACGGTTGACGATATATCAGCTGCTAGTGGTCACGCCGCCTATACAAGGATTAGAAGAACTGCTTTCAAATATATTCAAAATATTTATTGATTTATCGTTATCTGGCAAATTAGTAACTTTATGTAAATTGGACATATGAGCTAAAATAGGCAATTTAGGAAATACTGGCATGGCTGGGCTACTGACCTGGCTGATCGTTGAAGGCTCCTCGCACCGTTACTTACAATGAGCGACATCTTATCTGCGTTAATCACTACACACATCACACATTAAACTGATGTCCCCCATATCAACGTCTGTTAAGTAAGCACTGGAATGTTATGGATTTCAAGATCGAATTTCACTTCACCGTGGCTTGTAAGCAAACCTCGAGATTTTTTTTTAAATTGTATGCGAGGAAATGATTTGAAGAGATACCAACCTTAGATTACACACACTTTAGATTGTACACACAAAACATTCATTTGGCTCCCAGTATCCACATAAGCCATTACAAATACCTTGTTAACTCTTCTACTAGCTTAACGTCGAGGTCAAGAAAAGCTTCGTATAGTTTATCTGGTCGTTCACATTGAAATGCACGTGCGTTAGGTTGCAATGAAGTTCATAAACCGCGTATAATACACGAAACAGTAGTACTATCCGATAGCTTGCACCGGAAACACATAGTCACTTTGTCCTGGTAATATTTAGTCATTGTCTCGTTAGGTAATTTCTTTCGTTGCATCATTTCGTCTAATAAAGCACTATAATCATAATGTCCAGGAAAGGTCCGCAATAATATTCGTTGCAATTCAACCCAAGTATAATTGTCGAGTCTATTGTACCATTTACGAGCCTGGCCGCGAAGTTTATCTTGCAGATAAAATGATTTTATACCGTCACTGCAATTGTGTATACTCGTATCATCAAGTTGTTCAATTTTCTTTAGTCACCTAGATACTGTAAAATCCTCTCCTTTGGGATCAAATTCGGGAATGTGCGATGCCGCACGATGGTCCTTAGCTCGGCCGAGCGTTTCACATTCTAGATCGACATCACGTATCGCGCTGTTGACTTCTTTCACGAGCAGGGTTTTTTTATATTTCTCGCGGGTGGCATTTTAATATATTTCTCGCGGGTGGCGGTGACACGTCACGGTCGTCATCAGCTTCAGATTCGTCGCGGTATGACGTCGGATACCTCTGCCGGTTTTACCGGGGCGACTTCGTTTCATCCCACTTCTGAGTGAAACGGTATGTAATAAAACACAGCGATGAATCAACACTTATTTATATAAATTTGAACAGAGTTACGGCTTATAATGGTGTTCGTTATAAGAATGCCCCCAAAATGAGGTAGACGGCTTATTTAAACACTTGTCCCCACCCACTTTGGGAGGGGTACAAGGTTGACTATCAATATAGGCAATGGCTGGCTTGGCTGGCTTAGCTGGCTTGGCTAGGCTGACGTGGCTGGTTAGGCTGGCGTGGCTGGCTAGGCTGGCGTGGCTGTCTAGGCTGGCGTGGCTGGCGTGGCTGGCAAGGCTGGCTGTCCTTGTCTAGCATATATGGCTTACCGTTACAATAGTTTATATTGCGCACTTACTTAAAGGAATTTTAGAAATTCCGCCACTGAGAGAATAAGTTAGAGGTTAAAGGTTAAAATGGAAAAATTCTAGCTTTAAAAGGTACAAATGTGTATAATTTAACATTTAAACTCTTAGTGAAAAAAAAAATTATAAACTACTTATGCTTGTAGATATAACAAAAACGTAAGCGAAAGCATGAGGCGAAAGCTAGTTGTTAACATCAATACAAAAATATTCAATAATAGATCTAACTTATACTACAATACAACGCAATTGTTCGACATAAAGAAATAATTTAATCTTTAAGTTAGCATTCTTAGATAACATGTAAAGTAAATGGATGCTATTGTTTGTGTACAAAGAAGACTATAATTTTAAATGTAAGCAACGTTTGAGCTCACTTGAGCGTCTTTAATATTATATTAATATATAAACGCCTGTTCATTCATAATTATATAATGAATAATCATATATGTGCCTTATATGTTGTTAATTATTACGGTAATTTCGCACATCGTATCTAATTAAAGTGATTACTGAAACTATTAAGAGTTAAACGTTTGTTTTATTAATATATATTATTATTTGTATTTCTTTATTTAATTTTTAGTATGTTTATATAATAAGCTTTACTTGTTACGTTCATACATACAAATGTCATGAATTGCTGAGATGGCATTTTTTACTATCGATAGTATAAAAAAGAGCAATGCAAAGCCCTTACAACATAGGAGCTCGGGATTCTTTATTAAATAAAACGTTATACTTCTTTTTACATCACAATATATATATATATATATATATATATATATATATATATATATATATATATATATATATATATATATATATATATAGAAGACTATATATATATATATATATATATATATATATATATATATATATATATATATTTCATAAAAAATTACCATTCAATAATTCAAAAAATATGAGTGTCTTAACACTAGGTTCCTTCAACCACGGCTATCTTTGCCTACCCTGCTATGTGCGGGATACAGTGTGAAGCTATATATAAATATTTATAAATAAAAAATCGACTATAACAATATTAAACTCTAACATCCACGTATATAAAACATTTTGTTTTCAGGTAAGCGAATGTTGTGACCCAGAAATACGCGGCCGTTTGGGTTCTCTGCCCACATTGTCTATGTCGTTTGGTATTCTCATATCATATGTAGGTGGTAACTGGCTCTACTGGAGATATCTAGCCTTTCTGTCCGCTACATTCTGTGGTAAATATATTTTTATACTTTCATAGTTGATTAATTTCTGTGTTAGTAACAGTGGTGGGTAGCTTACATCACACCAAATATTAAACGTAGACAATGACATGAATGACTTAATACAGTTATATCAAAATAGACCAAAAACCTGCACCAACACTGGAACTGACATGGTCTAAGTGGGCCCATTCACAAATAAAAACGCTAACAGAACTTAGATGTATGTAAACCTATTAAATAATATATTCACCGTAATTAACTTCAGTATTGATTTAAAATTTAGATTTTAATGTATGTCTGTTTGTAATTTCGTACAAGTTAATCCATGTGTGACGTAACGCAGGCGTTATCTTTGTCAGATATAACCGTTATCAATCAGTCAGTTTTTGCATGGGATAGAAATTGTCCATTAATTGTCCCTGTATTTTGCTGTTATAGTGTAAAGTAAGGATAGGACTATAAATGATTATTGGATTTAAGATAAAATGTTTAATCTGTATACAAAAAAAAAAAAATGATACGTCACAGTTTTGCACTTAAGTAATTACTAAAAAAAAATTTAAAGGTAGGTAGGTACTATAACTTTATTATTAACCTCCCATATATTTTCCTGAGGATATAACGATATGAATGAATATACAAACCTATATTACTTTTTTTGTCGTCCCCGTATACTGTATCCGCATAGTATTGTAATATGTGTGTATGGCTTATGGTTTAACGCGCTAATCTTAGGAACTACTGGTTTTAATTGTAAAAAGTGTTAGGTGGCTTATTTATAGGGGAAGGTACTACAGGTAATATTATAGCCATATTACATAACATGAATTGTTTCGATTTATCGAAATCATCATAGATATTCGACCATCCATGGGATGCCTCAAGTACAAGCTAGCATAATTTAAATTCTTATGTATGAGATATGAACAAATTAAGATTAATTGAGTAGTTTTGACCAACAAGAACTAAACTATTTTGTTATTTCAATTTTTTTATGTACATGTTGTATTAGAAACTCATTGTCATAAAATGTTTATATGATCTACTGTAATATTTTTGATTATCTTACAATTAGAGCTTATCAGCCACATACTGTCTTCAACAAACAATTTAATCTAATTTTGTATAAAAAATTGAATGTAGCCGAAATGTAAGCATTTACATTAGACGAAAAGTTTCGCGAAGTTTCAATATTACTAAATTATTTGTGAGTTCAATCTTCACTAGGCGTAAAAAGCGGAGAAAGCGGAGAAAAAAGTGTTTTAACACTATGTTTGTCCTTCATTTTACTACATGCGGACTAGAGTGAAATAACTTGACACAATGTTATTATTATTTATGATATTATAAAGCTCGGAAATGTTCTTATGATTCGAAATGAAAAATTCTTTTAGAATTGGATAGGTAGTTAATTTATAGAGGAAGATTTATATTATATATCGGCTGTATACGTCGTTCAATCGGCTCGATGTACACACTGGACTTGCGGTCAACGTTACCTCGGATACTTAAAATATATAATCACATTTCACGTTTATTTTTGAAATATTATACATAAAATCATATTTTTGTTTCAGTCATATACAAAAGCTTAAAAATTATTTTGTTTTCAGCGGCCTTATTTATTTTTCTTCTGCCGTTACCTGAATCGCCAGTATGGTTAAAGGCTAGAGGCCTCGACAACACATCTGCTGTGAAGTGGCTGCATCTCTCTCAACACGCTATTGCTGGTATTCAAGAAGATAAACAAGAGTGAGTTTGTTTTTAATTCTAGTGCAACCGCTCTTACATTTATCCGGATGTAGTTACAGCAAATTTAACCATTCAAATAATTAATTCGAAACTCTTTTATTTTATTGCAATATAATCTATAATAATTGATACAATAGTATTAATAACAGATGAGGCCTACATGGCGCTACGACTAGCGCAGCGGCACACCGTCTGTTTTTAATTTAATACCTACTCTTAGCGAATGATTTGACTGAATGAAGAAATTGGATGGTCTGTACACAAGGCTCCCTTAGTCTACCCTGCTAAATGTGGGAAAAAGATATTAGCTATTTTATCCAAAAGAAATACTTGTAGAAATGTATCCGAGGAAGAGGAGCATCAAATACTACGGACCCGCTTCTTGTGAATGTCGCATGTGAAGATGACGAGGCAAAAAGGCTTTAATATTTTGAATCTTAATTTCTTAATTTTTCATTATTTTCGTGTATGTAGGTGTAATTTTTCGTCGGCTTAGAGAGTAAACCTGCTAACATATAATTAGATTTTACACTGTAAGCCGACGTTTTATCATTCGGGGCCCCTTGAAAGGTTATATGAAGAGATTGATGGCAGTAGACGAGGCGAGAGAGGTATGCAGGGACCGTAGCATATAGCGCGACTTTTCTATGATAACCCCGTTATTGGTAAAGCGTGAAACTAAGCACTTTAATACTCTACATAAATTCTTCTCTTTTATAAATACATTTAGGTAACTTTCGTAAAATATATTAATTAATTGGTGAAAAGGAAAGTTTTAATTACTTGTAAGGCTGCTACATTACCGCTATAAGAAATATATTAATATTGAAGATTAGAGAAGAGCCGGAGTCGGATGAGTTTGCTAATGCTACAAACAAGGTAAATTTAAATTTCTTCATTACGAAGTAGTTTTAGAGTAAACTTCACACCGCGGCACTTATGTATGTCATTTATTATTTATCTAATATATACAAAACTACGTTAATATTATGAATGATGAAAGAATTTATATAAAGTGATCCTGACCCGCTGAAGACAACACGTGGAGGTGAACATAGATAATATCGTTCAGAATAACGATAGTTATATAACAATATTTTTAATCGTCCAAACTTCCAAGTGGTGGAACAAATTCTTTTTTCTTCTTTTTTCAAATTTCCTTCAGAAGTGTCACTTTAAATATAATATTTTTTTTAATTACCGACAACAACGTATGGAGTAATAAAGATAAACTTCATTCTGCCTTTATTTTAATACTTTTGTTTTAATTTAAATTACTTTGTTTCAGAAACAACGAAAAAGTCGAGGAGCCGAAATCTCTTTTTACACGTGAAGTGTTTTGTTCGTCAGCTGTCACGAAGCCTTTGATAGTTGGCTTCGCTTTATTATTCTTCCAACAGTTCAGCGGCATCGATGCTGTGATCTTCTTCACGGTAGAGATATTTCAAAGCGCTGGTAAGTCTAGTATAAAACATATTTAATTAGATTATATACTATATTTGCCATCGCAGTAAGGAAGTTTGAAGTGAACCCCTTAAGGGTCGAATTTCACAATATCCTGTCTTATGGAGTACAAAGTTCCTAAAGAGATCCCCTATGAACCTTTTTAAACCGATAACACTTGCAATAGTGAAAAGTTCAAATTTTGAAATTACTAGCACTTGTAGTTTTGGAGATTTCGTGATGAGCGAGTCAGTGAGTGAGTGGCCTTTCGTTTTTATGTATGTATATATAGATAAAAGACTACAACTGTCTTAGTCCCCATACAAATATGGCGTATATTTGTATGGGTATAACCCTAAATGTTAAAATCCGTACTCTTGGTCACTAACTCTTGAGTCACTAATAGCCAAAACAAGATGATTAAAAAATTAAATTAAATTCTCATCAATTCCTACTTACTTCTCCCTCCAAACACCATCAAATTCACTTTCTTTAATGAAAAGAAAATAAACTTGAAGAACAACAGTGTAATTATTGTTGTATTATGTCAGTTATGAGACGCTTACTCATACACGATATTTTTATAATGGATCAAAATGAAAATACTTTCTTTCTTTTTCCAAAAAAAAAATTAAGTCATTTGTTTGTTAAAATATTGTTAAATTACAAAAATATTTAAAAAAAAAATAATCGGTGTATTGAGAATCGAACTCCTGCACATTTTCAGAGTTTCGTACATCAAAAAACATAAAATAAACCCTTATTACTTTGTTGTCCGTCTCTCTCTCTATCTGTAATGGTTTTCTTCTATGTTGGTATGGAAAAAAGCCTTTCAAAATTTTTTTCTGACTTTGTATACTTTTAAACTAGATTTTTCTATGCTCCAAAGAATTTTTGACCAAGATCTTTCACATAAATATAAGCTCAATATCTCTATGTAATCTTGAGAAAGACGTTCAGAAAAATAGACAGACGCAAAATGATCCCACAAGGGTTTATTTTTAGGTAACGAAACCCCAAAAAAACTATTTAAACCTAAATTATAGTGAATTATTTATACATAAGCAATATATAATGGAGCATTTAGATGAGACAGAATAAACAACAGACACCTAAATCATTGGTATATTACATTTATTATCAGCTGTTAACAAAAGACTATACTACGTTTAGTACGAATGGGTTTGAAACAATAAGAGTTTCTTAGGTTGTACTCGTAACAGTGTTTGTACATCCCCGACACTTGATACAAAAGCGTCATTACCTCAATATTATGATATGTTATTATCATCTTTTGTTGTTTAACTAGGATTTATGTTGTCACAATACAAAATAATTACTATTTGTGTTTGTAAAAAATGCATTGAAATCGTTGCATGCTATACGTGATGGTGCCAGCTTGAAATACCATCAAGCGTGTTTTAATGCGGATCAATGGTGTGGCGTTGGTCAAACAATATACAATATGTCTATATATAAGTATTTAGTGTAAATACTGCGGAGTAATCGGCATACTAATGCAGGTAAATAAACTAAACGTTGTCATGAGCGAATTGCTAGTTCCAATTCCACGCTAGCTGTTGATCTTGTTATATAGCACGTGACTATTATATATATATATATATATATATATATATATATATATATATATATATATATATATATATATATATATATATATATATATATATATATATATATATATATATATATATATATATATATATATATATATATATATATATATATATATATATATATATATATATATATATATATATATATATATATATATATATATATATATATATATATATATATATATATATATATATATATATATATATATACATATATACACGTACAGAGCTTAGTTTTAAATAAAATGTATGACTTGGACGCAATGCTGAGAGAAAAAAATGTTATAGATGGAATATAAATCTACTTCTAGTGTCAATAAAGTTATTCCTTACTTACCGCCCATAGATATTTTATTGATTCATAAAGTGTTAAACCACACTAAGGATAGAAAAAATGTTTAAAGAATAAACATAAAAATTTGGACAAGAGGCGCGGGCTCAAATCCAGCTGCGTTAAAATTTTTATATGTTGTCTTTTAGTATTCGCCAATAGATATTTTTTCATAAATATTTTGAGTGCCTTCAGTTCCCAACGTCGAATAGTATGGTAATACTGGTGACGTCTACATTAATATTCATATTCCCCAAAAAAAAAAAAATTAAGTCTCAACATCGTCACTGCGATGTAGATAAAAGCTTTCTATAACTTGATTTAATTTTTCTAGGCTCTACTCTAGATGCTATGACTGCCACCATTATTGTGGGGGCAGTACAGATGTTCAGCAATGGCATCAGCACGATGCTAGTGGACCGCGCCGGGAGGAGGCCTCTCCTTCTGCTGTCTGCAGTCACCATGTGTGTATCAATGTTAGGAATGGGAGCTGCATTCTATTTTAGATTTGAGCAAGAATCTATACTTGGGTAAGATTGTTACTACATAATACATTAAGCATTATCCATTGTAGCGCAGCGGCACAGCGTCTATATGTAAATTCAACGTTTGGGGGTTCGATTCTCACTCGCGGACAATGAATTATTTCATTTCCTCGATCTAGAACAAGACAGAATACGGTGTTGAGTTCCTGTCTCAGAATTGGACGGAAGTCGGAGAAATCGGAGTATCTGAATACTAGGTTCCATCTGTCTACGCTACTGTACTTATGCGGGAAATAACGGGAATCTATTCTATTTATACATTAAACACATTTTATTATAATAGATGAATAAATCTAAAGGTGAATATAATATCTTCGCGCAAATATCTTGCAGCTTGTAAGGCACAACCAAGTGATATAACACATTATTATTTTTGAATTATTAGAGGAATGTGTAAGCTGAGGAAACTTTAATATTTATTTAATAAAAACTGAGTATGTTTAAGGCTTCACCATTTATTCCTCCAAAATTGAATAGGCAGAGAGAGAGCCTAGTATCAAAAAATATCGGCATCCACTCTCCTCCTGAATTACAGAACGGCAATGTCTTAAATTCTGATGGAAAGCAAAGAACGGAGTGTCTTAAACCTACTTTTTAATAGACTGCCATTTACACTATAATGATCATTTTGATGTTTCATTGAGAGTGCCATTTTAGGTCGGGGTCCTTAAGCACACGCTAAATTAAGGCTTCAAAACATATATACATACAAATATTACGGAACCCCATACGTGAGTCCAGGGGACCTGTCTTTATGGTAAAGTCTAAATATTTACACTGATCTTGTTAGACAAGAAGGGGCGTTAGCCTAGGCTATACGAATCGCTGTAGGTATCATTAAAATAGGTGGAAAGACGATAACGGATTGATATATCACTAAAATGTACATATTTTAATTTCTACATAATATTCTATAATTTTCACTGCACTTGTCCAAAAACTTGAATTACTTGGCAAGGTATATTGTGAAAGTAACGAACAAATTAGATCTAACAACATGGTCACGTTTCTAAAGTAACAATGGCGTCTACTTCGTCTTGTAAAGTTATTTACACGTTGTTTACTCAAATACTTGTTAAGAGGCGTTCTTTTAATGTTTTATGTGCATATATAATGCTTATATTTTTTAAACAAGCGTGCGTTTATTAATAAGAACCTAGTGTTAATGCACTACATTCTCCGCTTCCTAATGGTGATTTATTACCCTAAGCGGGAATAGAACCCACAACCATTGAGTTGTTACAATTAGACACTGTTTAACTGCGCCATGATGACCATTTTTATGTAATATATATATTATGTATCGGACTAACAACATGGACTAACAACTTCAGTAATAAAAATCAAAGTATAACTTTTGCCTTGTTGCCAGAGCGAAGCGAATAAAAAAACATTTTCCCCGAGTGGCAATCGAACCCACAAACCATCGTGTCTATAGGCTAACTTGCTACGTCTTATATAGACATATAGATAGTACGACCCTTTACTAAAACTTTTGATCATATTTTTTTTCTTTACAGATATCTACCAATTGTAAGCCTAGTCGTCTTCATGCTGGGTTTCTCTCTGGGTTTCGGTGGATTGCCGTTCCTACTGCTAGGGGAGCTGTTTCCAGTCCAGTATCGCTCGCAACTCTCGGCAATGGCCAGTGCTGTTAATTTACTTTCTATGTTTACAGTCATCAAATCTTATCACGCTTTAGAGGTAAGGAAATTCATTTTACATTATATATATATATATATATATATATATATATATATATATATATATATATATATATATATATATATATATATATATATATATATATATATATATATATATATATATATATATATATATATATATATTATATATATATATATATATATATATATATATATATATATATATATATATATTTATTGGAAAAATTTGCAAAGCAATCGAGTAGTGGATAATTGTTGTAACAATATTTTTATTCTAAATTTTATTTGCTAAGCTATTTTGGCTAAACACCTCATATTTTTTTAGTATATTTATTTATATTTGTATGCGTGGTAAAGACATAACATATTAAAGTGATTATATTAGTTTATAATTAGTACGTAATAATCGAAAATATGTTGTCCTATAGTTGAGTACTTTATTACGTAAAAAAAACTGTTCCACGAAGTAGATACGATTCATAATAGGGGAAAATTTTAAAGTCAAGGTCGAATAATTAAGTATACCTGTATCATATATGTAATAAGTATATAATAATTTTCATCAATTCAGTGTAATAATAAAATGTAAATACGTACATATATTACACATGTACATATAATACTATATGCTATATGACTATAGCTATCTGACTGTAACTGACTGTTAGATAGTCGTGGGTTCGACTCCTATCCATATCCCGGATGAATGGTAATATACTGTCTGCCAGGTATGTGTGTTATAATATATAATAACACACATACCTGGCAGACAGTAGAGAACGGAGTATCTTGACACTAGACTGTTTCTCTCTACCTACCCAGCTATATGCGGGAAATACGAATATGTAGTGTAATTTGTTATGTTGCAGCTTCATATATTGAATATTTTAATGAACGCTATTGGTCACTGGTACCTATAGGTATGAAATGGCAATTATTAGTCTCCACGTGACGTTTATGAACTGCTTTCAGTAGAGCAGGCGTTATGAGGCGTAATATATTTGTTGCATGGCCGTTGCTTGTTGCGCGGCCATTAATAATGTTAATGTTGTTCTCATGAGACGAGACTTTAAATCATGAAAAATAATAATTTTACTAGATTTAGTGTCTTGTTTATTTAAAAAATTTACTGTTAACTAATTAATCATGAGTTCCACTTGTGAAGCTGTGTTCTTCTAACAGTAATAGAGTGTGTTGACACTACAGCCTCTGTAAAGCGAGAAGCTGAAAAATGTATTATTTTATAAGTTTTAACAATTCGTATAGTAAATTTTGAACTTGTTGAATAACTTCATGTAATATTGTTACTAGATTTTCAACATTTTAAATGAGAAATAAGATTTTACAAAACAAATAAAATTAAGTACAATGTAATGTACAATTGCAAAAAGCTGGCAATGCACAAAGAGGAATAAAATAAGTAATGCAAAGTAAAAAAAAGTAAAAATTGTAAAAAGTATTATTATACTATTGTATATATATATATATATATATATATATATATATATATATATATATATATATATATATATATATATATATATATATATATATATATATATATATATATATATATATATATATATATATATATATATATATATATATATATATATATATATATATATATATATATATATATATATATATATATATATATATATATATATATATATATATATATATATATATATATATATATATATACATATATATATATATGTATATATATATATATATATACATATATATATATATATATATATATATATATATATATATATATATATATATATATATGTATATTATATTTATTATTATTACATAAATGATTTTTTTCGGCTTTACTTCAGCGTGGAAGTTCTACTCGAACTTTAATTATTATTATTATTCACGAGGCAGCCCTTATGAACTCTGCCTGCTTACGAGATGGTTTTGGGTTCGAATCCAATTTGGGGGAATTATTATCATTTCCCCACTCTGGCAAGTGGGTTGCCAGAGGTTGGTGGGCGGGGTTGAGTTCCGCCACTCGATATACAATATCTCGATTTCAACTGTAGAGCATTGTGATTTTATATCATTGAGGCAAAGTGCGCGTATTGCTTAAGCACATTTTTGAATTAAATGAATACTTACAATAATAATGATAATACAAAATAAAAAATTAGAAAGCCGAGTAGTTGTTGATAAGGTTTAATAACGTTAAACATTTTTTTCTGAATAATTGTATATTTTTTTTAAACTATTAGGCTTAAACATTATATATATAAAGTTTTATATATATATATATATATATATATATATATATATATATATATATATATATATATATATATAAAGTTTTATTTCTGTTATTTGTTTACAGCACGTACTGACGTCAGCGGGGACATTTTGGATGTACGCTTGTTTTTGTGCTGTAGCGTTCTTCTTCGTTTTGTTTATGGTACCCGAGACAAAGGGGAAATCACTAGCTGAAATAGAGGAACATTTCAGAGGCAAGAAAAAACGTAACGAAATGGACTTAAAATCAGTTGAAGCCAAATTTTAGTTAAAATATTCGTAACGCTGTATACAGAATACAGTATTGTAGCTTTATATTTGAGCTTTGTATTATTTGTAAAGCTCCATTGATAGAATTGTTATTTTGTTACCTATATACAAGTTTATTAAATATTTTTATGATTTTAAAAAGTGTTAATCTACACTAAGGACAGAAAAAATACTTAAAGAAAACATAAAAATTTAAACGTAGCGGGTTAGAACCCGCGCCTCATTGGACGGTTTCCATGAGGCGCGGGTTCACATTTTTAAATGTTTTTTTTAAGTATTTTGCATTTATATATATATATATATATATATATATATATATATATATATATATATATATATATATATATATATATATATATATATATATATATATATATATATATATATATATATATATATATATATATATATATATATGCATTTAATGCCATATTCCGTATCTTTAGAAGTAAGACGATATTTGATAAAATAGTTTATTATGCTATCAGAGGACGTAGTGTATATACCTAAATAATATTTATTTCCTGTGTAATTTTATATGAAAACATTAAAGAATAACGATTAAAGTACATACTAAAATATATGAATAGCTTTAATATTTATTAAGGGATTTAAATTCTGCAAAACGGCTATATATTAGGTGCTAGAAATGTGCACAATGGTACAATAAACATTCTGTATAGTCATAATATGTATATACATGACAAAGCCTTATATGATTTTATACGAGTACCAGTAAAGTATTAGAAATTTTAGTAAATAGATATCTGTGATAATCTAACCAACGTACCAACGGCAGGTACCCATTAACTTTATATTATTAAATTAATAAAACAAAATATTATAATAATATTTATAAAAGCTTATTATATTAAAAAAAAAAATAATTGCTGAGTTTTTTTTAAGAATTTTTCAGGAACTGTCTTCCGATCCTAGAATTTTTATATAACTTGACGATTGAGAAGTGCTTTAATATATACACTTAAAGTATGTGAAGTCGCTGATAATTCTTTCGACGGTTAGTCAGGTGGCCTCCTCTGTCATTTCCTTGGACTGTAACTTGCATTACTCAACTCAACGTTTTCTAATAAAACGACATCGGTACTGTTCTCAGATTTCAACGGCGTATGCATAATTGAATTTCCTTTGTCTATCACAAATATTGTGTAATATTTTTGCGACACTGAAAAAAATTACATTCTACGTCCGTAACCGCTTGCATATGACACGAATTAATAAATTTACGGTGAATGCGTAGCGGGTTTATCTTATCACAGGACTAATGATCAAATTACCCTTAAATTTTAAATATTTGACAATTTTACTTTATAACAAATTTAAAATTGTAAAATAAAATATAAATTAATATAATTTTGTTTGAGAATATGTTTGTACCTATGTAATAATGGAAAAAATTGTTTGTAATATCAACACATTGTAGTTTTCGAATGACTTATGTATAATTATAATGATATAAAATTAAATAAATCATTTATTTATTTTAATTATTTTTACTTGAAAACAACTATTATAACTCAAACATTTATTAACACTAGTTTTAGCTCAAGAATTAATTATTATAAGTTAAAAAAAGACAGTCGTGGCGCAAAGGCGACAGTGTCTGCCTTGTGGTGTGTTCTGATTTGTGGGTTTGATTCCCACTCGGGCAGAATTTATTATATTTATTTTCTCGTTCTGGCAACAAGGCAAAAGCGGCAAGTACAGTGTTTTCACATAAAGTTCCTTCGGAGCCTTCGGAGACAGGTACAATATGTAAAGTTGATACAGCTTTAACATACCAGTTTGGCCTAATAAACATTTTTTTAAATAATCATTTCCTAGCTTCTCTGCTGCACTGTTATGCGAAATGGGGACCTATTTCAAAATCCTTAGCTATTTATTATTTAAACATATATAAAAATAGAAAATTCGGTCTAATTTTGTGTATTAAAATATAAAGGCACACCATACAAATTGCGCGAGCAGGTTGAATACAATATCATAAATCTAAAGCTATGAGAAAAGTCAACCTGTTCAGTCGTGTGTGAGGGCGCTAATGAGAGCGAATGCGTTGCGTCACACGTGCACGACTGCGGCGTCATGATGTAGGGCTGATTGCTTCGTACATAAATTATGAAAACCTCCAAAAATAATTCATATAATTTCATACTTATATTATCTATAGCGCCTAGCTGCTTTTTTTTTTTCTATGCCGGTTTCTGTAAACGATTTCATATTTAAAACCGTAACAAGCTATATATATATATATATATATATATATATATATATATATATATATATATATATATATATAATTTTAAATATATACCATGTTGACAAACTATATATATATATATATATATATATATATATATAATTTTAAATATATACCATGTTTATATTATTGAAAATTATTTAATTACTTTAGACTATAGAGTATTAAGAGTCATTAAAATTAATTTATAATTAAAAAAAGCACAGAGTAACCCTAGGATGGACACAGATCATTCACGAAATGGCTCAGTTCACTTCGAAAGCACCTTAATGAGCTATAGCGTGCAGTAATGAGAAACGATCTGTAATAATTGTAAACGAATGATTTTGTAAATGAAAACTGTATTTTTTACTATTGACATAAGATGTTTCTTATGTCACATATAACACACTAAACTAATAATAACACTAAACTAATACTTCACATATAATTTTGAATATTTTCTTGTATAATTAATTGTTATATACATTAATTAATTACCTTTCAATAAGCCATATGAAAAATATTCTATCTGTAATGGACAAGAAACAAAAGCTATAAACGTGAGTATATACATACTTTTTTTAAATATTTTTTCGAATGAGTTTGTGCTACAGCATCAATGGACGGGAATGGTTCGTCGAGTAAAAATGATCAGAATAACCGTCCTGAAAGAGGGACAGCTGGCGCAGGGGAATGTCCTGCGACCGCTCAATGGGTAGGGTACAAATAATAATTATACAAATATAAATATCACTAATGAGAATCGATTACATAATTTCTCTTATATATAGAATCACCAAAAAATCTTATAGGACTCATTTAAAAGTTGTTTTTATATTTATTATAATATTATTTATTATTAAAGTTCTCAATAAATATTGAAATTAAATCTGAAGATATGCTTTTTTAAATATCATTCATTTAAATATCTCTAATATATCATTTAAATATAATTAATTACCACTAGTGTAACTGATAGTAAAGAAATTAAAAAAAAAACTACTGTTATGAAATATTCACATAGTATAAAATACTTTATCTATTATTTGTTTGTACATCATGCACTGCTGACAACAGCATAATAAATATGATTAAAATATTGTGGGATCCGATGCACGAATTCGGGTACACGATGCGCGTGCAAGTTGGTCTTACAATTTAAATGACATTCACCACTTCGATCCTCGCTATATAAGCAGGAATATCTAATTTCAATATTATTCCAAATCTCAATTTGGAAACATAAACACTTTACTAATATTCCTTTTGTAATAACAAAAAGTATAATATTGAATCATTCACCATGATTGTGGTACGTGCTTTATGTTTTTCTTTATTTTTATTAGAATTTTTTAAATAACAAAGATTTCATCATCGTATTGTTTCATTTTTCAGTGGGTTCTGTGCTTTGTGGCGTTTACTTTAACAGTTAGTAAATGTGAACCACCTGTGAACAGCTACCTACCTCCTTCTTCTGGATTTGATGGAAGACCATCGTCTGAATATGGGCCACCAGGACGGGGCCAGGGATTATTTGGAGGATCTGATCCTTCTGGGCAAGGTTTTGGAAATCAGCGTAGAGGCGGTTTTAATCCTTCAAGACCAAATTCGTCACCATCATCCGAATATGGAGTGCCGGATCAATTCTCACCTGGGCAAGAAGGATCACGTGGACCTCTAGGACGAGGTCAAGGATCTGTTCCTGGTTCTCAATATGGAAGCCCTAACCAGCAAGGTTCTAATAATGGTGGTCTTGGGCCTTTCCGTGGGCGTGGTGCGTCGCAAAGACCTGACTCTTCCTATGGGACACCTAATGAACAACAGTCTTCTTCTCGTCCTGGTTTTAATGCAGGTCCTCAACAGGCGTTTTCGGGAGCACCATCTTCAACCTACGGAACCCCTGATTTCGGTAATAATCTTAATATAAATGAAAATTATCGTGGATCGGGGGTTGAGGGTGACAATGTAAGTTATTTTTGTTTATTACTTAAGAATTTATTACTTTAATATTTAATACGTGACTATATTGCCAATACAAACAGCATAAAATAATTATGTAATTTATAAATCATTTTATTTTTACCATATACCTTGTAGCATAGTATATAATATATTACTAATATAATATATTTATTTTTCAGAAACCAGCCAAATATGAATTTAGCTATGAAGTAGATAATCCTGAGACAGAAACCAAATTCGGTCATTCTGAACAACGTGATGGAGATGTAGCTATAGGGGAGTATAACGTGTTATTGCCCGATGGCAGAAAGCAGGTGGTTGAGTATGAAGCCGATCGGGAGGGTTTTAAACCCCAAATACGATATGAGGGTTTGTTTATCGTCCAATTAACATCGTATGCTATGCTGTATTTACTTAATAACAGCATACGCTATGCTACGCTGTTTTTTTATTTTCAAATTTATTAAATTATAATTTTCTTTATATTACGATTGAGTGTTAAAATAAGTTGTCTTAATTTATTACACATTTTAAACAATTATAAACAATATTTGTGTTATAGCATAGCATTGAAATACATTTCAATAAAATATATATGATATTCAATAATCTATTTGTTTTTTCTCAGGTGTAGGCAGAGGAAGCGGATCAGCCTTTGGAAGAGGTAAAGATTTTAATATATTAATGATTAATAGTGATATATGATTATATTTGTGGTTTAATACTATATTTTTTGGGGAACTCTAAAGGTGGGGCACCAGGAAGAAATCAGGGATATCCAGATGCAAGTGCCAATGCAGGTGCTAGTGCTCTCTCTGGTAGTTTTCCACAATTTGGCGGAGGTAACAATGGACCACAGAGTGGTAGATATCAGCAACCAGGTTCGGGAAGCTCCGGTTATCCCAGTGGAAGACCTAATTCACAAGGATTTGGCGACGACAACTCAGGTTACCCTGGTAATCAAGGGCCTGGAGGTCAAGGTGGAAGTTACCCTGGATCTCAAACAAACAGAGGCCAAGGTAGAGTTGGCAGTGGAGAGGGATACCCAAGTGGTGGTCCAAATGGACCACGTGGTTCTGGATATTGAGAAACTTATCCACATAACAAAATGTATCGGACAACTGATTATAAATGGCTTGTAAATAAATATAGATAATGAACTATTCTTTTTGTTTTACTTTTTGCACATTCATAAGCAAAAATAAAAGAAAATAATAAAGTACTTTAAATATGTACCTCGACATGAAATCAAATTTTGTCGTTAGAGAACTTTTAATTACAGTTTAAATTAAGTTAAATCCATTGAATACGGCAGAGACTTCAATGATTATTGTGTTTGTTTATTGAAATACTTTATTTCAACGAGATTCCAGGGGCTTTATTGCAGCTTTCGCTTAATTAAATATTAAAATAAACGTAATCAGCAGTCAATTAATTTGAATGTAAATTTCATCAATCCTTATTAAAAATATTGCTGGATAATAAGAATTTAAAGCATTTTAAATTAACATATATCTGTATTTGGCATTAATATGACACTTCATTATATTACGTTAAATCATTTTACTAGGCAATATGTATAATAAAAATATGATATAATAATAATATTATAATAAGGCCACCATGGTGCAGTTGTACAGTGCTAGAATTAAACCTGATGGTAGTACCTTCGTTTCTCGGGGAAGACAACTACTCATTCATTTCATTTCTCTGCTCCATTAAGGATTATCGTCCTAATAAGATTTGGAGTTTCTATACAAGTCCTATAAGTTCTAGCTTCTTGTCAAATTTTGTAACTCTAGGACAATGTATGTACTTCTCGTTATTCTAGGGTACTAGGATCTGGTTGTACTTTTGTATAAATTTTAGGTCTACGGTAAATTTCATACAAAATGCAAAAAAATATATAAACGCTAAAAAAAATGTCTAGACAGGCGAGTAAGTATACAAACAGACAGACGGACAACGTGATACTATTAGGGTCCCGTTTTTTCCTTTTGAGATACGGAACTCTAAAAATGAAATACAGAAAATCTTATTTTGTTTATAACTAGCTGCCTACTGCCCGTGACGTTGTTTACGTTGTCTACATGGAAAGTAAATTTGAAGAATTCGGTACATTAACGATTTGTCACAGCCGTCACAGATTTCTTATTAAATACTTAAAGAAGATATATTTAATTTTTAACGCAGCAGGATTTGAACCCGTGCCTGATGGAAACCGTCCAACCATCCGTCTTAGATGGTTTCCATGAGGCGTGGATTCAAATCTCTCTTTTTCTTTAAGTGTATTTTTGTACTTTACTATCTTTAGTGTGATTTACACTTCAAAAATAATTAAAAAAGATTTCCCGTTAACCAAAACAGTCCACGTTACTTTTGTCGAACAAAAGAAAGAAAAAAAAAATTCTAAATTGATACAAGGTTTTCGTAAAAAAAACTTTATTAACAGAACTAAAAATTAACTCCAATTAGCCTACATTGATTTCTTTATTCTTTACTTGCCAAGTGTACATAATAATTGTTATCACATTTATTTTGAATAAGCTTTCTATAACTATAAGAAGGTAGAAGTGTTGAACACAAAAATTAATAGAATATGCTGGTATAATGGAAGATGGAACGCTTTTTAATACTTATAGACTTTTCATGTTAATTTAACTTTTTTAAATACATTTATTATATATGTATATAGTTACACTAAAGTTGAGAAAAAGAAAAATAAATGCAATTTACCATATTAATTGCAATAATAATATTGGCGGTAATATAGCCCACGGAGTAAGTTTTGATCCGTCGTTACCTGAAATGAAAGATTTAATATAATAATAAACAAATTGTATAAGAGTTTTTCTATAATTTCTAAAAAAATATATTTTATCTGTATCTTTTTTATTTTTACTAGCTGCGCCCGCAACGTTGTCTCCTTGGGAGAGTAAATTTAAAGTAGAACAGTTATTTTGCATCAGTTTCGTCATACCAAATATTTCAAATTCATATGACTTTTTTCATTTATGAACCAATTGAAATAAAACCACAAACAATTTTAAATATTAAGTGAAATTTACCATAACACAATGATGAAAGTTGCGTTTGAATCGGTTTAGACGTTCCTGAGATTAGCTGCACAAACGCACAGACAAACAGATAAAATAAAATTTAAAATCATTATTTTGGGTTCTATGAAATTTATAAATGCCAACAATAATACGTTTTTTAATATATCCTCCATGTACAGCGATCAGTTACATTTATATATATATATATATATATATATATATATATATATATATATATATATATATATATATATATATATATATATATATACATATATATATATATATATATATATATATATATATATATATATATATATATATATATATATATATATATATATATATATATATATATATATATATATATATATAGATATATACGTTGTATATATATTAAGTTGCAAAATAATTAATATTAAAAATAAATGAAAAACGTAGTTTTAATTAAAAATGATAATTGACATATCCCGCGAGCACTGATTACAAAAGCAGCAAATAATTCTGTAATATTTTATCCTTTTTATCCATATATTTAATATAATTTATTGATAGTTAATTTAAATGTTATGTCATGTTTTTGTTGACTTTTTTCTTCAGACCCCGCTGTTATATTATATTAATTAATATATATTAAAATAATCTTAATATTTGATGACTTGAAAGTCTGTTAATCCACACTATGAATGGAAAAATACTTAAAGACGAATACGTTACAAATGATCTTTGGGTAGCGGAAATTTGTAGAAATCTCCCTACAGAGATGCTAACAACGTAATAAGTTGTAAAAACCATATAAGAATTTCAACACACCGTGAGGAAGAATGCACGGCTTAGTAGTCGGAGCGCTTGGACGGTTTCCATGAGGCGCGAGTTCATGTCCCGCTGCGATTAAATTTTTATGTTTTCTTTTAAATATTTTTAAAAGTCTTATTTTTTTCAAAAAGGACTATCGTACTTAGCTGGATTGTTTCCATATCCATAGTTTTAAGTTATTCGTTCATGTTACACCACAGATAAATTAATGCGTGGTTATTACGAGTATTGCTATTGACACCGTCCTTATAAACTACTTTTATAATAATTATAAAAAATAATAATAATATAATATCATGAAACTAGTCACAATTCATCATATATAATTTAGTATCAATGAAATACACCTATCTTTGAACCAGATGCTTACATACAGTAGTCCAGTGGTCAAATATACAAATTTATACACGATGTATCACATACATACCTTCTAAATCATTATCATTTTGTGATTCTCCTTTAGATATTACGCTATTATTTTCAGTGAACACTGACGCTGCAAATATTTCTGGAATGGTATCCCGTCCTTCATTTACTGGTGTAGTATCGATTCTGAGTATATGGTGAACTATTTTATCGTGATATAAAGGTGCAAGGGTCACTTGGCACTAAAATTTACAAAACAAACATATATTTATTAGGCACAACTTTTTAATTTATGCGTTATATATATATATATATATATATATATATATATATATATATATATATATATATATATATATATATATATATATATATATATATATATATATATATATATATATATATATATATATATATATATATATATATATATATATATATATATATATATATATATATATATATATATATATATATATATATATATATATATATATATATATATATATATATATATATATATATATATATATATATATATATATATATATATACAGCTATCGCGTGAATATTCAAATATACTCGTATATAAAGAGCGTGAAATTGGCATTCTTATTATTTTATGTAAAGTATGAAAATTTAAAAAAAAAAACAATAAATATTGCCCTAAGCTTACTTCTATAGTCAACACGCCATCTCGGAAGTGATGCTGCATCAACATAAAATTTAATTCTAGTGTAGTCACGCGGGCGTCAGGTCGCTCCCTGGACTTCCACTCCCAGGGTCCTCTTAAGTAATTCTCTGGTGCCGATTGATTATTCAGTAGCCACTTCAAATGAGCACGTGGCCTTGACCTTGATGAGGTACAATTAACTGTTAACCGATCCCCCACTTCATATTCACTTTGCACTTCTGTTATCCGAGGGCTATTGTTAGGTAGTACTGAAAAGTTAATTAGTTCTTTTTAGCTTCTCGTATGTATCCCGCATATAACAGGGCAGAAATTTTAACCCTTAAATGGATAATGTTCTTATTAAACAACATACTAAACATCACAGATAAAATTGACCTTCTATTAATGTTTTGTTATTTCTGAAACTAGTTCTTATTTCAAAAAAAGTATAGTAAACACATGTCTAGATTTTTTTACTCATTTTTCCTAGACAGTAATACACGTCTTTTACACAAATATAATTTAAGGGTTAAGATATCCCGTTCTCCTCTTTCCGAATTCTATTGCCCTTCTTCTTCTTCTGCCTGGCAGCCGTCCCAGCTTTGTTTGCCAGGGTTTGCCTACCGACTAAGCTTACTCAACTTTTCACGGTCTTAAACAACCTTAGTGAACAATTCATTGTCCACTATGTTGAATTGAATCACACATTTACAGTTAGACAATACCTAGTACACCTAGTACACCTAGTACTACTGTACTGCTGTGTGTACTACACCTACACACAGTAGACCTAGTCCTGTAAACGAACGATCACTATATCTATCTATTATAATTTATATTTGACTTTAGCACCACACCATAGATACCGGTACTAGATAATAATAAAAGAATTTTCACGGTAGTAACCGTATGAAATCATTTGTCCACTTACGATAAATTTTCACGTCTTTAGAATCGGATGCAGTGGCGAAGTAGGGCGCTTCTCCAGACACTTCACATCGATAGCTGCCACCTGAGTCCTTTGTGAGGTGTTCTAGAGCTACTACTGTACTTGACGACCGGGCCACCTATAAACATCATATAATATATATATATATATATATATATATATATATATATATATATATATATATATATATATATATATATATATATATATATATATATATATATAGAAGAAATTTGACATATTAGTCTGCGTCTCTTGGGTAGTGGGCACTTATTAACCGAATTTTAGATTTAAGAAGTGAATTCAAACTTTAATTCTCTTCAAATTGTTAGAGATTTGTTGAAAAGAAGCATATTTAAGAAGATGGTAAAACCTACAATAAAAATACATACTTAGTGTAGTCTAATTTTAATTTTTTTTTTGGACACTGAAAAAATATGACAGACGTACATGTATGGATACATTTTTTGCTTAAAATGCTATATCAATCTAAATATTTTTCGTAACTATACTCGTACGTTATTTCTTGCTTCTCACAGGCACAAGATTTACAACTGAATGGTAAATATCAATAATCAAGAACTATTGTTTCAATTCAAATGACCCTCAATGCTAATTGCATTTAAGGTGTTAAATTACAAAACAATTAAAATAAATTTAGAGCTTTTAAAATCCAAAAGCTTACTTCCATTAAAATAAAACATCATAACATAAATAAGACTGTCGTTACAACCAACTCGAAATGTGTTTTCATTTACTTACAAATTCTAATTGAGGGTATGGTAATCAATTGATTTATCTTAAAACTTTCTAGGCCTCTGTTCTCTGTGATTTGAGTAATACCGCCTTTATAAACTTTCGGGTTTCATTGCTATTCATCTATTATAAATAACTGAAACTAACTTCGAGGGTCTCGTAAAATACAAAGTTATAGATTTCATTGGATTAAAAAAACACATAAATTGAACATCATTTTTAAAACGATTTTTTTGCGAGTGTTTTTATTTTTTCGATGTTGTTACAGAGAGATTTCAATCCTAAAAAGAAAATAGTTAAGCATATAGTTAGCAAACTATATGATGTATAGAAGCCATGGATCTCGACAGTATTTAAATATGAAGTTGGTATCAGAAAAGTGGATGATAGGAACCATGTAGAAACTAGACCAGCCAAAGTACGCCTTGATATTTGATAATATTTATGTTACATTATCATTCATTCATTGTAGGACATAGCACGTGACTATTATATATATATATATATATATATATATATATATATATATATATATATATATATATATATATCATCTTTTTATTATATATATATATATATATATATATATATATATATATATATATATATATATATATATATATATATATATATATATATATATATATATATATATATATATATATATATATATATATATATATATATATATATATATCAACTTTTTATTCAATCTTTAATTATTTGTCTGGCAACCTTCACATCTGATTGTTAGTGTCACAATATATACCAATATAGCGATGACACAGATTCAGTTTTAGCCACTTCTTAATAAAATCTTCATATTTAGTACTACAATTGGATCCATCTAAATCAATAACAGACCACACTCACTGGTGCATTTACTCTAGTATACCTACAGCTCCATAATAGAATGAACACTAATGTTCAATGTTAATTTTAATCAGTGCTAGTAAGTAAATAATATATATGAAAAATTACCAGTACTTATATGTGTCTTTTGTTTAATCTGAATAGTTCTAGATTTAATGAAAGAAAACTTTTAGTATATAATATATTAAAATTTCAAATTTTCTACAAGTTTTAATATGATGTATAGCTTAATTCTTTGGATGCACTATAAGATGAATGATCCTATAAGGGTTCAGGATACGGAACTGTTAATAAATTGTATTATTATTATAACTGGAGCTACTTATTTTTTTATTTTGTAAATTTAAAGGTGTTTTATAATTAGCGTAATTTAAATTATATTATTTTTAAGGAACTCACACAAAACTTGCCAGGTCATCGTTAAAATTTAGTTCGAGAAGCTTTAAGCTTATTTACTATGCTCTTGAATTTACAGTATATTATGAAGTACTAACTGTTAAGCTTGTGAACTTTATTAAGAGCATGTTATATTTAAACAGTTTACTAAATACAACGTGTTTTCAAATTCATGACACAGTCGATGTGAGAAGTTTAGCCCAAGAAAGTTTCAAGTACTATATTAGTCAATAATAAGTTATTAGTATTTTACAAGTATCAATATATATATATACATGGTCAGTTTTTGCAGATCCATTCCTATGATGGGAAATGAAAATAATTTAGTCCCCCGACTGGGGATCGAACGTGACTGGTCCGTTTATTGCCAGACTCTATATCATGGTACACCATGATGGCCTCAAAATAGCTGATAATTATTAGCTAGTAATTGTGTAGTTTAAAAGATTTAGAATATGTAAGGCAACGTTCTTTTTTAAAACAAAAGGAAATTCTTCTAAATATTATAATTTATTATAGCTAGACTTAGTATTGTCGGTTAAATTTGCGCATTAACGTTCGCCTCCATTGTCTGAGTCTCTCTACTCTTTCTAAAGAAATAAGAAATCTATAGTTCGAAATAAGTAATCTATAGTGCCGCCTTCGAAGTGCAGGCGGGCTGAAATTGAAGATTTAAACATTTTATTTTTAAGGAATTTTATTTGGGCGTTATGACACATCACTGTAAAGGCGACGATTATGGACTCAATTTCTACTCGGTGGAATAAATTATTTCATTTCGTTGATCTGGTAAGCAATCAAAGCGTGGCGTTGAGTATAATGCTACCAACACGCAATGTCTAATGTCTTCCTACAGATATGTTGACATCGTAAATAAATTGTAAAAAAAATTATATATAAGAATTTCGACGCAGCTTGATGAGAACACATGGTTTAGTGGTCAAAGCGCTTGGACAGTTTCCATAAGGTGCGGATTCAAGTCCCGCTGTGTTGAAATTTAGATATACCTATACAAAAAAATATTAAATTCTCATTTTCTAATCTTGACTTTAACTTTATTTCACTTATCTATTCATATCTATACTATACTAAAATATAATAAAGCTAAAGAATTTCTTTGGGTCAGAATTTCAGATTTTTATGACGACAATTTTAACCATAAATCTTTATGTGACTGACATTTGTCAATTTGGTTTAAATTTGGCATTCATATTATGTCACATCAGGGACCGACATCTTCCCGATCGCATTTCATCGGGATTTGTTAAAGGTCACGAGATAACATAAATATTGAATAAGTAATATGGAGTGTACTTTTTCTTTGTAATAATTTGGTTCGTTTAAAAAGTAAATAAAAATTAAATTAAATAGCTTCACGTTTTTTCCCGCGTAAAACAAAGTAGACAGGGGGAACTTAGTGTTAAGACACTCCGTTTCCACTTGCCGCCCAATTTTCGAAATAGTGATTCAAGTTTAAATCCCGCTGCGTTCAAAGTTTTTATATGTTTTCGCTTAGTATTTTTCTATCCACAGTGTGGATTGATATTTTAAAAATAATAAACATATTTAATAATATAGCGTGTCTTTTGACAAATGATTATTCTTAGCAATCAATCATCTTTGGGTAGTAGAATTTTTTAAAAATCTCCTAAAGAGATGCTAACTAACAACGTAATAAATTGTAAAAAAGCATATAAGAATTTTGACGCAGCTTGATCAGAACGCATAGTTTAATGGTCAGAGCGCTTGGAAAGTTTCCATAAGGCGCGGGCGGGTTCAAATCCCGTTGTGTTTATTTTTTTTAATTGTTTTCTTCAAGTATTATTCTACAGTTTAATATATTCATTCATTCTCATTCATTTCTCTTACAAAAAATAACCATTTTTTATTTTTGTTTTAAATAACCTGTACAAATTTAGAAATATACTTACGTTAACAATTACTCCTGGCACGGGAAAGTAGCTAGTCGGCTCGCTATTTGAAGGTACATAGCGATAAAACTCTAGACCGTCTTTATACCACTTAATTGAATACAGAGGATCACTTTCTAGATCAAATTGACATCCTAACAGAGCTTGACCTCCTTCTATAGCGTGACCTGGCACCCGCAGCTCTAAAATACGAACGCTCTCCGCTAAATCTGAAATAAAACATTAAATTTGTATTATGTTAAACGATATCAAAAATCTATTCATATGTTTCTATTTAGACGCTTGTATTGCTTGAGTCTGGGATGGAGTAATAAATTACATTGGTGGCTTCATGTAGTACATTTACAAGTCTACGGAATTCAGTCGAATAAGTATTAATATCAGTAAGGCTCGGTTCCGAACCTAGCTCAATATAATCTCTCTCTCTCTCTATAAGCTTTAATTAAACATATTCAGACCACTACCTGCTGATGCGTGAATTTGAAATAATCTAAAAATAAAGACAATTGTAATTATTGAACTTGAAGGATTTCTTAAGAATATATTAAAATAAAGTTTAAGTACAACGAATTAACTTAAATAATTAAAATGAAATTAGTTAATTATTTAATTATGTTTTGAATTATCTTCTGATATTAAGTTACATGGCTGTAAATCAACAATTAAATAGTTTCCAATAAAGCAAATACTCCTTTATAACACGAATATAGATATATAATATATATTTATACGAAAAATTTTCGAATACAATTCCCTACAAAATAAACCACATCATTTATTTTACATACGGTTTTCCATTAAAATTGCATGTTTCATATACTTATAGGTGCACGAGACTGCAACATTGGCTTGAAATATACGAGGAAAATAACAAAAAGTAAATTACAAACAGTAGGTATAAGATATCAGCACTGGATCCTCGCAGATACGCTTCGTACGTCTCTATTAATGTTTCCCTTGAAGAAATAAATATGAACACATTTCATATTGCCGTATACCAATGCAATGTTTTAAAACGCTTGTGAGAGTTTTAGCTCAGGAGCTTCGTTTGTTTTAACAATGAAATATATCTAACATCTCGTTATATCTCAGTCCCGTACGAATTTTGAAATGCCAAAATTTTGCCTTCTATATATAAACGATACTGAGTGACTGAGTGACCAAGGTATCAGTAACGCTTAACTCTTGATGAGGCGCTAAACGCTATGGTGGTGGGCTTCGATTCCCACTCGGGAAGAATTAATTATTTCATTTCCTCGCTCTGGCGTTGAGTTCCGCCACTCAACACCTCTTTCCTATTACTATCTATAGTATACTATACTATTACTATCTGTGGTATATGCGGAAAATAGCATGAAGCTATTTTTTTTTCTATATTGATAAACTACACTATACAAGCTTTATAGGATAGTTATAAAAATCAGTACTGAGTAAGTAAGTAATACGAGTAAGTATGTTGGTACTGTATACATAAATATGTATACAGTACCAACATACTTACTCGTATATTTTATTATTGTATCCACCAATAATTTTGCGAGAAAGTTAATTAAGTTTCATATTATGTTAATGATCGCATTATTGGCATTTCCGTAAAATGGACATTATAGTATATTTCCAAGTAATATTTAACTGGTCAGTATAATATCGTTTAAGCAACAATGTGAGCTTTTATAGCTGTTTATCGTAATGCTCGACCCATAAGAGTTTTCGTTCGAAATGTTCTAATTTTCATTCATATTTTCCCTAACTTGGCATTGTTTATGGTCAGTAAAACGTGAGCGAAATACAAGATTTTTAAAGTTAAAATACTTAGCCACTTTACTGTGGGTTGTTTTCAACAATGGAAATAGTTAATTGAAGCGGGTTAAACTTTCATAGTTTATAATTAACTCATATACCTAATATACGCGCACAGTATTTGAGTTGACCGTAAATATGTGTATATATATATATATATATATATATATATATATATATATATATATATAATATATATATATATATATATAATATAATATATATATAATATATATATATATATATATATATATATATATATATATATATATATATATATATAAAAACTAAACAACATACATACCAAACTCTAGAGCATATATACTACACTTGTACACAGAACAAACATATATCCACTCACAATACAACAATATGAATTAAATTGAAATACATTTACCATGTTTCCATAGCAGTAATAAAATTACCAGCGTACTGTACATTTTAAGTTTGTTCATTATTATTGAAATCAGTTCCGATGCAATCGTACAAATGGATTATCCTCATTTCACTTTTAAACACTACATAATAAATTTCACATTAATTACAATAGCTTTTGTGATTATAGCTTTGAGGTTACTGTTTTGTCGTTTGCGAGTCGGTTTTATAATAAAATAGGGCGGTGAATTCTGACGGCATGCTATATTTAACCGGTCGCGACGCGTACGCATGCGCTATACTCACTTTCTGGAAATTTGCGCTTTTTTGCGTTAAATATATAAGCGTGTTCTTTGATTGGTGCAGATTATCTTAATTTGGATCTTATTTGCTTCTTGTGTTAGTAAATATACTTATTAATGATGTCATTGTTTACTGAGCTGTGGTCATCTGACTGTAAGCCCTATGAGTGTATGTACAATCTCTACTCGACAATGACTTAATTAGTTTTATTTTCTCACATTTGTAGGACAATAGGTGGAATTCAACGCTACTCCACATATTTCGAATTTGGCATTCAACATTCTATAAAGCTTCACTATAGCTTCAGATAAGGTGTGAAGCTGATTGACTGGTGGATTTCAACAATTCATTTAAAGCAAATTAGATCAGAGAAATATTTTTACTAGGAATATTTTCTATGGAGTAGGACACAATTCACTATATGATATGTTTTATATACAGCACTACAAAAGTATAAAAGCAATTATAAGTCATAATTTGTATAAAATATGAATTATTTTTATTTACTTAACGGTGTATGCCGCACATAGCAGTGTGCGCAGAGGAAACCGTATGAAGAAGGAACCTAGTGTCAAAACACTCCGTTCCCCACTTTCCGCCATTGCGTGTTGCGGAACTCAACACCGCGCTTTACCTTGTTGCCAGAGCGATGAAAATGAAAATGATCAATTCTAACCGAGTGGGAATCGAATCCACAAACAGTCACGACATTACACGGTGAGCCTTTCTCGATATACGTTTGTTTTCGTAGCACAAATGACATAAAAGGAGTTTTATTTTGAACAACGATATAGCCACCGAGCAAATATTTTAAATTATTTACTTTTAAATATTTCATAGAAAGGATAAGGTCAATTATAAACGGGAAGGGGAACTCCCAAAGTGAGGGTGTATAATAAAATTAAAACGATAAGTCACAATGAGTCATATAAAAATTCCGCCCCCATATTAGTTAAGAGTTTAAAAACGTCATAATAAAAATGGCGATCGGAATACTAATTGACTTAGTCATTAATAAAGTATGCGACGAAACTTTATACGAGTGCTTGGTGCTTTTAAAATGTCGCTCATTTAATTATATTAGAGAATAAATTTAATTTAAATATTTTTGTGGAAGGTTTTTTTTGGAAAAGATCTGATTTAGTTAAGAAGGTTAATACTGAAGGTATTATTATGGATCTTACCAAATATGCTCTCATATTGTCCTAGAATTATAAAAAAAGTTAAGAACGAGGGTCTTTAGTGTCAAGTCTATGTCCTCTGTCTACCCTGCTATATTCGGGTTAGAGAGTGAAGCCAAAAATATATTTAAAAGTTCGAACACTAATCGATTCTATTTCCATTATAGACCGTGCATTACATTGAATTTAAATCAAATTTACGGTATTGTTTAGATCTTTCTGTCTTTACCAATGTTATCGAAGGCCAACAGCTGAAGAGATTTTTTTAGAACTTCTCGCTTTATTCCTCATATAGAAGGAACAGACGACAAAGAAATAGTGTCAGGACACTTCACATAATAAAGCGGAGAAATAAAAATATCCATTATATCCATTCCCCTGAAATCCACAGCCGTCGCGTTCAGACGCCCGTCAGACGATCTCCCACTGTGCTACAATGACCTCTAACATTTAATATTTTATTTTTCAGTTAGTATTTGTCACGTTGATTAATCTTTAGAAGAAAATAATATTAAAACGAGTGAGTCATTGTTTAATGTTTATCATTTGAGAAAATATTAAAGTTCTAGTAATTAAATTGTAGTTTAATTATTTCACACTGATTATATATATATATATAAATATATATATATATATATATATATATATATATATATATATATATATATATTTATATATATATATATATATATATATATATATATATATATATATATATATATATATATATATATATATATATATATATATATATATATATATATATATATATATATATATATATATATATATATATATATATATATATATATATATATATATATATATATATATATATATATATATATATATATATATATATATATATATATATATACATATATATATATATATATATATATATATATATATATATATATATATATATATATATATGGACCGCCGTGGCGCAGAGGCGTCTGCCTGTAATCGTAACTTAACTAACTAACCAACTAACTAAATAAATAAACAGATAAATATATATAAAACCTATTTACATCACAAACGCTTTTAATTAATATTATAATATATGATAGAATAATAGTGACAAATCACTCTGTATTTTGCCTAAGTGGTTTTCTTTTTGTAAATTTATGTAATTGGATCACAATTGCACAAAACTAGCATTTCAGGTCGTGTCTTATCGTTCTACGTATATATGTCGTGTTGATTTCGCAGAAATTGCGATCTCATGAAATTATTGAGCTTTTATGTGAAGTGCTCAATTACCCTACCTTTGTTCCTTTGCCTACTCTGCTATGTAAAGCTAAAAAAAAAAACAACTCGCTTTCCATCAATGTACCGATGTATACGTACAGTTTTTTCAAAACACAAAGTTCAAAATGAAACAATATTATCACATTTATTATTTAACATGATGTTTATTTATTATTTACACGAATTATTGTATAAAGCCACCTATAGCAGTACATTTTTTTTCAGCTCCATACTTTACTTACCGATGGCCTCTCGAATGTACTGAAATAGGGTTCATATTGAGATACCATCACATCAGCCTATAGCAGTCCACTTTATATTGAGATATAAATCCGGTTCAATGTAAAAAGCATCTAAAAACATACCACCCAACAATATTTCCTCATATTCGGTATTATATGAAGAAAATGAATAAATTTTCAGAAAACCTTTTACAATATAATTTACACACGTACCTGAGCTGGTTAGGTAAAACATTTACCAAAGTGTCACATAATAGTGACATCTTTCGGCCCGTCGGCTGACTTGTTACCAACTTTCCAATCTGATTAAAGGCGCCGGGGGTATATTGGACGTAGACAGTGCAAGTATATTGGAATAGAATCATTAAATAATGGAATTTTAATGGTGTTAAATAGTTATTATTATGTACATTCACATTGTGTTTGATGTTATATCGTGGTGCAGTGTGACATTGGCCGATTGCAAGCATGAGGTTAGGTGCTGGATACCCAATCGAATCAACGAATGAATTATTTCTTTCGGCAGTACAGTGTGGTTTTGAGTTTCCACAGCTCGCAGCTTATATTCCAAGCGATAGCGGGGATAGGAATCTTCCGGCACTAGGCCCCCCTGCATATCCTAAACTCTGCGTGAAGCAAAATATTGTTTATATCGGTTTCAATTACTCTATGTGCCGTGGCTACATCCTACATTGACGATTTCATATAATTTATCATTTCATGAAATAGTCGAATTTTAAGAAATGAGGCGCTTCTATTAGTAAAAATGTAATCTATTTTACGATTTAATCAACTAATATCGATATTAATAATAAAAAAATACGCTACGTGTTTACTACGTGTTTACTTTATATCGTGAATCGATGTTGATGTTATCATTGATCTGGTCAACGTTCATGATGATCCGACTAATTGATAATTGAGTACGTTATAAAAGCTCGATAATATCGTGCAATCATAATGTCTACGAAATAAACACGATATAAATACTACATAGCAATGACAAGACATAAGCTGAAATGCTACTTTTACGCAATTGTTGTCAAATTACATAAATTTACGTAAACTCCGTTCTCCGCTTTTGCGCCATTCAAGTCTTATTACCAGAGCGAATTAAATGAAGATAAATTCATATTCCCCCGTGTAGGTATTGAACCCACAACCGTCAAACCACTGATAGTGCCACTGTGCCACAATAGTTAATACTATGTAAAGAAAATAAATATATTTCACGAGGGTTTACCCGCCGGCTGAAATAGTCATAAAATTATCGATACATAATAAATGAAAACAACAACAGTTTTACAAACTTATTGTTTTGCTTTTATTAGTTGAAATGTTTCAAAGTAGAACTTTACGAACGACTTATATATCTATCTATATATCTACAGTCGTATTAATGTTTTATGGAACACACAATATATCGACCATTCCCTAAGTACCGCGTCACTAATTATATAGTCGTTTATCAAATGAAAGCTTCTTAATATTGAAAACTTTTTATAAGCTTCACTTTTCTATTTATACTTCTGAACAAGAGATCATACCATGGCTCTACGTCAGGTGTGACAGTCTTTATCCTACCTAGCCTAGATCCTACTGAGGCTATAAATATACTTATAACAAAAAATATTTCATTTGAATCCGTCCAGTGGGTCTAAAATTTGTGTGATTTAACAGACACACACATAAACACACAGACCGAACACAGATAGAGGTTCATGTACTATTATTATTTTTCAACACCCAAAATTATTTCTTCGTAATATATACAAATTATAAGGTTCGTGGGTGTTGAGAATGATTGAATTGCTTATATTATTTATAGTTGGATTCAAGTCGCCGAATTTAACTTAAAAAATATCGGTCAAGTACGAGTGGTACTCGTGCACCGAGGGTTCTGTACCTATTTCATGATTGTATTCCGTTGAGGAAAATACTACTTATAAAAATTGACAAACTTAAATTGGCGGTCGTATTCACTCGTTTTGTATGAAATGAACTACAAATATAAATTTGTAACAGTTTCATTCTGTGTTAAACATATAAATTATCAATTTTAATATTTTTGCCTTCATATATACTGTAAATTCTCACTTCTTATCAATTTTAAAAAGGTTAGGTTAGATCTAGGTTAATTAAGAACAACTAATAAGGGACGACAAACTTAAATTTGCGGTATGCATTTCTATATACATTTGTATGGAAGTAACTACGTTATAAGTTTGTAATAGTTTTTTTCTGGGATGTAGATATATCCCAGAAAAAATCTATTTGTATACTATTTATATACTAGAGTATAGATATACTCTAGTATATAAATAGTATGTCTTGATCACGCAGCGTTTTTCATACAAAATGCAAAAAAGTTAAGCAATTTAATATTTTCTGTACATCAAGAGGTTATCAACTTGAATATTTGATGCTAATTTCAACTCATTCTTCCGCGTCATTGAGCAAACGGAGAAAACGGTTTTGACAGACAGTCAGACAAACAGAGAGACAGATGGATAACAAGGTGATCCTAAAGGGTTCCATATTTTCGTTTTACGTACGGGACCCTAAAAAGCAAGTTTAGAGTCTAGCTCTAAATAAATTTAACTCGGACAGTTGCTCTGATTGGTTTTGTAATTTCTTTGGATAATTGAATTTTGGAATGTTTCTATTGAAACATTTTATTTCTTTTGGCAAACCCAAAATGTAATTACTGTATAGAATAGACTAAAGAAAATTGTTTTCCAAAAAAACATACGAGCTGGAGGCCTCAACCCCAACTTCTTTCAACTATAAATAGTAAAACCGGTACTTTTCCGTTTTTCTTAAATTTTCAGTGATCATTGTTGAGTAATTAAATTAATTTCCACATTGTGTAGACATTATGATAATTAGATCGATTCCCATTTCGGTCTTTTCACATTTTGGTCTTACCGATCATTCTAGAACGATTACTGCATTATGTTGGACCAGTCCATGTTATTTCTATAAAGGGCAGAACAGATACAAAGTCGAGTGATCGCCCAGCCCGCTGAATGCAAGTCGTGGTCCGAAACCCGCAGGGGACGCCCTTGCCGCCGACGACACCTCTTAAGCAGCCAGGTAGAGCTTGCTACTTCTCAGGGACAGAGTACTATGATATCATGGAATCGTGACTTCTACCATGTTACGACGACATACTCGTATATTAGGTCACAATATATATATATATATATATATATATATATATATATATATATATATATATATATATATATATATATATATATATATATATATATATATATATATATATTATTTAGCATCGTATAATCTCATAATTATGAGATATTCTATGCCATAAAATAAAATTTAAAGAGGCTAGGCCATTTTGCCGTATACCTGACATCGTAATTTGCTACAAATTAAAGTGAGGTTGCATACGAGATATTCTTAATTTTTCCTCAAAATGTGATTTTGAATCGAACTGTTTCTGGTCAACTTTCGATCATCAGAAGAAACTAAACGTAAAAAAAAATCTACCTGAGTATAATTTATACAAGAATTTATAAATTAAAATCAAAACATTTACGATAAATCCTACCGTATAAACACAAATTACTAAATAAAACAAGTGTCATGTGTCTGTAGGGTTGTAGTGTTGTGCTGAATTGCGTTAATAATTAAACAGCAAATAATGTCTCGTATACACGTAGGACACCGGTAATGCTCGACAAATAAGTCTATTTACCAACATTTAATATTCGCTTCGGGTTAATTAAGCCGGGTCGGGAGGACCGTTCCCTTCGACCCTCTGCTTCAATCAAAGACAAAATACGCGAGTCGCATATGCAACGATGTTTTCAGTGTTGCCACATATGTATAGTCCTATCATACATATGTATAGATATTTTAATAGTTAATTTTAGAAGTATAAGAATATATATTGCAAACGTGAAAATTGTAAAGGCTTCTATTTAGGTTTTTTTTTTGTATGGATTAATATTACCATTTTTTTTTGGCTTCAAGCTTTGGAAGGAACTTCAACTTTGGAAGAAACTTAGGGAACTTTAGGAAGAAGGAGCCTAGTGTTAAGACACTACATCCCCACTTTCCGCCTTTGAGGCATCGCGTGTCGAGTGGCGGAACTTAATGCACTTTTGCCTTATTGCCCGAGCGAAGAAAATGAAAATATTTAATTTTTCCCGAGTGGAAATCGAACCCACAAACCGTCACGCAGGCAGACGCTGTACCTCTGCACCACGATGGTCCTCAAGTGTATCGTATATAAATTACATCATTGCGTTCCGTCATTAGACATGAGCCATGTTGGAATCTGGCGGAAAGGAGAGAACGGAGTGTTTTCACACTACGCTCCTGTAATAAAGTTGTAGAGTAAATATATCTATTGTAATATTATAAATAATATATAATTAAGGTTTCAGTGAAAACGAACACGATATATATAATAGGGGGAGGTGACGTAAGCATGAGGACCATGTTGGCAGGCATGTTCTCTCTGGCTATCCAGGATAAAGCGTGAAGCTTAAAAAGTTTAAGTAAAAGCCAAATACAGTGACATGACAATTGAAAAGGAGCATTTTTTCAGGCAGGTAGCTGTAATGGATAATTTTAGATTCTAATTCATTTTGCGAGATCATAGATTTATAAGGAAAATGGCCTCACTTAATTTTAAAGCTTTTAGTATATTATCGTAATACTTTATTGTAACGTAGTAAAATAAATTGACATATGTATGTCTGCCGTCATACATGCATCATAAAAAGTGCCAGATAGCACATTTCAATACAATCGTTCAAATTTTTTAGTTGGTCTTATTCCATTGGTCCTTATCTAAAAAATATTGTAAAAAAATTTCACTATATTTATATGAATTGTCATATTTTTTATCTATGCTTACTAAAGCTTTTTTTTTGTGAAATCCAATATATCAGTTATTTAATTATATAATACATATAATTAGCGTTAGCAGCGTGTCAAATATCATCAGTGTCCATATTATTATTTTGATTGACATAAATAACTATTATCTGTAAATAACTAATTTATAAATAAGTATAATTTCTAAATGCTTGTTATACTGTTATTAAACTTATCTATCGATAAAGGGCACATATTTTGATTTATGCAGTTTCATGCATAAATCAATAATAAGTGAGGTCATACAACCTCATACACATGATCATCGTACGGGTTCGAATCCTTCTCGGGAAAATGGAATAATTTTATTTCCCCACTTCTTAATAAGGCAAAGTGAAAATTTTTATGGGCTAAAATTGTATAGTGGAGTGTCATCACTCTATGTTCTCTTTGCATAAAGGATGCGAAATGCAGGATACTGTATGAAGCTGAAAAAAAAAAATTATTTAACTGTTCGTTCTATAAAAGATATTATGTAAGTATATTTAATTTTATAATAGAATTCACATTATTATACTTCTTCTTCTATATAAAAATATTTAATAGTTTAAGGTGGTTAGAGCGCCTTTTAAATGTTTTAATTAATCGATCTTTTCCTTTTGTCTTATTAAATTTTCTGGAAAATCGGTATGTGCGATATATCTGTCTATTACAGAATTTTTTTTAACGTACTTATATGTAGTACAAATTTTATTTGGCTTTGAGGTATATTTGAAATTTGTAAATAATATGATGACCTATGAAAATGGATTTCTTAAAATTTATAGTTCCTTTGAAAATTCAATAAAATTTAAATAAAAAATCTATACTGTATGTTTGTCTGTATGAAGTCTTCGTTTTTTCGTAATTGGATAAAGATTGTAAATCTAAATATATGAAATTAAATAAAACAACTTAACGTTTTCCTAGTTTCATATAAGAATTATATCAACTGACAGATGAATGCCACCTCAGTGTACCCGTAATTTGTGACCACCGTAACACACCGAGTGTTCGAAACGACAAGCTTTCAAAAATAATGTCAATATACGCGATAAATCCGGTTAAATTATTTTATTTAATATATCGAAATGTCGCGAAAGTCAAACATATTCTTCTTCTTCTCTTTATATATGGCGTTGGGAGCGTGCCAATGGACCAAAATTCACTTCGCCAATGTCACGTTGAATGGAGAACACATATAGAAGAATGCAATCTATAGAAGAATACATGTTTAAAAGAGATCCAGTTTTTAATACTTCACCTATAATCAAAGATATTATTATATATGTATGAAATTGTTTTGCTTTCTAACATTGACATACAGATCAATTACAATTGTAACTTAAAAAATCAACACAGACCATGAATAAATACAGTGTAACTCACAGCGGCGGGGACCGCACGTTGCTGTCGCACGAAGTTGCGCTTTTCTTTTCACAAAATTTTACATATTGCAGCACCTCACGTTTTGGTAACTTTGCGAATATTATTCTGCAGGAGTTTTTCGCAATTTCCAAACATTTATATTACGAATTTATGATTTGTACGCTATTTCGTTTATAGAATGCATGTTTAATCGTTTAGAATATATGTTTATATTGAAATTATAGAAATAGTTGAAATATAGAATGTAAATTTATATTGAAATCGCACAAAAAAATAGTAGAAACAATCGGAATATTAATTCGGTATTAAGGCCGCAGAAACAGGCGCATTATTTACCCGACTTGACCGACAAACCGAGAAATAAATCTAAATGAAACCTTGCTCAGCTCCCTGGAATGAATGATTAAACGCAGCAGTTCTTAGTTTGTTTTCACTTTGGCTCGGACAATAGTGTGTGGACTGTGGGGCTAAGGGAAAATTACGCCGCCCGCGGGAACTCGCACTAGTAAATCATCATTAGACGCCGCGCCGCCGCGCTTGTGGGACACGCCTCGTCTTTATAAAAGATTCAACTTAATGCCAACGAGACGGACGAATAATGGGAAATTTACTTTCGTCTCCGAGAACACGACACAATCTGATGCACATTAAAGTATTGGTACATAGCTTATTTCTTATAGATTGTTTTCATTCGGCTTACTTATCTAATGATATTTTTTAGTTAAAATGGAAAATTCATTAATCACTAAATCTTGATAACATCCATTCCTAGACTCTACATAGGTGGGGCCAAAAAGAGTATATTTGTTTGAAAGCAAAACATCTACATTTGTGAAATTTTTAACTTAATTTGAATTTATTTAACACATACCTAGTTTATTTATTTTAAGATATTTGAAAATTCGCAACTGCACAAAGGTAAAGTGTACATCATATTGGAAGTAAAACTGACGCTTAACCCAACGAGGTCTGGTGAATAAGGCGTTTAGCCGGCGCCTCTCTACGAGGCAATGTCTTGAAATTTGGCAATAAATATTTTTTTTCTTATATATATATATATATATATATATATATATATATATATATATATATATATATATATATATATATATATATATATATATATATATATATATATATATATATATATATATATATATATATATATATATATATATATATATATATATATATATATATATATATATATATATATATATATATATATATATATATATATATATATATATATATATATATATATATATGCTGAAATATCTTTGCGTGGTGAATTAAACTGTCGAGGTCCATTTTCAGACGAGATTTGGTGGTAAATGTTAGAATGTGGCAAGAATAGTACTAATATATTAAAAAATAATACGAAATCAGTTCCGAATACATACTTGCATTTGGGTATGATTGCTAGTAATCGTAATATATTATAGCCTATCATATTCTAGTAGGCCTATCATAGTCACATCTTTGCATTGTTTCTTATTCACTAAAAAAAAACACGAGTAATTGTATAGATTTTGTTTTTAAGTTTCACTTATCTCTTCCTCGGTCAGCAAATATATCTAGAAAATACTATATGATATGTAATAATACTATATGATATGTAATAATACTATAATACTATATGATATATGATTATGTCAGGTTGCTGACATAATCATCGCTTTCATTAAACGAAAATGATAATCCGTAATGTGATACAGTCCCGTAAAATGAAAGTACAATCAATATAACTTATGTAGAAGTTCTAGAAATATAATATAAAGTAGTTAAGCTTCTGTTATAAAAATTATTCGTAGGTAATTATCTCGTTACGTTTGTCTTTCTGTTAAAAAAAAAATGAAAAGTATTTTTTTTTAGTCTATTTGAATAAGAGGTATTTTTTATCATATTATGTACTATAAAAAAATTATTTTCTCATGTTTAGGAATATTATTGATCAATAATGAGTCATGTAATTTAAAACGAACACTATTTAAAAAAAATCGTTCAAACGCAAGTCGATCTCTCACGCCGAGGGTTCCGTACCAATGTCATATATATATATATATATATATATATATATATATATATATATATATATATATATATATATATATATATATATATATATATATATATATATATATATATATATATATATATATATATATATATACATATATATAGTTTGTATTACTTTATTTTGTGATATTCATATACATTTTCAATTTTCGGATTTTCTCTTTTATTTCTTTGTAACTCCTTGTCAAATTTCATAACTCTAGATTCAACAGGGAGTATCCTATAGGTTTCAATTACTTGTCGAATTCCATACCATAAGGTATAATAAAATCTCGTATCTTTTATTTTGAAATTTATCTGCCGATAATACTACTTTAACACAAATTACATAAAATAAAATTTACAATTACTCAACGCGCACTCTACCAACGCTTTAACAATTCATGTATAAATAAAAATACAGTTGGCTCTTAGAATTTCTTAGAAATAAAATAACATATTCGAAGCTTTTTACGGCTTATAAATATTATATTTTTTAATTTATATGGACAACAGATTCCTTCTAGCTTTGCCTGCAGGTAGAATGATTTATATCGAAATGATTAACATAATATAATATTGTAGCCTATACTCAATTATAACCTTATTGTTTCTGAGATAAGCGCGTTAAACCAAGCAAACAAACTCTTCAGCTTAAAAATATCGGCATAGGTTTTATTAACATATTTTTTTGGCAATTTTGAGAAAAAAGATTATAAAATGTTATAACATTTTATTAGCATTTTCCTCAAATTTCCAAAAAAAAATGCTTAATTATAATTAGAAGCATGCAAATTATTACCGATGCAACGTTTGCCGCAGTAAGCGCGCTCAGTTGTCCAGATACAATTAATTTTATGGCGTAAGTTATATTCTGCTCCAGTACTTGTAGAGTTTATAACCGAGTGCAAGTTTGCCTCTATATTGCCTAGGATGTTAAGTAATAGGGGATATTAAAATTTACGACGGTTATATCGCGGCCTTTACGCTTCCAACGTTTTCACTGAGATGCATAATAATGTTTTCTAATCTTATTAGGCATATATAATGTAGATAAATATAATGAAAATAAAAAAAAAACACTTTAAATTAGTGAATAGCGAGGATTAAGTGATATATCATACAATGTGATAGAAAGAAAGATAGAATAGTAAACAAATTATGTATATGTATAATTATGTATATGTATATTAATAAGCGTGAACGATCTTCCTGGCGCAGTGGCTCAGCCTGGTTTGTGGGTTCGATTCCCACTCGGAGAGAATGAATTATTTTCACTTTCCTCGCTTTGGCAACAGGGAAAAGCGCGGCGTTGAGTTCCGTCACTTACACAATGTCTTAACACAAGGTTACTTTAGCCTCCCTCTGTCCACCATGCCACGTGCGCTATACAGCTTGAAGTCAAATTAATATTTTGTATATTAAAAAAGTTTACAATCATATTGGTAGACAATCAAAAAAATAAATGGCAACGAGTCTCAGCTATTTAAAGCTGGAAGTCCACAGTGACGGATGCGCCTATCGAGTAGCTCGCATTATCATTGCTATTTATGATTATGATAGGTATATAAATAGGAAAATATTAACATTATTAAACGTCTCTTATTATATTGTTGTAAGAATTTGTGATTTGCTGTTATTTTGTATTTTTTCAGCTTTATACTATATTCCGCATATATCTCTAGGTAAGGTAACTATCTAGGTAAAAAGTAAAAGTGGGAAAATGACAATAATTCATTCCTCTGCATAGGGATTGAACCCACACCCATCACGCTAATAGACAGACTTTTTTAACTTAAAACATTTTTTATTACGTATTTAAAATAATATTTTAAATTACATCTTACAATATCATCTTAAATTACATCATTACAATAGTAATATTTTAAATTACATCTAAAATAGGAAATGGGCCATAATAATATCACGAAGAACGTTAGTAACTTTGAAAGCAGCATTTATGAAACTGTAGACGAAAATGTAAAGTTTTGTTAATCAAAATAGCGGTGCGGTACCGGGTCAAAGTAGTTTACAGTTTTCGCCACCCTTATCCCTTGATACGGGATCGGTACAACACGGGAATTATTTGAATTTATTATATTAATAACATTAATTGAACCTCTCTACTTTGTTTTATGATTTTATTACGAGAAAATTACCATAATTCATCTAAAGCATTTTGTTTTAAATTTAAGTACGGTTTAGAATATGTGAAATTTTAACATAAGGGTATTATGTATGGAAAAAAACCAGTCAGTTTTGATTAATCTATTGTAGTTGTAGATACATAAAACATTAAACTTTTATTTTATAAAAATCATATTAATATTGTCATTTTATATATAAAAAAATAAAGTCTATTACTGCATTTTAAACTAAATCTAGTGACTGTCTACTTTTATAAATTGGAAATTTTTTCTATACTTGGCTTCCAAAATCAATAAATATTTAGTTATTTGTATAGATCTATAATTTAAGTAGAAAAATGTCTGACGTATATTGGTTGGTTAGGTATATAAATAATTATGTAGCGTGTTCGATTCTCACTCGGGCAAAATTTTTATATTTAACTGCTACTTACAAAAGCTTCACATTTTTCCTTTTATAGCAGGGTATATAAGACTCTCCGTTCTCCGTTTTCCAACAGAACTAGAGAATGGGCGTTTGTAGATTTTTTTAAATACTCTTCAAATAATTTATATTTTAATTAAATTTATTTATTATTATTTATATATTAATTAATAAATTAATCTGAGAATTTAATGTTTTTGGAGGATAACAGATCAAAAAATTCCTTTATTGTTACATTTTATTTTTATTTAAAAGTATATATCCTTTAATGTAACGCTACAAAACAAGAGCAAATAAGAAACAGACATGCAGTATTATATTTTTAACTTTGATACGCAAATATCTACTTGTTATCTGTCGTAGAACAGGTCAACAAGCGCTATACGTTAGGAAGTTGCATGGTCGGGTATTTTTCTTTCAGGGGCTTCTTGACAGGCTCTCTCATTTGTTCTACGTCTATGTGGCGAGTCGACAGTGCTCGAGATACGTTTAGTGTCATGCCCTTTCGCCAAACTAAGATTCATTAGGATACGTGTAAAGCCCTGTTTATAGTGGGAGAGTTTAGTTATATGGGTAACATATTTTTTTTATTATTAAGAGGCCCTCGTAGCGCAACGGAACAACGGGTGACTGTAAACGCGACGGATGCAAGTTCGATTCTCACTCGGGTAGAATGAATTATTTTCATTTTCCTCGCTCTGGTAACAAAATAAAGCGAGGCGTTGAATTCCTTCACCCAACACGCAGTGTCTCAAGCTGGGAACGGAGTGTTTCAACACTAGGTTCCCTCACCCTACTCTGCTAAATGCGGGATACAGCTTGGAAATAAAAATAGAAAAACATATTATACTTATCGTGATTTTAGTTGATATTGATATTTATTTTCCCTTATTATATATTTATTTTTCCTTCCTAATTTTTTTGTTCCATGTAAATTTTCAGTGCAACTGAGCTAGACTACTAAACGTACCTATCGTGCGTATCGAAATATTACAACGTTAGCCGTTATTGCGTTATTTCGTAAGTAAATTTTGACGTAGTAAAAGCTTTTTAGAAAATCGTCCAAATGTAAATAAAATTGTACATGCATACGTTATGACCGCGTCTCGTCGAAATGCTTATTGTTACAAATTACTTTATGAAACTACATGACATGTATGTATGCCCCAAATAAAATACATCATTAAAACCTTTTTAAATAATTATTTTATTTATTTAAAACGTATACGATAGTTAATATATTTTTTAAATTGATTGAATTGTTTTTCTATATATGAAATTTATTTTAACTCATGCAGCTTCAGGCATGGCAGGTTATGTTCCGGTTTTCCTCTCGAATCGGAGACAGTAGAAGTTAGATAACGGAAGTCAATGCTGTGCTTTATCTCATCCGAGTTGGTAAATGGAAATATATTTATTTTCTCGAGTGGAAATCGAACCTACAACATCACGTTTACAATAAGATTTTTTATAGTTAAATTGTGAATTGGACACGCTATAGGTGGAAAATTATCAATTATTTTCATTTTATCGTATGACTTTTGAACAGTAACGATATTACTTTACTTATATAAAAATAAATAAAATTTATTCGTTAGCGTTAAATGAAATTGTACGCGAACGGAAGATACAAAATAAATAAATACTAAAAATCCTAGAAATGTTCTGCGGTAGGTGCTCCAACCACTTTGCTTGGCGGTCGTCAAATGAAAGTGCATTCTACTGTTACGTTTCTGGTAAACATTGCTCTGGAATGACCGTCTGTTTCTTAACAATTTGTAAGACCATTCATTTTAAATATTAGTTGTATTCGAACACGTTTATATTTATGAATATAATTTTTTTTAGGTATTTTTTTATTAATAACTTTAAGTCGTAGTTATAAAAGTACTCTCATACCGAGGGTTCCGTACCTATTTCGTGATTGTAGGTATACCGATGATGAATTATTTTCAATTTTTTTATTTTTAGTATTTGTTGTTATAGCGACATTGGAAATATATGGACATTTGGACATAATATGTGAACATTTCAGCTCTCTAGTTATCACGGTTTATGAGACAGCCTGGTGACAATTAGATAGATTGTTATTAAGGCTCAAGCTGTTATTAAAAAAAACATTGTTTTTTACATCATTGGGCGTAATCTGATTCAATCATGGACAATAATGAATATTAAATTAAGTACAAAAAATATGAATGTATTTAACAAAAATTCAAGGATATATAATATTTATGTCGGAGAGGTCATTAATACGGAAGCTCAATTGACAACGAGGCGCAAGCGATACGTCATCGTTTCGGCAGATCTTATGTTCGTGCGGGCCGGGTCTTTGAGTATGTGACGGTACTTAGAGGCTCACTTTCCTTTTGGTCGTCGCTCGGATCACAAGTCTAGGAACTGTCTTACTACTCGTTCTATTAAATACCTACTTGTCAATTGTGTACCTATATATATTATTAAAATCAATGAAAGTTAATAAAGTCATTGCAAGAAGATAGTTTGTTTTTTGCTCGCTACCCACACCATGCCCACGAATATGTCCTCTGGGATCCCTCCCAGAGGACATATTCGTGGGCATGCCAACACTCTAATTAGTACCCTGCGCCGACATGTATATTAATAAAAAAATGTTTTCGCCTAGATATATTAATTTATATATATATATACATATGTATATCCTCGTTATTAAAATCCTTCTCCATTATTTTCTTCAGTATTTGCCCATTCAATTTTAAATTTGCTCTGGTAACTAGGCAAAAGCGCATCCGCGCTTTCCGCCACTCAGCACGCAATGCCCCGAAAGGTAAAGAAAGTGGGGAACGGAGTGTCTTTACACTAGGTTCATTCAACCTACGGTTTCCTCTGCCTACTCTACTATGTGCGGGATTTAGGGTTTAAATTAAGTATATTATTTTATAATTACAAAATCTACGTAGCCAAAGTACCTATAGGCCTACGGGCTATATGATGGTTCTTATTAAACACTGCTTCCTTTTATGTTCTAAAAAAAACATACTTGTTCAAAATATTTTTTCAAAATTAAGTCAAATTATAACATTTATTGTACAGAAAAAACACTTTAAATGTGTACACTGTGCTCATTTACCTACTGTCGCATAAATAAATGTTTCCCACAAGCTTGAACACAAATTGCCTTAGGGAAGTGCACCATTGTTTTTTTTGCCTTGCCTGTGTGCTTGTTACACTAGATAGAATCTATTTCTTTGAGTACCTACCGTCATATTATACTAAAATTATATCTCAAAATAGGTATAGTACATAATACATTATCATATTAGCGCAAAGGGTCACTATGATTGTATCCGAGAAAGTTTCTGGTTCGATCAGCATCGGAAGAAGCAATTATTTTCAATTTAACGCTCTGTCTTCTGGTTCGAATTCCAACGTAAAGTGGGCAACGGAGCTTTTTTATATTGTTATTTAAATAAATTAAATTATCGTGGCACATATAGTTTCTCAAAACTTCTTCAAACACTCGAAGATTGAGAAATTGACTGAAAGCTGCGAGTTAATGCTGTTTGCCATAAGTTAAAATAATTATAAAATGACATTTATATGTTAACGGTTTTTATAAATGATGACCTGCCAAGGGAATGATATACTCGCTCCAATCTATTTCAAATGTATCATTGTTACTAAATAATTGTAAATCTGTAAATGAGCGCGCATTTCTTGCGCCGGTTCTTCTCAGATCTGAGGCATCAACTTTTGTGAACCGGTGGTAATGTTTTTGACGTTTAAAAAATTAAGCTTCTTTTGAATAGAATGATTTGACTACTACTAGAACGATTTGACGACTTTGACTTTGACATTTACATTTTCTTTCTGTTAGTCTTGCTGATCTTGTACTTCACCCGCGTGACAATAAAAGTAGATAAAAGTAAGTAGTTTATATGACACGGGAGGGTCTGAAGTGCCTAAAGCAACTCCGACCGTAGTTACATTGGATAATATCGAAACGATTAACGTGATGTCATATAACCTTCTTCTTTAATCAATTAGAAACAAGTAGTTCCTGAGATAAGCTCTTCCAAACCAAACAAACTCGTCAGTTTTTTAGCAAAATGGATTTTATATAAAAAAAGCAAAATGGATAATATCATTATTTAAAATAGTCTAGACGAGATTAGTTTAGTTAATAATATGAATGATGTACTCAACAATGTAATAAAATTAATTATGAAAGTTTTTGAATAGATTATCATTCACAATAGAAGTTTAATGAAGTTTAGATATTGTTAATACAAACATTGAAATTTAAGACGTCAGCAATCTCGCTGCGGTATAACTTGATTCAGAATACAACCAAATCGGATCCTAATTGACTAATATAGTAACGATTTCTATGTAAATCCGATTTATAGTATTATAAGAGGAAGTTTTGATTTGTATACCTCATACCAGATTCTCACTTGCGACTTTTTCCCCGTGAATGAAGGGAGAATGTTGTATATGTCACATGTCACGTTCAAAGTGCACATGCCATGGGTTGCATCAAACAGGCGTGTGTTGTAAGCCGGCATATTATAGCCTTTCACAAAAAATGGACTGTGCTAAACAAAAATAACTTCAAAATCTACTAAGCTAATAGTTCCTCATTAACTACTAGTACGTTCCCCAAACTTTGGCTTAATAAAATTAGTTAAATTTACTAAAAAAAACACACACACACACACACAACAATTTATCCAAACTAATCTCTGGATCGGCTGAACAGATGTCTATAGGCCTTTCTCTGGAAGGTAGAGAAAATTGTGGTGCACCATATAGGATACTTTTTTTGAAACTTCACATTTAACGTGCGTGTAGTACTTGCAACCCAGATAAAATATTGTATATGGATGATTATTGTTTTTCTGTCGTATTTTTTTTAAAGCTTTCTAAACAAATATTCGTTTAGGTCACTACTTATGGAAATACAGTTGGAAGTGTCTTGTATTGACTGTTTTAAATAACAAAGTCTATAGAACGTCATTAAAAAACCTACCTACCTACACCTAGTTATTATTTTTTTATCTGTATCTTAAACTATATTTAACTTTCGCAATTACTGTTATTCACCAAGACAGCAACACCGACTTCATTAAATATTAAATAAAAAGTAAGTTTTATAATAAAAACTTATTTAATTGAACGATTTACAAAACTTTTCTCGTTTGCCGCGTGTCGCTAAATTGACCTGGCTTTGACGTGAGTCAGATTGTATAGGGGTACCAAAATATTAAATACTCTGACCGGTACCTGGAGACATATATCATTACAGTACTATACAAGTGTCACATAGTTAACTAAATTATATAATTGGTACTTTTTTAGCTTCACGCTGTATCCCGCACATAGAAGGATCGCCAGAGGGTACCGAATGTTAAAAAACATCCATTACCCGCTTTCCGAGACGTTGCGTATTAAATGGCGGAACACAGCGACGCGCTTTGTGCTATTGCCGGAGTAAAGAAAATGAAAATTTATTCTCCCCAAGTGGGTATCGAATCCACAACCGTCGTCGGAGTCGGACGCTGCGCCACGACGAATTATCAATATAATATTAACATTAGTTTATTTCTTTATGTCTCATCTGAAACAATTTATCATACTTTCGCAACATCAAATGATACATGACCGCATAAATCTTCTTAAAGCGAAATAAATTTACGTGACATATGAACATTCTATGCCAATGTATGTTGTAGTATGCTTATATAACGTTGTTTTTTCCACTTGCTGACCTAAGACACTCATAGAAGAGATCGTTGATTCGAATACACAAATCGCGTTTTAGTATTTTTATTAGACCAGAACGCTTAAACAGACGGTCAAGAACATCAGGTTAATATAGTAATATAATAAATCCAATTAACTACTTAAAGTTAGTTGGTTAAAATTTTTATGTTTTTTTAAAGTATTTTTTATTCTTAGTCTGTGTTTAACGTTTAAAAAAATCATTAGAATAAGTCCTGTAAGATTTTTTGTACCACCTACAAATAGTAATTACCGCTAATTGAACTTAATCCATTAGTCAATGTTAATTAAAATTTGATTACTATGAAATGTATAACAACATTTAAGTATCAATAAATACATTTAATAAAGGGTTACCGGATGGCAATCAAGCAAATTGACACATTCGATAAAATCCAGCTGTAATTTCCAAGATTGATAAAATTTCAATTTGGTAGATAATTAATATTTCGAAAATTCATAATACTGTGTGACGCGCATATAATATACATACTATAGTGATTAAACTACATAAATATTATGACAGTCTTATTTTAATAATGATAAATATTTATATAACATTTATCTTGAGTAAGGCTTCTTGCTTCACGCATATAGCATGGTAGGGTGAGAGACCAGAATGTTAAGACACTCCGTTCTCCAATTTCCGGCAGAATTCGAAACAATGTGCTTTGGGTGACGGAACTCAACGCCGTTTTATATCTCCCCAGAGCTTATTATTGGTAGGGCAACATTTTTCTAAAGATGAAGTGAACATTGGGATGAAATTACATTTTTTTTCTTTTTCTGTATTGACTGAAGTTCCAGGAACTTACAAAATTTATGATTTTTTTTGTTGCAATACGAAATCGATAAAAGGTAAGGTCTAACATTATAGGAAGACCGGAGAGTCTTGTATTATATTCCAGACATATAGTCCGTACCTTTTTTTAGGTGATATTTTTATTTTTCTTTTGACATTACTTAAAACTTAAATGACTGCAAAGACATAATTTCTATCCATGAGAGTCCAATTATTTGCTAAAGTTACTAACTTTTTCATACCAATAGATATTATTTAAGACTACTACAAGTTATTAAACTAAATAAATATAGCTTTATTCTATTATGGCATTATTGGTAAAATGTATAAAGAAATGCAAATTTTCTTAAATATACACGTTTTCAGTTTATTTTTTTCTTTTATCTACGACATGTGAAATCATTTACTGCACTATTTACATATAAAGGGAAGGTATAGACAACTTTAAATTGACAAACTTTAGACTATTTCACTAATTGTTACTTACTTAATATTGAAATTTTCTGCATTATAATCTTGAATAATATTTAAGCTCATAGATTTTACAGGTGTTTTTGAAGCCTGTTAACCTAGCTTCATTTTTATTTACATGACTCATTTGTGTGAGCCAATCTTGTTCAAGCAATCATATTTTTTAAATAAGGCAAAAGAATAAACTTATAAGTCATTTTCTAAAGTTCTGTAGATCAACTTATAATTATCAAAGTTGGCTCTAGAACTTTTCGAATAGAATAAAATTGTTAATTTCATAATTGTAAAATAGCTCCACAATGGTACCGCTATGTACATAGCATAGCAAAAAAAGCCTATCTCCATACATTAATCATTTTCAACAACGGATATAAAGACATACGCTAAATTAAACTATTTATTTATATATACATATATGTTTACGGAAGGAACAAGTCGTCCCTCCGACCCGTCACAATAGCGTGAGCCATTTCCAGTTGTACCCCATTTGAATTAGTTCCCTCGGTTTCCTTATCGACGGGGTTGAATGCATGGCACGTGGATGCACACGAGGGGACTTGATGAGTCATAGCATCAATGACAATTGATCAGCCAATGCTATATTATGGTGCTCTGTGAATAAACGCAAATGAGCTCTTTCTTATATAAAATGAATAAGATTGTGAACAATAAGTGTTTCTTTTTTTTATGCTTAAAAATGCTTTTGCTGATCATTTACTTCCTCAAATGAAACTGGCCATTTTGTTACTAAATAATTTAATAGGCAATTAAAAATTATTATCAGTGTGTATATATTATTATCGGTACTATTCAAAATATATAGTATTGGCCGAGTATTGCGAGTGTTTTCTTCAATTTTTCTCTGTTTTATTCAACTTTGTTTGATTATATTTATTGTTTTGATATAATTTTTTTTTATTTCAGTTGTAAGCATTTTTTATTCTCGCATATTACGCATATATGCATATGTAGGTGGAGCCTAGTGCTGAGACGCTATTTTTTTTCTGCTCAATTTTACAACACTACTTCTTACCTTATCACAATAAGAATATAAAATATGTAATTTTAATATTGTTATTGGGGTTATCGGTGGAAAGGATAGCGTGATTGTAAGCACGATAGTCGTGGCTTCAATTCTCGCTAATCAACACAAATTATATATAATAACTGTTTTAATTTCATTTAATTTTTATTTATAATTATAATTGACTACAACATTAACATATACAGCCAAACACAAAACTAAAGAATTCTAGAAAATTTTCCCCATTTCTCAAAAGAACTAGATAAAACTGGAATGGTTGACTAATTATTGTCAAATTAAATTAGTCGTTCAGGAAAGTTTCATTTAACATTAACATTTTAAAAAGCTTTGTTGTGCAGAATGTAATTTTTTTCTATAATTTTTTTTTTTTTGCTTTTTTTTAGGAGATTCGTTCACAGTAGGACGTCTGGTTGTATGTCATAGTGACGACTTCACATACCGTACTTGTCATGTCTTGCTTTCTCCGTGTCATGATCTGCCTGTTCCATATTTTTATGTAGGTATTTATAAGCTTTTACATGTTTACTAGCGACCCGCTCGCGGCTTCACCCGGCTTATGTTAGCTAGATCGCGTTCGTATTATAATTTTATACCTACGTAACAATGCAATTATTCGATTTACTCGTCGTCATATTTAATCACTATTGTCCATTATTAAAAATCGTAATCATTGTATCTATATGTTTCTTGCATCTATATATTAAAACGTAACCGTATATGTAATTAACATATAGTCTGTAAGCATATTATGTACTAGCTTTTCTATTTAAAGCGTAAAAAACATAATATCCACTTCACACAATTTATTTTTAAATTATTTTTTTATTTATTGGAACGCCATAATTAAGAGAAATATATTTAATTATTTTTTTATTTTCAAATACACCGCCTTTCTTTGGAGTTCTTTATTCTAGTCCTGACAAATGTACTACTAATATATTCTATTTTTAACATTGTCAATGTTAAAAATAATAATAATATTATATAAAAAAATGTTCTTTGGACTTAAATAATGCTTGTATTATAAAAAAGTAATTTATTCAACAGAATCTATTATATAGTTTAGCTTCACTTGCTAATACCTACTGGTAATCGACGTAATTAAAATATGTCTACGGAAACCTCATTGAATGCCAGGACGACAACTATTCTTTACCTATGTGGATTTAGGTTTTAAGTTCTCAAAATATAACATAAAATCATTTATGAAAATAGTTGACTTTTCTATACTTTAATAATAAGTCAATTTTATCTTTGGTCCGTAGATGTATTTAAGATATATCAATATTAATACAAATAAAAAAATCGCCCCAGCGTGATGTAGAAATTTAATTTCAATGAATAACGTCATCTGTTAACAGAAATTATTAAACATGACTATAGATTTTAAAATACACAATACACTCGTATTGATTTTCGAAAATAATATCAGTTACCTTCCAATAGATGGAATTGTATCAAAAACTACTAAAATACCTTCCGATCGCTAAATGTCACTATTATAATTATAAATCAAATGATTTGAAGTATTAAGTAGAAGAAGTATTATGAAGTAACATTCATTACTATATGAGAATGGAATAAAACTACCTTTACTTGCAAGTAACACGTAATTTAACCGTCTCTGTTTTCATTTTTCGTTCGAGGTTTGCATTACACATTAGTATAAAAACTATCCTATATATATTGTTTAAGAACTATGAACTATTAACATGCCACATCGAAATCACTTCTTTGTAGTAATTTAAATTATTAATTTTAATTTAAGTAATTTAATTTAATTTTATAACTTTTCATTTATATTCCGGGAACTGCATGAAATACCGGGATAGAAACTATAATTTATGCGGTTCGGGAATGTAATCGTACTAAGTGTGCTATCCAAAAAATCATTAATTTCTGTCCAGTAGTTTTTGCTTGATCGGAGGACAAAGGAACAAACAGACAGACATACAGACAGCCAGACAAAAACTCTGCTGAGTGGATGAGTTCAGCTTCTATTATCAATATATTAACCGACCCAATGAATATTTTTTTAAATATTGAATGTACAGAATTGACTTTTCTATCCTTTTATTATATATAGAGATTACTACATTATAATAATTATAATATGCATAAGAACAAGAATAAATCGAAGCGGTGAGTTTTGCTACTCAACACTCAATGTTTTGAAAGGCGAAAAGTTGGGAACGGACTTAACACTAGGTTCCCTCTGCCTATACGGGATACTGCATGAAGGTTTTAAAAAAAACTATAACAATAATATATGCATGGCATTTTTTTAATGCGATGGAGTAAAAGCAGTAGGCGGGCCCCACGGCCCCGTGCCCACTATTACATTATGCAAAATGTATGCAAACGTCTAATGGGGATGCGACACGCAAGATCCTTGGAGCTTAATTTTTTTTAACATAATAACGACAGAGGTTAAAATGTAATTTAATTAAGTGCTACAGTTAATATATTGTATTTTTTTGTTACTTGCGTTTATTTTTTAATCTTCACGTTTCCTTTCCCTATGTGCAAGTGATTGTATCTTTTGGATCCAAGTTAAGCTTAGTTATTAGAATACTAGTAATATCTAATACTGCAGAATAGAGAGTCGTGCATGGTCACCTTCGATGACGACCAGGATAAGGCTAAGTGGAGAAAATAAAAGGAAAGCCAATCCCATAGAGCCATATGGTACACATAGCAAGAAAGAGAAAGTTAGATATATTGAATAAAATTAATGTATTTTATAATGTATTTAAAGTAGATATACTCGAAACATATATATTTAACTTGAATTTTAATTTGAACATACAATTACGTTATCCAGCTAAAAGTTTTGCCAGAACGGCATCTGTCTCTGCTTTGTATCGGGCTACGCAAATAATAATAATTAAGAAAATAATTACTGTTGTTCAAATTAATAATTTAATTAAAAACTAGGGTTGAGGTTCTTAATTCTTGTAATCCCTGAAATATTGTTGTCGGCACGCGGTAGATGGAAATTTTGTCCTCCTGTAGGCAACGTTTTTATTTCGAACATCGAGAAAATCAGCGATTGTTTAAATATCCACTAAATTTAGAAGGCATTTGTTTTATTAATAGTAAATTTAATTTATTTGTTATTATCTTAGATTTCATTTAGCATAGTATATTATACATAGTCATAACATAATTTTTTTTTTTTCGTTTAACATAATATTTTGTTCTGTAGTATATATTTCAAGAAGAGATTTTCTTATTGTTTTATTAACGTACGGGCTGTAGCTCGCCCAAATTGATTTGCGTGGCATACAAATTGTAAGATACCATTATTTTCGATTCCCATTGAAGTTTTAGGAAATCCTCTCTTGGTGCTTCCCTACACTCCCCTAGTAATAAGAAATTTGAAAGTGCATGCCAACTTCTACGCAGTGTAATTTATATTGTGCCTTGTTTGACTGTAGATCAGTAACGGAAGTAAGTGTATTATATATACATATATATATATATATATATATATATATATATATATATATATATATATATATATATATATATATATATATATATATATATATATATATATATATATATATATATATATATATATATATATATATATTAAACTCTAGAAAACCAAATTACTCTTGCTCTCTTTTATCACTTATTAATATTGATATATGATAAGTATTTCTTGTTCTTTGAAATCGATGAAACCTTATATTTTTTTTACTTAATAATAACACGACAACTTCGGAAAATTGACAAATGCCCATTCAGCAAGTTATAATTTTCAAGTTGGTAATTTTCATTGGTATTTGTAAAACCTCTCACAGGATAAACTTTCCTAACTAAAATCGAAAATCGCGAGAGATGCTAAAATTGTGAAAGTCAAAAACGAAGTTTTGCCACCGTGGTATATTAGGGTAGTAACCATGGTATTAAAATTTATATTGTAATGATAAATACAATAAAAAAATTGAATATCTTAGGGTAATGAAATAAATATTTAGCTTAAATTTAAGAAAAAAATGTGTCTTAATTTTTTTTTGGCTACACTTTAACTATGCATACGACTATATCAGGAAAAGCAGGAGACACTGTTATCCGCTTTCCGTCTAAATTCGAGACATTGTATGTTAATTGGCGAAAATCAACGGCCCACTGGAGCATATTGCTCCAGTGTTGGAAATTGAAATATTTCATTTTAATTTTATTACATGTAGGGAATAAACAATAATAATATAGGATAAATAAAAACTACATATATAGATCACATAGTTGTAATATTCAATTGTTTTGAGCTACTTTACTCATTATTTACATATTTTTAATAATTAATAATTTTTCATAATAATAAGCAACAATTTTAACGAAGTATCATAAACCTTCTTTAATAATCGAAAGTCAAAACTTGATGGCATTTTTGATCAATTACACATTCAATATCTGTAATGTTTTATTTTAATATAATAATATATTTTAGCGTCGAATTATTAATAAAACTACATATATAAGTACTTATTTGTAGTAGAACTTTTGCTATCACTTGTTACATCAGATATGTTTTGGTTATCTGTTAAAATTTGTGTGAAATATAAATATATATATATATATATATATATATATATATATATATATATATATATATATATATATATATATATATATATATATATATATATATATATATATATATATATATATATATATATATATAAGTATTGATAATTTAAATTTATTATGTATGTGTGTATATAAATTTTAATCAAATACATTGAAGGTATCATTACCACGAGAAGGTGTTATATATACATATATATGAAACTTGACCCATGTTAAACACAAATGACGATTATATTTTATAATAATTTCGATAAAGAACAATAAACTTTAAATAAATATTATACCATAAGATTGTAGTTTAATATTACATAACTACTGTTACTTATATGTACAGTGCGTCTGTTTATATACAATATTTTCAAATTAATTTAAATCAATGTAAAGTACAGAAACATTATTACATTCTCGTTAATTTTTTTTTAAAATCTGTTTTTTTCACGTAAAATACAACTTTTGATAATATATTTGAATCTGACAGTCAATATAATTTAAAGTTATAACATAAGTCTGATATATACACAACTAGTGTTACCCTAGAACGGTTACACCGCAAATTGACAGCGTTTTGACTCTACATTTAGAATATTAATAATATCGTACATGCATACAACTACATATCCATATTAACTTTAGGGCTTTATTCACCCTACAATATGAAGAAGTACGATACATTGTTAAAAGATAAAAATAATTGGTTATTTTATTATTAAGCACTACTAAAATCTCATCAGAGACTTAACAGAATATCCCTGTAGAGTTTTGTCGTGAATATCAAAATTTTAAGCACATATCAGTCATACTATAGTATCTGTGTACACTAATTAAAAGACCATTATTTCCTAAAACGTGTAACTATATACATACATATTTCCTACATAATGACTATATAAGTCATTATGTATGAAATATGTTAAAGTTTCAGTTAAAATTTGCTTACATTACGTTTAGTCCGATGAAAAAAAAACCATATCAACTAACAAAAATTAGCACAGAGCTGAAATTTTGTAGATACGATTATATCATTGTGAAAAAGAAATATTATAAGTCTTCGTCGATCATGAATCCCTTTGTGAAAATCTCATTGCAAACCCACCGTGTAGTAAGTGTCGTGGTGCAGCGGCACACTATCTGACTGTAAACGCGAAGGTTTGTGGGTTCGATGCTAACTCGGGGAGGATGAATTATTTTCATTTTCTTCGCTCTGGCGACAAGGTAAAGTGCGGTATTGAATTCCGCCATTCAACATACAATACCTTGAAAGGCGGAAAGTGGGGAACGTGTATCTCAACACTAGGTTCCTTCTTCTTACGTCTACCCTGCTATGTGCGGGATATAACGTGAAGCTAAAAAAAAATATACCTGAGAGTAATGACAATAAATAAGTATGAAGATACTATTGTGATCCATAACTTTGTCTCAATAACATTATTGATAAAACTTTCTATTTACAAGAACATTCTTGAATAACTTTTAGCACCTTTTGATATTTTCTCTTTAACTCTATTCTCTCCAAATTCTCTATCAAACAGCTCTGCGTAGTTTTTGTTACCCGATCATTATTTCTATAGTTAGTTTGACCAATGTAATTAGTACGCAGCTATTTCATTGTCTTGACATATAAATTATCTTTTCCTTAGACGCATAAGGTTGTGATTTCTATTTGATTATACTTGACTAGGGTTATCAATGGCTACCTATATTTAGTTAGTTATAGTTTAGTTAACTTATATTATATTCAGTATTAGTCGTAGAGTCTGGTATACATTTGTTATATTATATAACTTAAAAGAATTACTTCATACATATTATTTTTATGATGCACATTTTAAACGAGCGTTTTAATAAAGATTTTATCTACCTTCGCCTGACTTACAAATTCATATCATTCAGATGTTGAGATGATAATAATTTTCGGCGTCTTTGCTTCTGAGCTCTTATGCGGAACTAATGTGCTTTCAAGTTAAAATGTACACTTTTTTGTTTAGGAATATTCTACGTAATACAAATTGTAGCTTTAAATTCTTAATGTTTTTTTAAGAAACATTCAATCTCAAATTATAGATACAATGATTTTTTTTGAATAATATTAAATTATTAATGCTAGTATTGAATTATTAATAGTATTATTAATATTTCAGTTTTAAAGTGACATGAAAACAAAATGCAACCAGTTTCTATACACATATGTGTATATGTATGTATACGTTATAAATATATATTTTTGCGATGGCATTTTTGAATGGCAAAAATGCTTTGGTTAATTTCATATCTTTGGAATAATTAATAAATGAGGTGACATATATTTATTGTATCTAATATAAGCCCTAATAAGCTGTATATTTATTGGCATCAAATTGAAAAAAAAAGATACAACATATTCTCCTATATATGATAAAATTTAACAACAGTTACTTATTTATACAGAAATAAGTCAACATAATTGAATTAATTACATTCTTATATCTTACTCGTACATACGCATACACGCATTTGTGCACTCTTTACCATAACACCACAATTTCACTGAAACTTGATTTTCTGTCATTTCATTTCATACATTATTATAATTGTATTAACAAATGGAATGTATTATTTTTCTTAAATCTCTAATAGTCTATAGGGAAGCTGAAGAGCGATTGAAAGAAGTACGAGTGCAGTGAATGCTGTCTGGTAGTGGCCGGCTCCAGCAGCCTGTACGCGGTCTGCTCGCGACGAGCCTTCTAATAGTTCCCTTGATCTGGCGTAACCCTTCGGTCTCTCTCCTTGTACACTTTCCTCATTACTCCTCCAGTAAACGGTCGCAATTGTTGCAAGACACTGTAGAAAATAAAGTTTTAAGAAATGGTCAACAAATATATATGGATTTTATATTAACAATATTTGGTTTTTGTAATTTGGTTAAGCTATACAATAATGTATTAGTAGGGTTAAGTAGGTATAGAATAAATTTACGAATAAGTTCTCTCTACCCATCCCACATTGAATCTACTCGTATGTATGTTAATTATACAACTGTGAAGTTATGTTAGTAAGGTGAATTTTCTGGGAATATTATAATCAAGCAGCATCACAATAAAAATGGAAATATATATGGAATAATATAATTTCATTCTAAATAAGATCTAATAATATATTATATAGAGTAAATAAAAAAAAATACCTTTAATTTTAGGTCGCCTTTCTTAAAATGTTTAGGTTTTACTTTAAAATCTAAAGCAAGACTCGTAGTTTCGAGTCCATCTTCATGTTGATAATGTTCTGGTGTAAGCACTGCAGCGGAAGGCGCTGGTTCTCCATTTATATACCAAGTAAGCCTCGTAGCGGGCCGGGATCGCCCAGATGTACAATTAACTTGAACACGATCTCCTATTTGATAACGAAGACGAGATCCACTTATAATGGGACCAGCCGCTGGCAAAGCTAAAAAGATGAATTAGAAGAGTTACCTAGTGTGTATTTATTGTAAATAAAAAAAACAATATTCCTACACATTTCTGACTTAAAATGTTTATATAATATTAGAAGATCCTTTATGTATTTGTATGTTATTTTTTTATATACAGAAGCTTAATATATATACATACCGACTATAACCATATCAGAATGATCAGAAACAGTAGGAAATAGTGGTCTCTCTCCAGACACTTCACAGCGATAACGTCCGCCGGTCTCGAGCACGGCCGGTGCTAGTGTTACATTAGAACCGTTGGAGCTTGATTGCTGAAATAAAATAGCTTATTTACCTCTAATATGTTATTAAAATAAAGTTTCTTTTACAGGCAAGCTGTCATAAAATATATGTGTTTTACGCGGTATAATATATATTCAACACAACTGTTCGAACAAATAATTATAAATGCATAATCATAAAAACGCACCAATATTCAAAATAGACTAAATAATAAAGAAATCAATGAATATTTAATGATTTGCTCATTTTATCTAATAATTGAAAGTCATGGCTTCTAAAGCATATATAAAACAAAGTTGTTAAGGTTAAGGTATCTGTCAGGGCTCATAAATTTTGAGGTCGTCTCAGTACTCCTTGCTCCCCCGCCGTGACGCTGAAAGGCCAAGTAGGCCCACAGCAACGCATAACTCAAAAGTTTCGACATCTGCTTCTAATATATTCTTTGGGAATATATATTACCCAATATTAGGTATATTTTTCTATTATCATGTAAAAAATTAAATTACTTTTCGCATGTATATATTTTGCTTCTTTCCGAAGTCAAGCATATTATGTAAGTTGAGATTGTTTCACGCGCTATCCCGCATATAGCAGAATAGGCAGAGAGAACCCAGTGCTACAATACACATTTCGTTCTCCGCTCTCCGCATGAATTTGAGACATTGCTGGTATAAAATCTTAACTTCAATTAATATGTTTTTGCCTGTTTGTATACACTTTATTTGAGATAGATAGCGATATTGGCTTAAGCTTTTGCATGAAACAACAGTTTACATGAAACCAACTGCGCATAAATTGCGATCTGCAGTTATTAAATTGTGAGAGATTGTTCACAGCTGACGCATTTTATTAACGAAGATATTCCAGTTCGCTCTCGTGACTTTGAATAGTCCTGTACAATATAAATTGTGAATTCTGATCTGTACAATACAAATAGGATTGGTGTTCTGCAATTGATAATATAATTACAGAGCCAGTCGACCATGTCATATATTTTTTTACAGTGCAGGTTTACTATATTGACCCAAAGTTTACCAAATTTGTGGTAGACAAACCGTCGCGTTGAATTCCATTAGTTACGCGTATAGCGTAGACTAAATTCCTGTCCAGCCGAATACAATAAGCCCAACAAGTACAAAAAAATCTGTTGAAAATCAGATGTAAATTGCAATCAAAACAGTTTGTAAGAATATTTTTAAGTTTTATTTCCGGTTCTCTGAATGAACTCATTGACTCGCTCTGACACGACGATGGCGTGTCTTAACGCAAGGTTCTCTTCTTCTACCCTGCTATGTGGGGGATACAGTGTGAAGCTATTTTCTGTTACCTTTACCTTAATATTACCATTTCATTTCATCACTTTTTTGAACTTAGCTTCACGCTGTTTCCCACACATAGCAGGGTAGGCAGAGGGAACCTTAGGCTCAAGGAACCTAGTGGTAAGGCACTTAATTCTATGTAGGACCCTAGTGTAGTAAGACAGTGTTAATTCGTCCGTGTACTTAGTTATAATCAATAGATTCGATTAAATACACAAGGCTTGTCTGCTGGCACGAGACGACTATGTACTTTAGTTCTACTCAGGTGAATATTTATATTTCAAATAAAAGTAGTCTGGTTAAGCGTAGTGGGGTTTTAAGCTGTTGAGTTATTTCATCTAAAACGTCTATGTATGTATGTATGTCTTTTAGTTGTGGTAAAGTGAGGAACCGATGCCAGTTTGGTAATTTTTTATAATGTAAAATTCGAGAGATATGAAGTATATGTTTTCATATTTATTAAAATAACATAATAATTCACAATCAGAAATATATATGTATATTTTTGATACTTAATAAGTCTCAAAATCTAGGCATAAGCGTACATTTATAAATATACTACAGTAACATTAAAATTCTTGATTTGTACTTTGAAAATTGAGCTTTTTACCAAAGTACCGAAATATAATTTAAAAAAATATTAGTTGCTATTATTATTAAAAAAAAGAAGTACTTTACTTGATTATTAAAACAATAAATTATAACTTTAAATCTAATAACACACTAAGTTGAAACGTATATTTAATTAAAAAGAAACTTGCGCCTTCAATAAGCACAAGCTCAGGAAAAAGCTATGGTATTTTTCGGTAAACACCGTTGAGCCAGATAGAGAGATTTTTGTGTACATTGAAGTTGCAAGTGTTAAACGTAGCAACTAATTGTCGGAAAGCCGGAGAGCCTTCCATGTGAGAGTTTGTTTACGCGGCCGCCACTTCACGGCGTAATATCCGCCAGTTGTGCGGGAAGTTGTGCCGAGACCTAAGTAAACGACTTGACTCACTAACCGATTAATTTAATTATACAGTTTCCGAGGGCCCTTCGTTATTTAACTATTTGTATTGGGAATTTAGTTCGATACTTACTTTTAAAATGCTCAGTATCCAAATTTATATATTAATAACAAATTTCATAATAAAAACTGATGTAAAATTATTTTAGATTAGCTTTCGCTAAGTATTGTTCTTAGCTAAATGACGCTTACCTCAACATCAACTCCTGGCAGTAAGAACTTTCGCCTTGGTTCATAATCCCGAGGGACATGTCTGAAAAATTCTTTGCCATCTTTGTACCATTTCACTGAATAAAGAACATCAGTGGGTCCTAGTTGCCATCGACATGACATCGATGGCCTTGTACCGAGTGGCACATGTGCGGGCACTCTAAGCTCAAGTAGCTCCAGGCTTGTAACCGTATATTCTGAAACAATACAAAATATAATTTGTTAGAAAATATTATGTAATAGTTTTTGTAATAGGCATGTTATTTGTAGATATATGTTCTTCGGTTGGCTTTGTGGTGGTGGAGCTGCACAGCGTATTACTGTGAATGTGACAATGACGTCACGTGACAAAGGTTTTATCCTCACTAGGGAGAATAAATTATTTTCATTTCCACGCTCTGACAACAACACTAAGTGCAGTGTTGAGTTCCGCTACTCAATATGGCATTGCAAGACATTTCTCGCAAAATGGTCGAAACGGAGAGTCGTAACAATAGATCACTACCCTGAAGCTAAAAAGAAAAGGTGACATGATAATAAGGGAAGAAGTCATATAGTGAGCAAACGAGTGTTTTAACACTAGGTTTTCTCTACCACGTACACGGCATACGTGAAGAAAAAACTATAATAATCATCGAATATCTTATTCAAAACAACAATGTAGAAATTTAGTAAGGGCATACAATTATTATTGTGATGAATATCATTTTTGTTCTAGAATGAAAAAATAATTATACATACAATGAATTATAAAAAGTTGACTTAGCCAAGGGTGTGGTCTGTATGAAAACAAAGCTTATCAGAAAATTTTAACTGAACGTACAATTTCTTAACATCGACGCATTTACATTCACCCTATCTCAGGGGTAAAAGCGCAAAACTATACAATTAAACACATATAGGATTCGTTTGAAAAATATTCCACATTTCTGCATTTCATACTACTTATTTGAATATTTGGTACACTCTCATTTTTATTTGGCCGGAGGTAGCGTGTTATGAAGGCAAAAATCCATTAAACGCCACGTCAAATAATTTCCCATGTGACGCTCGCTCGCGGCCCGTAAAGAGGCACTATTGCCCCCGCCCAGCGGTGGATAATATTACTTTACGACCCGCGGGCCAGCGCGCAAATGTAAGTAAATTGGCGAATAAAGACAACAAGCTCGCGAGTTTTGCGACACCAATATCGTCCGTACACACCCAGCACAATGTGCGCCGTAAATAATGCAGATGTAGCAAAATAAACTCTAACACAAAGTATATTTTATTGGAACCCATTTTACTTTTGCCTAAACAATTCCGCGTTTTGAATCGTAAGTAATTTCAAGTTTCATTTTTATTCAATCCCTTAAACTATGCTTCCCTTCCACGCTCGCTCGCTGCGGAAAAGAAAAGGCAAATTGAATACCGATTTAAAATTACTTACTATTATAAAATTGGAATCCTATTTTCATTTTCCATTTTCTGCTTAAAATACGTCTATTATCGAAAAAGTCTTTACGGTACTGTTCTTTTATAACAATTAGTCAGTAGTTCAGTTATTGGTACAGGATTTTAATTTTTTTTTGTGATTAAATTCTGTTTTAATCCTTAAATTTTGGAACGTATTGGACTAAAAACTAAAATAAAAAATGCTATTTATTAAAATGTAATGTCAAGTGTCAAGTGTCAGTTTTCCACTATACACCCAATTTCGAGGCATTCCTTGTGGAATTGTGACGTTCTAATGATTTATATGAAATATGCTTATTTCTTCATATTATTATTAATAAAATATTTCTTCATTAAAACATATAGGAAGAATCAAAACAAATGTCCAAGCATATAGTTATTTTTTTGTATTGAATTTTATTGAATTTCAAATAATTGTTATCATTTAGTATATTTAGTATATTTTTGTTTCGAATCAACAATATGTATATATGTATATATGTATATATATATATACACATATATATATATATATATATATATATATATATATATATATATATATATATATATATATATATATATATATATATACATATATATATATGTATATATATACATATATGTAAACATATTATATGATTACTTTGAGAGAATGTATTTTATTAAAAAACAAACCTGATGAGCTTTGAATTTAGTCTTACTTCAGACTATGGGAGGAGATCCTTGTAAAAAAATTACGCTGGAAATAATATTTCCAAACAGGGTCTTGAGTGTAAAGCTTATGGCAAGAGAAAAAGTTTGGGCTACTTGAAAGCGATCGCTGAAAAAGAGCCAACTTCGTCTGGTCACTGATCTATTAATTTACCAATATAGAATTTAAAAAATATAAAAGCAGTGGTACTAAGAATAGCTACCGTTGTATTTAATAATAAAATTATAACATTGATATTTAAAAGAGCAACTGTTGAATTTCTTTCTAGCCGGTGGGAGCTTTATGTCCATTCGACGTTTCAAAAGTGCTTGTAAAAGTCAATTTGAATAAAGAATATTTAAATTTGAATTTAAATTGAATTTGTCATATACTCGTAAATAGTTTCGTTGCTATTTCTACGAGCACGTACTTATCTACAATCTCTTCAATATCGTCCTTCAAATTAATAACAGTAAGGTTTACTTACTGCTTGGCATAATAACTTACAATGAGACAAGCCTCAATATGTAAACATTAAGTTAATTTTTATTTTTATAATAATATTATAAAAAGGAAAGGTTTGTTTGTTTGTTTGTTTGTTTGACAGCGATAGACTCCAAAACTACTGAACCTCCGGAACTACTTTGTCTATGATGGAAATTAAGGACATTGTTATGAAAACTTCAGTAATTTATAAAAAATAATGGACTAGCTTGAGAGCTTCTATGCGTGGCGCTACGTAAATGGTTGTTCCTCTTGAAATGTTTTAAATAAAATTTTGCGATACTAATAATTAATAATTTTTATGGTCTACAAACCACAAAAATTACAATAAATAAAGGGATATATACGAAACTAAATTAACCAATACAAAATTATTCTTGATAAATTCTCCAAATAAATATGTAACATACATTGTAGACTTTACATAGATTAAAATTGCCGTTTGTAGGATAGCAATAAAATAGATATTTTAGAAAATATCACAGCTTTAAAATAAGTGGCGGGGTGGGTGTATACCTATAATATCTGTTACCTATAACCCATATATAAAGCGCGTTGATTTTAGTAGTTACTGGTTCGAATTCTTTTTATATTAAATAGTACGTCTATCGCAGAATTACTATAATTAAAATAAGATTTTTAAATTAAAGAAAATATTTTAATTATTTTTTAAGTGTTAATCCACACTAAGGATAGAACAAATACTAAAAGAAAACATATGAAAACTTGAATGCAGCGTAATATGAAACCGCGTCTCATGGAAACGGTCCAAGAGCTGCCATACCACTAAGCCATGCGTTTTTCCTCACAATGCGTCAAAATTCTTATATGCTTTATACAACTTATTACGTTATTAGCACTTGTGTAAAGAGGAGGTGTACTTATAGGAGAAATAATAAAAAATGTTGCGAAAAGGGCAGTGCTTGAGAGATTTCATTGCTTGAGCTGCACAAACGTTTAAAGTTATGCAAAAACCATGCATGATGAAATTGTTCTCTTTGAAAAGTTATCAGCGATTTGAAATACAGGGGTAGCGCCCGTATCGGAAAAGGTTAAGCGGGCGTATAAATATTATTTATACACTGAGGAGTTCGGTATTTGTACACTGGGAAATGACAGGCTATAATTACCAGTAAGGCGTAAGAATAATTAATTAAATTTGTTCCATATTTTATACTTATTACACTGTTATTGAAATGGTATTTTCACTAGCTTTTATTTATCCATATGGATATGAATAAGTAAAATAGCAATATTATATTTTTTTATTGGTGGGCGCCATTTTGAACATGTATAGATATATGTAGTGTTACTAGTCAAAGCCGTAAAGTAGAGTCTAGATTCCATTCTAGATGGTCAAGTGAGGAGAAAGCATAAGAATAACTACTCTATGACTCGTGCCAGTCTGCAAATTTAGTTAGTTCATCGATCGATCGATTGCATCGATGACGTCACGATGTGAAGGTACCTTTTATGTTTTTTATTTATTATTTACATGTCATAGTCGTGTGACATATTGATGTTATTACCACAATTCTGGCCAATTCGGGCTGTAGGGCGTGCCAAGCTAACGGACATATATACATACATACATACACTCGAAAAACATTACCCACTTTCCTATCCTGTAGCTGTCGAGTAATAAAAAAAAATTTTTTTCACGTTTTTTGGAAAATAAATATCTATTTGTATATTATATATTTTTTTAAGATTTATATTTGAATTATTCATAGAAATGCACGACCACAAAATGTTGTTAGATTCAGGCATTGTCAACTAATACGTCTGCAGCGAGACGCCTCTGAAAGACGCCTCGATAGCACAAGATAGTGCACGTCGCGACGGATACTCGTACTTCAAGTGCATCGCGTTTTACTGATAAATACAACACTGATCTCTAACACTATACACATAGGGAGTAAATTTGGGGCTTACATTTTAAACGCTATTCTCTAATTTTAACGTCGCTTTATGTACGTATTTATCCACATTAATATATTATTTGTATTCCGTGTTTCCGCTACGTTTATTAAAAGCACAACGTAATTTAAATATTTAAAATCGATTTATATATTATAACATGTAAGCTATAATCGATTTAAAACGATCGATTTTAAGAATACAAGCTTATAAATAATTAATTCAATGTAAAGAGAAATGGAAAATTTTATTGAAATGAATTTTACAAATGTTCAATATTGTAACGGTGTACTTCGGCATTTTATTTATACGACTTTATAAAATAGCGTTTTAATTGCTTTTACAAGTCCGACGTAAAATATGTGCATACTGTTAATTACTAACATTCAATTTCGATGTGATTTTATTATATTTGTAGTTTAATTTATAATAACAATCTATATTATTTTAATTAGCTCTACAAGTTAATTAAAACCAGTTTTACTGTATCTATCTTAATGATTAAAGGTAACAAATAGCGCTTCATGTTTTATCCTGCATATGGCAGGGCAGGTAGAGGAAATCAAGGTAAACACTCTGTTTTTCACTATCCGCGTAATTTTCGGGATCGTATCCGTTGTGGAGTCGTCACAACAGTTTCAACAGCTTCTTTTTTAATCAGCACAAATATTGCGAATATAATTTGTGGCGAATATATATATATATATATATATATATATATATATATATATATATATATATATATATATATATATATATATATATATATATATATATATATATATATATAAATATATATATATATATATATATATATATATATATATATATATATATATATATATATATATATATATATATATATATATATATATATATATATATATATATATATATATGTATATATATATATATATATATATATATATATATATATATATATATATATATATATATATATATATATATATATATATATATATATATATATATATATATATATCCTTTTATGCAAGGCGAAACATAATTGTTCCATATTTTCAGTAAAAACCACGCCGCGAGCTGATTTGATTGCAGAATGGATGATAAAATGAACACAGCTGCAATTGTTACTTATATTAGTAATTCAGAGAAGTACCTACTGCTTATTATTTAATAATGACGTATTGTCGTCGTATTGTTAAGTAATATAAGTATATTTAATGTGGTCTTATATATATATATATATATCTTCTTCTTCCTGGCATTAGTCCCGGCTTTTTGCCAGGGTCTGCCTTCCGACTAAGACCAATCGGTCCATATGAGTGGCGAAGTGGTTTTTTGTGGAGCGATTGCCATCTGACCTCCAAACCCATTACTGGGAGAAACCAAGAAAGGAAAGGGAATAAGAGGCAGAAAGACTTGGAATATAGGGTAGGGACACCACTTACATGGATTGGATCGGGTTATGAAAGTGGTGGCTCGAGGTCCCGGGGTCGCGTACCCGTATGCCGGAAACCAAATATCGGACAGATAATTGGCTAGACACCCTCTGAGATGATGACCCTCTTATATATATATATATATATATATATATATATATATATATATATATATATATATATATATATATATATATATATATATATATAGGGTGTAGCTTCATAAACAAGCTACACCAACCAGAGTAGTGTGATTCGACGCTTTAGGGAGATTGTGATTAAATCAAGGATAATATTATTATTAATAGCTGTATTTTAAATAAACCTTACAAAAAGCCTAATAGTATTCTAAGCAGAAACTTCTATCCTATGCAAATATATAACAGAAATGTCATCAAAAGGTTTGATGTTTTATGAAAAAAGATTCTTCTCTTTATTATCTTCATTTTACTCGTTAATAAATCATTCTGCGTTTGGTACTTGTCACGGGTGGCTCCTAGCCAATACATGCTGTTGATGCAAAGGAAATAGTGATGCCACGTAGTTGATAACTTATACCGATAACGAGTGCGGTGTCAGTCCAGTCCTCATATTTAAAACGGCATCCGTCAATCAGTAGCCTCAATGTGAAACGACCAGCAGACAAAAAAACCCAAGAATAACGTGTAAACATGCATTATTCTATAGTGTAATATTATCTCTTTTTTACCGTACACTCTCCTTTGAGTGTTCTCCATTCAACGTGACATTGGCGAAGTGAATTGTGCTCAACTGGAACGCTCAGAACGCCATATATAAAGAGAAGAAGAAGAAGAATAATGTGCTTCAAGGTTGGAGGTATGCAACAAACAAAAGACTAATTTAACACCTTTAAAGATGCAGTAAAAAGTATAAGGATGAATTTGCGTATTTCTCCAAGTTTCCTAATGTGAAAAGAGACTAAGACCCATCAAATTATACAAGAAAATACAAGCAGCTATGTTAGTAATAGACTATCACATGCAATATAGTATTGGTAATAAAATTGCCGTTTCAGAAAGACCTAAATAAGATGACATAGCATTTGCTACAAGAACAAGAACGCTACCAGATACGATTGATCATGATTGTTAAGGATTTTTATCAATGTTTACTTCATTATACAGTTTTTTTTTTCATGATTTATATCGATGTAAATAAAGAACTTTCAAAATGAAATTACTCATCCATAAATATTATATTTATACGCTAGCAGGACCAAAACAAAATATACAACAACATTAGCATATTATGTAATTTCTATGTAAATTACAAATTACTTTGAGATGAGCTCGATATAACTAAAAACTATATCAATATTTATAATATATTTGATCAATATAATATATGATATATAATATGATAAAACAGTTTGAAAGTTTAAGCAAAATAAGACATGGATAAAAACTTGCGCAGCTCAGTTAATTTTATCTTACTTTGAAATACAGTTCAATGCAAGGACATACCGTCTAAAATTCCGATAGAAAGCGGAGATAGGAGTGTCTATACACTACGCTTGTAAGTATCTTTGCGTATTTCTACAAGCAATGTCAAACAAAGATTTCTATGTAGGCAGAGAGAAACTAGTGTCAAAACACTTTGTTCTCGACTTAGAAGCGTTGCATGGTATATGAGTAATGTAAGAGCTGGCCAAACAAAATATATCTATACTAAATATACAATATTATAAGATAAGCTTATTATATACTAATATAAGATAAGCTTATTTCAAGAGAAATAAAGAAAGGCTATGTGTGGCCTTTTAAATTGTTTACAACAAACTCATTTAATCACATTATTCAAATGTCTTCAATTTTATGTAGCGGAAGATCTACAGAGTGGAACAAATGAAATACCACTCAACATTTACTAAGATATAAATAACTAGTGTCTCCCATTTATTATTACTTACTAAGACCGCTTCTCTCATCAATCAAAATGAATATATGTAAACGATGTTTTTCCAAGCACTATATGAAAACGGCATCAGGTATACCTATATAATATATATTCTTATATATTTATATATAACAGTCATCAAAGGCCCAAGTTATTTCGAAACATATGCCTATATAATTCAGCGTGGTTTATTAGTTCGCCGTGACCGTTCAGCCAAAACTTAAATTGGTCACGAATCAGCTCCAAATTGCAAGCTGTTCGAACAAAATATCCGCTTTCAAAGTTATCGTTGTTTAAATAAAGGTATTTATATTAAAATGAACTGTTTTCTGCGGTTTGAAATTTAATACAACTAGTAGATTTATAATGAAAAGTCAAAGTCAAGCCATGGAATAATTTAGTTCAAAATATTGTTCACATTTAACGTAGTGGAGAGAACCGTCTGCCTGTAAACGCAACGTTTTGTGGGTTTTATTCCCATTTGGGGACAACTAATTATTCTGGCAACGAGGCAAAAGCGCGACGTTGAGTTCCGCCACTCAACGCGCAATGCCTCGATAGGCAAAGAACGGAGTGTCTTAACACTAGATTCCTTTTGCCTACACTTCCCTCTGTCTACCCACGTAGCAAACTCAAACAAAACTCAGCAAAGCACGTAGCAACTTGCGCGATACAGCGTGAAGTTAAAAAAAAAACAAAAAAGAAACGTAAACATGATGGTTGAGAGCGCGATCCCCACTCGATGAAATTAACTAATCAAGTCTGGCATAAATCCCGCCACTCAACATCCATATCTCGAATTTAAGTGAAAATAAGGATTTACTAGTTTAGCCTATCCTGCCTTGAATATAACGTACAGTTGATAAAAAAGCTATTTAAGTCATTTAAAGACATTTAGGATAGTAATCTAATATCGCACTTTATCTAACCAGCCTAGGAAAATAAATACACAAAAAAGTCACATTCAGTGTTATAAATAATAAAATCGAAAAAAAAATGGAGATCAATTACGTCACAGTGTTGCAAATAAATATACTAATTAAGACATTCTTAGAACCTGAGACGAACAAATTAACCGCAACACGCAACAGCTATCTTAATAAATTGTCAACATGTGAATCATGGTTATAGCTGTTGCGCTGTAGCACAGAATTGAATATTAACACGAGGCAACTAAGAGAGTACTATTATTCTTTATAATTGAATGCAACACGGCAAAGAGCGGGGTTGACTTCCGCCACTTAACGCGCAATGCCTCTATAGGCAGAAAGTGGGGGACCGAGTGTCTTGACACTAGGTTCCTTCAGCCTACGGTTCCCTCTGCCTACCCTGTTATGTGCAGGCAGAGGATAAAAATTGCAAATTAGATCCCACAATTATAACTGTTTATATTAATAAATATTATAATTTTTCATGGTCTAAATACAAAAAAAATTGTAAAAGTTTTCATTTGTTTGTGTTATAAATTTTGTAAAATTTTGTAAAGGTCATTTAACATTTTTCCGTTTTCCAATTTGTATATACAAAAATGAGAATAAGCTATACCTACGGGATTATTTTTAAGTATATCTTTAAATTCACTGTCCGCCCGATTTAGATTTAGCCCGCCACAGATTAGTCTCATATCATGCAAATATTAAATAAATACAAAACAGTATTAAAGAAGAATAACATCAGAGTTAAATTAAAATGTGACTTTTACATATTTACATGAAAAATAAAGTATTGTGCTATTAATTAAATCTACAATGGGATCGCAAGTCGCAGGCACTGCCTAACTCCTTACCCTACAATGCATTGGGCCCAGCGTCCCTACAGTGAATCCCAGAGTACCAATACAGTTCAATGAAGACCCCGGGATAGCTGTGTTCTAGATTAGAGGTTTCCGTTAAAAAAATATACCCACCATCCACTTTCTCAAAGTAATCCTGAATCTTTACCAGTAGTTAAAACATATTTACTCATCGATGTAAACTTAACTTAACAGTTGTTTATTAATATTTTTTTTTGGTTATTAATCAAGTTAAAAATGTAATGATATAAAATTTGTAAGAGATACACAACAATAAGTACATAAAATGCTACGCTGCGCTAATTAAATCGCGAGTTACATGCAGATGACGTTTATTTGTTTACAGTTTGTATGACGTCAAATCCTGCCCGATAGCGTATACAAATGTTTAAAAAGAGATCAAGATTTAATGATTAAAATTAATTTGTGTCACTAGGCCAAATTCAGCTGGGAATACTCATTTATTATATGAAATAACTTATGAATCATGAAGCCTATTGTTAGGTGTCTTCTATTTTACCTTGCCTCTTCATGTGGAGACACTTACAGCAAATATATGTTACAAACAATTTGTTCATTGATAATCTAAACAAGCTTGGCTTGATATCTTTCGGACAAGCATATGTGAGACTTGAGTATATTGCTATTGCTAATCAATTTGAGTGATGTCTGTCTGTAGACACTTGTGAAGTGTCCAGTGCTTCTTAGATATAAAACAGATGCTAGGAATGTATTAATAAATATATTCAAATACATTTCAACAGTTGATGTTGTGGAAATACTTATTCTTAGAATTTTAAATTAGTTGTCATCGTAGTTTATAATCAATCAACAAATGAAAATCTAAATAAATAATTAGACGATATTGATCTATGTGTCAGCCATTACCGCCGAAGTGGTGTAATTGAAACGTGTTTGAAGTTAAACGTTAAATAAGCTCGTAAGACCAAAGTGCAGTATTGAGCTCCGTTACCCGGCAGCCGGCATACATTAATGCTGAAATACTATCCAGTATGTCAACAAATAGACATTTTTGTGTTTCTCAAAATATTTCACATATAATATTATAAGCGTATAAGATTTTCTACTTATGTACATATATTTATATATATAGCATAGCCTATATCACTATATACATATAGCTTGTAGCCTATGTCATTAATGCCATAATCGTCCAGCGATCTGGGCTGTAAGTTGTGCCAATGAAATGAAACATACACATATAATATATACAAAAAAAACATTAGCCTATGTACAATTAAACTCTTATAGTACGTGAAGTGATATAAAATTCTCCATTCTCCCCCATTACATTCCCCCATTATACATCAAGAGAGAAAAATATGTATTTGTTGTAAGTAGGCATATATTTCCATTTTAATCAATATTACGGGTAGCAAAGCAAACAGGCGGTACACATTTGAAGAGGTCTCAATTTTTGTACCTTTTGTATGTTCATCAGTGGCTCAATTAACTATACCAAATATTCGCAAAGAGGTACGGGCTCTAAATTAAATCACTTTTAAGACGGATGCTCTGTTATTGACCATAATTGATTGATTTAATTAATTAAATAAACCCGACAAAGAATCATGGATAATGTATTAACGGTAAATTAATAGTTTAAGAGTCAATTTCACCGGTTACAGATGAAGTTTCAGATAGTAAACTGGTAGTTAGTGCTGTCTACCAGATAAAGGGTGATAGTTTAAACAGGTCTTTATCTGCTAGATTATTTCTATCTGAGACCTGTGAAACCGAAATTTGTAGTTTATCTGCCAGACAAGCATCATTATTTCTATCTGGGACTTTATAAGCAAGTGGTGAAACCGGCTCCAAATATAGTGAAATTTAAACCATTCGATAAATTTTAAGCTTTTGTTATAATTTATATTTTAAAGTTAAAAGAAATAGCTTTTAACTTTAAAGTATTAATTATATCTTAAATATATTATGAGAAACAAAATAGAAATCACACTTCTCCCGTTGAATTGACACAAGACAACAAGAGACAACAAGAGACAAGTCTATGGTTATTCGCTGATATATTCAGCGAAATGTGAGATATTTATTGGTAGAGAAAGCTTAGCATTCCTATTTTAAATACATTTACAAGAATATATAGGACTAGATAGATATAGGACTAGATAGATATAGGACTAGATAGATATAGGACTATAGTGGCACAGAGGCACAGTCTCTGCCAATAAACGCTACGGTTTGTGGGTTCGATTATGGAAATATGTTCTTACTTACTACAGGTTCCTTCGTACGGTTACTGTACGTTGCCCACTGTTCCCTCTGCTTAACCTGTTACGTACGGGATACAGCGTGAAGCAAAAGAAAAAAAAATCCTTAAATAAAATTCCAGTCCAAGCCGTAAAATAACTTACATAATAATGATATTTCGTTATAATTTTACGGAATTACGGAATTTGTTTAAATAAAGTTCGAATGACATAGAATTATATCGATAATTGTCAGAAACAATAAGTAATTTTAGTAAGAGGAAGGCATGAGATAATCTATTTATTAACTATTCGCAAATATGAGTGTATAATCAACGCAGCTCGGATTCTACGCTGATGTCAAAGCCAACAACGAGTTAACGTTTAAATTGAAGTGAAAATCTAATAGACACATTTCGGGCCGCTTGTACCTCCTTGTGTGGTAGTTTCGAGCCACGAATTATTATTTTACACGGTCTCCAATTATTTAAAATATATGATAATATATATTTTTTAAATAAATATATTTTATTGAGGCCGTCGTGGCACAGCAGTACAGCTTCCGAATTCAAACGCGACGTTTGTGGGTTCGATGCACACTTTAGAGAGTGAATTATTTAATTTCCCAGGTCTTATAAGAACGGTGCGGTATTAACGTACGCTACTTGACATGCAATTACTCGAAAATTGGGGGAAACTATAGAACGGAGAGTTTAACACTAGGTTCTCTCCCTCTGTCTACCATGCTATGTGCGGGACAAAGAGATTGAAATAATTTCTTTTTTATTACGTTTACAAAAACTTCTGGAGAAATGAAATGCTACGTTGAGTTCCATCCAGATTTGACGGGAAAGTGGAGAATGGAACGGACTGTCTATGAGCGGGATACAGAATTCGTATCTCAAAATGTATTTATATTAAGATTACCTACTAGAAATATTTAAATTATATAAAAATATGTTAGGCCATATCAAATTCTAAGAAGTACTGTCACACCACCACCCTGCCGCATCACATTATCCACTTAGGTACGAAAATTCAAAGTTGGAACGCTTATATTTCACCCACGTTTCATATCATCAGTCTCTTTATATGAAATCCGTGGGATTCTTCCAGGATTACGATCAGGCCTCTTTTTTACTTTTGTTCTCTCGTACGTTTCTTATGACGGTTTTTTTTATATTCAACTTATTACCTATTTTATTAAAAAAATCTTTAGCAATTTAATTATTTATAAAAAAATACGAGCGTGCGAGCTAACCTTGGAACTAACAAGAACTTTTGAAATATAAATATAAATATTCATTTAAAAAGTATATGTTTGTTTGGAATTACTTAATTAATAGATAATTTTATAAATTCATAATACTAGCTTTCGAATTAGCTTCTATCGAGAGAAAAATGAAGTACACAACGATTAAAACAGCCGGACCAACGTTTATGTTTTAATTTTTCTTGACTACCCTTAATTATAAAAAGGGTCTTTAATATTTAATGCTGTTAACAAGCGCTTAGCATTTTAATTAAACCACTTAAGTAGCAGGCACGGAAATATTGAAAAGCTCGAGAGCTTAAGGAGCTTTTGGCTATGTTTCCACAAACCATTTCTATACTACCAGACGGTCTCCGAAGTTCCCTAGTCTTAATGTGGAGTTTGTTTAGAACTACTGAATAATCGGCTTGACACTTGAAGTAAAACTTAGGGCCAAGGAACCACTTTCTTTTATGTAGCTTAAACAAAAATATTTGATAATTATATTGTTATATCGAATTACCAATGTAAGTTTTTATTAAGATTAGGTAGTAATTATAATCTGTATCGAATTATAATTAATAATAAAATGTAAAATCGTTAAAATTTTAAATAGTACTCATCTTTTTTTATCTTTTTAGACTAGAGGTTTCCAATCAGTGGCCCGCGGACTATCAGTGACCACAGTGCCAAATTATGGGCCGCAAATTATTTTTAATTTAGCAGATGATATAGCAAGATGTACATACACATTTTTACCTTATGGTGATGGATGATGGAGGTCCCAACTAATAACAGTAAGTACCAAAACGGGAATGGGAATCTCTTTTTTAGAGATTCTAACGTGTTTTTGAAATAAGATAAATATCACTATTGCGCACATTACACATATTATTACCAATATTGATTCCACAGAGACAAAAAAAATAAAATAAAACTATAAATATTCACTTGTGAAGATCGAAACAGAGTTTTTTATTAGATCCAAATAATAAAGAATGTTCCAGTACTAAATATAGAACGGTAAAGCTGTAGTTTATTTATTTACTTTATTTAGTAGGAAAAAATATAAAATTAGCTTTATCTAGTGAAAGGATAAAAAAAATTAAATAACAGGATTCGAACGAATTTCCTCTATCCAAAGTTTATTCTTCAGAATGATCATTCGGCAACAAGTAATACTTTTTATTTCATATCATTATTTCGATAATGTGGAATAACATAACGTTCTAAAATATATTTAAGCTCGCTCAAGTGCGATATAGCGAAGAGTTCAAGACACACAGTGTAAGAAACACAACCAGTTAAGAGTTAAAGTTTGGTGAGCAATTATAACTTGAAGTAAATAATATCCAAGTAATTCGAAACACAAACGTCGCAACCGTAGTTCTTGTGAAATAACAGGGCGGTAAGTGAGTATGTCAATAAAGCTGTCGTTCATTGCTCAATAAGTGTCTAAGCGGTAAACAGGCAGTTCCGCATTTTATGTGTAATTAAAACGGGTTGCAGACAGACGGGCGCGTCACCCCCGTGAGTAGAGCAAGTGGCCGTGTAATTGATAGAGGGTACGTTTTGGCGCGTAGTTTTTCAAAATACGTTTATGTTTGTTTTTTTTTTTGTACATAACGCTAGTAGCAACAGTGTACAACCAGACCACTCGAGTTATGCCTATGTTATGTTATGGTGTAACATAACTTTTTAGTTTGTTTGTTTTTAATTTGTTTTCACAAGGAATGAGTTTGTATTCAGATTTTAGTTTAAAATTTTAGTGGGTTTTAATGATTACAGTAAAAATATAAAATTATAAGCCATTAGATTTAAAAAAAAATCACAATAATGTTTATGTTTGGGTCAGAATTAGATATAGTATAAATATAAACTTCTTCTAAGCTTGCCGTTGTGTTCCGCCTCATAGCACGCAATTTCAAAATTTGGCTGTCTACACTAACATATGGAGGAAAAAGCGCGAAGCTGGTTTTATCAATTTATAAAACAAAAAAAAACATATTTAAAGATAAATAATTCAAAGTTTACATTACTTGACAATTTGTTTTATACGGTTTGAAGTATGTCTACTTGCAGCTACCGCGGATTTAAACCTTCTTCTCTTCGTGAAATTTCAAAGCTCTAAAATTTAAATTTATTAATTATGATTGTTCAATAAAATGAGTTTTAACAACTTGAATAATTCTTCAAATCATTTTTTTTAATATAACAAACAAACCAAGACTATTATTAATTCATTCTCAAATGATTCTTAGTTGAGTGATTCTTCTTCTTCGAAAATTCTTTATAATATATATATATATATATATATATATATATATATATATATATATATATATATATATATATATATATATATATATATATATATATATATATATATATATATATATATATATATATATATATATACACAAATTAGGGACCCATATAAGAGCTTAAAACACTAAAAATAAGACTGTCAAAGAGGCAACCCTGTTTGACGCGCCACGCCGCCATTATACTTCGTAATTAATTACGAAAACAAACCGGAACGTTCCGATGCTGATATGTGTTTGTTTAAATATATTTTAACTGTTGAGAGTTTATAAAATATAGATTAAATACACAGAATAAGCCTTTTTTTATTAATCATAAGTTAGGTACTATACGATATACGAGTACTTGTTACATATACAGGAACCAATAAATATAAATGTAGTCTATATTCCCTCTCCACTCCCCTCTCTCTTGCTTACTAGAGCAGGGAAATTAAAATAATTCATCCCTCTGAGTAACTCATTCACACGCCCTTTCACTGCGCCACGATGGCTTGTATAAACATATATACATTTATATATATATATATATATATATATATATATATATATATATATATATATATATATATATATATATATATATATATATATATATATATATATATATATATATATATATATATATATATATATATATATATATATATATATATATATATATATATATATATATATATATATATATATATATATATATATATATATATATATATATGTATAAATAGTATTAGCTGTCATCAGCATTCCACCATTATCAAAGACTTTATTTAATAGTACGAAAAATATTACAACTTAAATTCCCTACACGAAGTCTTTATGTGAAGCTTCGTACCGCAAAGTAGATTAGATTCATATCATCAGTCATATTCGATCGTCATCTTTGAATAACGGGTGCGTTTGTCTCTGTCTTCGTAACCTAACAGATGACTATCCGTTTTCCGCTCAATCTGGCATCGGAAATGTATTTTAACTTTGACGAAAACAACTAGTAAGCCCGGTTGTTGGTGACATTTTTGTTTAAATGATGTAAGGGGGAAGCTGGGGTAGTGAGTTCGTCTACTATATACGTGATAAGTGTTCATAAACAAGATATAATGACATAGTAACGAGTTGAGCGTCTCGGCGTTAGTTATCTGTATTCCATCCAAAATTCGCTTGTTAATGTTAAATAAGGTGTGCTTTAAATATAAATTAGTGAGTAAACTGTTAGTGAAGTGGCATGTATTATTTTAGCTAAAATTCTAACTAATTGTAGCTCCAATTGTTATTGTTTTTCCAAATCAAATAATAAATAAAAAAAATAGTTTACCGAAATTTCTAAATAAACGGATTTCGAAATTTCGGAACCTATTTCTTGGTGCTTCTATACTATCCAAAATGTAGGCACATCTATATGCAAGACTTCAGCTTTTTACGCTCAGTAGATTACGCGGAATAAAAGAAGCGGAAACGCGTCTTGGACTAAGATGCCACGTTGTGCCTCACTAAAGCTGTAAAATTAAAATAATTAAAATATAATAAATCTCTTGGTAATATAATTTTTACTTTATTTCAAACATATTTATAAATATTAAATAAATAATATTAATAACAAATCTATTTCAATATGAATGCTTGCATAATATGTGTGTTTGTGTGAGTGTGTGTGTGTGTGTATGTGTATGTGTGTATGTGTGTTTATGTGTTTAAATATATTATCAAACGTTTAGCATATATAATACATACGTTACACATAATCAATGTTTTACTTTTTATATAAAGATACGTGTAGCAAAATGGAAAATGGAAAACACAAACAGTTATTAAGTAAAGAGCGTTTCAGTGCTCTCTACAAAATTGAATAATATTTTATTTAGGAGGTTAATACAAAGTTTTCTTACTCTGTGATATAGTATAGTAATACCAACTAGGTAAAGCTAAATTTTCATAAAAAATGAATACACCAAGAACGATAGCAATGAAAATCGAGTGTCTACATATATCAGAGTTTGTGAGGGACCAAAATAATATTACTTACTTTGAACAACCGTAATATCCGACGCGTAATCTTTGCTTCGCTTTGTTTGCGCATATGAGAAAAGTCGTGTTGTTATAACACATAAATTTATGTCCGCATCCAACAGTATACTACAAATAGATAATAGAATTGTATTTCATGTATTGTTTGTATGGAATGAGCAATGACGTCATCATTGTTGTGGCTTTATAAATATTTGTATGTTGCAATATTAAACATTATATTATATATGTATATATATGTTATTATATTATATTATATATGTATATATTAATTGAAAATATTAAGTTCAGGCAACGCAGAAGTTGTGATTGCGATCGCTACTTAGAGAAATTAATTAATTTGATTTCCAGGCTCTGGTGACACAAAGTTCCGTCACTCCATACGCAATTAGTAGAACTGAGAAATTTGACAGTGGATTCTTTTTGCTATATGGACGTATGCTAGTTGAAAAAACAATCAATAATATTTGGAAGTAATAGTTAGTTGGTGTATTTTTAAATTGGTTAAGGTATATTTTATCAAAAGACAGGGCACTGACAGAGTTAGATTCCTTGAATTTCGGTTCCTGGAATTTCTACACAAGGGGAGACCTCGGTTGATCTTTGAGAACGAACTGTCAAAGAACTGGAGAAGGACATGTAAAAAGCATGAAGACTCTCCATAGGGAGTCTATGAAGTGTTTAATGACAGTGGACGAGGCAAAATAGGGACCTTTGGGTTCAGCGATCCGTCCTCTCTGGCTATCCCGCTAGGGAAGAAGTATGAAGCTATATGTATATATGTATGAGTTCCTACATAAAATACTATTACAAAATATCATTATATTCTAATTTGAACATTATGAGACAGACGACGCCTAAATAAACCCGATTACGTTGACATAAATAATTTTACATAAATTTATGAAAACTTATAGAATACAAGGAAACTTTCTCACACATTCTATGTAATCAAACATAATGGTGCAACCTTCAAACCCGAGCGTGTATTCATTATATACATATATAAAATCTGATTAGGACATTGAGGTTCTAAGGTGACTACTTAACTTGTTTCAAATTATACGCAAAAGATATAAGCCGAACGTTTATCCTTTCCTACACATAGATAAAGTTTAGCACGTTTGAATGGCAATGGCTGACATTATCGTAAAAGTCGGAACTTTGCGTGGAAATAGCTCCGGCGAAACATAAGGGGCTCACATACAATTGCCAAAGTTTCTAATGTACTAGGTCATGCGTTTTCATTGTACGCGTGATAAATGTCGAACTACCTGTTCCGGTCGTATACAATATCTGCCCGGATTCAATTAGTGCTATACACTGGTGACTGTTTAATATTAATTTAGTCCATTATTGTGTTTTGATTCATCATTAATCGGTATATTTATGAAGGATTGTATTTTAATAATATAAATTTACATACTATTTAGTTTAACTACTGAGCTAATATAAGCAAAAATTGTATATTTAGGTACTTCATACTAATATTTATACATAATAATATTTATTATGTTTATAACCAGGGTATTATAACAAAAATATATATAAATTATTTAAATACTTAGCTTCATACACATTTAAAACATACATGGCACAGTGGGCATCTGACTGTGTAAACACGACGATTGTGGGTTTGGCCAACACTTGGTGGAACGAATTGTTTTCATTTCGACTACTTAGCTACGTCACTCAACACGGAATCGGAGTACAACTAGATAAAAAATAAAGTTAAAGAAAAATATGTACGACGCCAATAATTAAGATAGATTTTTAGATATAGATTTTTAATATACTCGTACTTACTTGAACTTTTCAAAGAAATCTTTACATATACTCAATAACGGGTTAAAAATGATTAATAGATACGCTTCATTTTTTTAATTGATTAGATTACAATAATATTTTTTATATTTATTAAAAATGTCAAGATTTTAATGTATTAAAAGAAATATTTAAAGTTATAATACTTTGTATTACTTAGTTATGAATTTTGTAATAGCAAATTTGTCTTATGTTGCGACTGCTCTGTTCCTTCTTCCTTCTTCGTCGGTTCACTCCTGACAGAGCGGTCGTGGTTGTCGTTAAAGGGCTTGGTACATCTCAAGATCTGATACATCACAGATGGGTGCCTGTCTGGTACTCGCGTAGAGCGGGCTTTCAAGGGTAACCCTCACCTGGTCAAACCATCGCATGGCGCAATTGCCTCGTGGCCTGCTGCCCTACACTCTCCCTTAAACTACAAAGAGTAAGAACCTTAAACTACATAGAATCATCTCCCTGGCGAGTAATATGTCCGAGAAGAAAATAATGTGGGCTTGGACGATGGAGTATAGACGTTGTTTAATGCCTAGCTCTCGGCAGATGGACTTGTTGGTTCTGTTATTTACACCCAATTTTAACTTTTAGTAGTAATAGTTATCATTTACAATGCCTACTTTAAGTTTTCAAAATCTATACAGTCATTTATTCCTGCATTTTATCCTGCATATCATACCTAAAGTAGTTCAAATTTCACACTGCATGTTGAGTGGCGGAACTCAACGCCAATACTGTGATAAAACATAGTATAGATAAACATAGACATAAACATAGTACAGATAAACATAGACATAAACATAGCTGTCATTATTAAAGAAATTAGCTCCAATTGAAGGATAAAAACCATGATAATCACCATATACGTGTAAACACGTCAATTGTTAATGTTACAAATTTAATGCGTATACTTAGGTATAATGTACGTGTACGTTCGCATGGAAGCCACTCCATTTACCTAATTTAATTAGAAATAACACGTTACACGTTCAAAATAAGCAATTTTTTAACAGTTGTTGTTTCCTGAGGGAAATTAAAAAATAACTACGATATGAGACGTTTATTGTTATTTTAAGCTTGCTCCTTTCATAATACATATTTAACTTTTAAAGTTGCTAAGAAAATTTAATAAAGTTATTTAAAGCTATGTGCGTACAAGACTGGAGATTATTCTTTTATAATTGAATTTTCTGTATATTGTATTTAAATTTTGAGTTTTATTTGGTGCGATAAAGTTGTATTTTCGTTACCCACTAAATAATGATTATACAATTTAATGACATTTAACTATTGTACTTATATATTTAATTGTAATTAAAATGTGAACCCTACCCTGCCGTGTGAATATGGGTAGAGCTGAAAATATATTGAGTTTTGTTATGTATTAAAATTTTATTGTAGATGATTGTGGAATTACTTGAGATGATATTGTAAGTAAATTAAGATGTAGTATACCTGAAATATACTGAATTCACCAGGTTTATAATTATATATTTTCCATAGTTATTTTATATAAGATGCTAATTTATAAAAATACTTAAGGAATACATATTAAAATTTGAACGCAGCGTGATTTGAATCCTCTGACCAATAAGCTATGCGTTCTTCATCACGCTGCCTCAAAATTCTTATACGCTTTATACAACTTATTACGTTGTTGGCATCTCTGTAGAGCAGTTAGAATTTTTACAAATTTCCGCAAATTCCGCAATTTCATTCATTTCAGATCATTGCAAAGAACAATAATTAGCTGCGATTACATTTTTATAGATTTTCTTTTAGTATTTTTATATCCTTAGCGTGTATTAACACTTTAAAATTGACAAAATATATAAATTTATACCAATGTGTACGTGTACCTATATTTTACCTTATATTTTTATATGATAAAACATAAAGCACGTTACACACCAGATATATCCGATTTCATAATAAACGTAAAACACAAAAATATATGTGAGTTGGAATTAGTTTTATTTATATTCCGCTGAAGTTTGATATTGTTGAATAAATTTAATAGCAACGGTCATAACGGAATAATCGTTTTACTGTACAACTAAAATGGGTAAAGCACTTCAGTGCTCTTGCTGTACGTAAAGTAGGTAATCTAAAATGGACAGTCTTAGTTTGGTATATGGTTAAGAAGCCATAATTCTGAGCCAAACTGTGTCCAAGAATGGTAATGCCTGGCTTAGCTTCAACAGTTCACCAAATATGCGCTGGATTTGCCAAAATCTGTAGATTGTCGTTTTTACTAAGGTTTTCATCGATGTATCTATATATAATATGATAAAACATTGTGTCTATATATTGAATATTTACACAAATAAAAATTTGCAAGGAGTAGGAGGAGGAGGAAACACTAATAGAATATAAATAATAAATAATAAGATGAATAGATAAAAAATATCATATTTATCTATCCGTCTGTTTCTATGTTTGTCTGTTTGCACACAAACTTCTTTGGACCTTGGACTGGCCGGATTGAAATGATTTGTATAGTTATACTTATATAACTGTTAAGTCTGAGCAGGATCTAGCCTATAATAGATTTTAAAGACAGGCACACCTGATGTAGAGCTTTTATTTTAACATAACCTCACTATTTGTACCTCATTACAAAATGAAATGAAAAATACAGCATTTTCCTTTATAGCCGGTAGAAGGAATCTAGTGTTAGGACACTCTTTTTTTTCATTTTCCTTTTTTTCCTTTCGTTCCTTTTCTTGGCTTCTCAAGTATGTGTCAACACACTTTCACTTCCAGAGCGGGGACCGACCCCACAACCATTGCACTTCACAGACGTCCACTGAGCCGCAAGTACCTCTATATTATATACAACAATTAAGCAATATTTCGTACAGAACACGTTAAAATTATACGCAAGCAAGCGGACAGTTTACATTGTAGCTTAATAAAGTTTTCAGCATAAATTAAACAAGACATTCCTTAATCCCGAGCAAGCCGGCGCCGGCGCTGCAGGTCTTCCTATCGCGTTACAGGATCAGGATTCACTTAACAAGTCTTTTCTTCATTAAACGCTTTAATAGCTTTTGTCTTCAAAGTTTTGCCCGTTATGAAATACTTAATTTATTTATAAACCACAACAGTGGGTGTACCTATATAAAATAATAGGTATAGGGAAAATATTTATGATATTAATTTACGAATAATATTACTACTTAACAGCTCAATAAATTTTAGTCAAGTTATTTACTGTATAAAATTTTAAATATCGAATAAAAAATCGATTCTATGAATAAAAACTAAAATAGAAATATGATAAAAGTTAACTATGTGACAAAAACAACTAGATTTAATCATAAAATAGTTTAGTTTAAGTAGCATAATCTAGAATGGCGCGAAACAAATACGATGTCATTACAAAAATGAAGTTCACACGAGAGATACTAAGTACTCCTTAGGCAGTGTAATTAAGCGTTACTTAGAGGCTGCCGGGAGGATGGCACTCAATTATTCGCAACTCGATGCGGGATCACGGCCCGCGCCCAGCGCCCACAGATCCAACCGCCGCATGGCAAAATTTCATACCACAATTATATGAAACGTGCGACACTCGGATGGATTGTATGAAATTAAGCTTATAAAGCGACCTAAGTGAGCATAATTTATTACGATGTCATAGCGACGAAATGCTTAATTCTCTAGCAAAACAGATAAGAGCTTTTAATTTAGGACACAGTTTCGTCGCATTAGGTAGCTACCACATTTCTTTGTTTAAATTTAAAAGTTCAATTTTAAAAGCTCCGGTTTATCCTTATTTTGGATAATCGTCGATTTTCCGATTTTTAAACGAAATGTAACTTTAAACTAAAAACAAAAAACCTACGTTAAATCAATAAATGACGGCCAGAATAATTTACAACTAGCTACTAGTGGTAGAGAGAACGAGTGGCTTTGCATGTTCACATTATTTTTGTCTCATAGAAATGCTATTTTCTTAGCATCGACTATTTTGGTGTTTCGAATTAATATAGACAACAGTGGCGCTTATGACAGATTCAAAAGTGTAAAAGGCCTTTATAATATTTATTATTCTGGAATACTTTATTATACAAATACTTTACTAACTTTGAATTTTCGTTGGGAAACAAGTTTAAGGTTTAATTTCCTATGTCAGTATTGTGACTGTGCCCATAACGTGGTGAGATTACGCAATGTCGTTACGATGCTCGTTTAGATATGGAGCATGAGGAATGGCAAATCTGGAGGACTCAGAGTCTTGAAGACAATGTACATATATCACGACGCTTTTAAATGTTCTTCTATATATTTTATGATATAATATTTAATACTGTACATAATTCTATACATAATTCACAGCTTCAATTTCCACTCATGGAAAATAAGCAAAACCAAGATCTAAACAGATTATTATAAATTAAAATGATATACATGTTGTAATTTTAATAATATCAATAATATTAGTGTCTATTTTTTGACAACTCTTCCTATACCTCCCAAACCGATATACAATATATGAATATTATACAATTATCTGCCACAGTTTAATAAGTTCAGTAAGTTTGATCCTAGTTCACTGTAGTGAATAATGGAATTTTATGTTCCATCGAAAAAAAAAGGTCTAAATTACTTGCGACTCGTTCGCAGCTTCAATAAACTAATGACGTTATTTTAATTTTTTTCTTTCGAATCACTGTCTAAGAAAAATAATGAAAAATGTATGTATGTATATAAATGAAAAATATAGTTTAATACCAAAACTTCCTCCCAGATAAATTATAGTATGTATATACATATTATAATTTATCTGGGCGGAAGTTTGGTACTGGATCGCGGTGATCGCGATAATCTATACTATATATTGTTCCACAACCTCCTATATTTACCTGTGAAATACCCATAAAAATCGATTCAACTCTTCAGTAGACTAGCTTTAACAAACAGAAAGATAGACAGGTAAATATTTACAAAAACCCTTCTCCTGATAATAACTAAAACTACAAAAAAAAAATTAACGAAATTTTCCTATCAGATTACATGTGATGCAATGAATACGACAATAGAGGTCATGATTTCTATGTATGGGGAAATAAGTACAAAATGACATAGGCATTGGCGGTAACAAGTATATCACTGACTGCATCAAGTAATTCAAACGTCTATTAGACCAGACCCTGCTAAAACATGAATTAACTTCTCTCCTTTGTGCGGGCCAATCGATTGTTGACAATTTTATTATTTAAATATATTTAAATTTCAGAGTTAGTTTTAAAATCTTTTATTTGTTCCTTAATTCCAACGAGTGGGAAGCATATCTACAGCCACCGCTGTAGCTTACAGTAGGACGTTCTTCTATTGTGTCAAAACGACCTCATGGGTGCCATAAATGAAATTTACTATCAAATTTATCAAATTGATCAATTTTTCAAATAAGTCGTGAATAAATGTTGCAACAAAATATTTATATTAAAATTACATACACAGTACATACAACTACAAACATACGGCCCATATCTTTTATTACCTAATATCTACATTAGATTTTCCTTAATATTACATAAAACTAGACGCACATAATATCTATAGTTAGAAAATCTTCAACTCTAATTACACTACTAACAAGGAAACCAGAACAACAATGGCACGGACGCCAAAAGTCTTTGGTGAATAAATATATATATATATATATATATATATATATATATATATATATATATATATATATATATATATATATATATATATATATATATATATATATATATATATATATATATATATATATATATATATATATATATATATATATATATATATATATATATATATATATATATATATATATATATATATATATATATATATATATATATATATATATATATATATATATATATATATATATATATATATATATATATATATAATGGTTAATAGTCCAGATATTTGTTTAAGTTGCAAACTTGACTGTACCAACACAATAAAATTACAATATGAAAAAATATATTATGTACGAAAAAAATAGTCGCACGCTTATCATTATGCTTTTTTACAATCATTTATCAAAGGAAAGGTAAATCTTGTCTGTAAAGTTAATCTCTTATCACGAAGGTGAACCCGTGCGGCGGTTTATATTTAAATAAAAATACACCTAAAGTGTGCTACGCGGTGTTCTTTGATCTTTATTATATAATAAAGTTAGTTCATTTTGCCACAGTAATGAATATTAATGTTCTCGCTTTAGCTATAAAATAAACTTTATCAGAACAACGGCAATGCGTTGTTGTTCCTGTGCCACCTCTTCTGGAGTGATAAATTTACAAAGAATAAGCCAAAGTCACATTTATAATTTCTAATTAATGCAACGAAGCTGTAATTATTAAGGATTTTATATTCCTCATATATATTTTTTCGATTCACGTTTTTTTTTTAACCCGGGGGGTACCCGGGTATAACAGGAAATTAAATAATTTTTTTCTCCAAAATGGGAATCGCACCCACATCATAGTGCTCACGGTGGGGTGAGACGATGTGCCACTGAGCCACAATCGCGTAATTTTTAGGGATAATGCTATGAGTATTAGCATTAACGCTTACATTATAACTAAATAAATTAAAGCTTAATTTATTTAATATTTAAGCTCTATTCTTCTAATGAGATAAAAAGCTCTTAAATAATTATCTTAGAATCGAATAGAAATAGCCTTTATTAAATATCTGTAATTTTAACTATTAATAATTAAGAAGATATATCTAGACATTGCATCGGCAAATAGTTTGGTTTGCTTTTAAGCTTAGGCCTCTCCAAAACGTTAAACACTTGACGATCATGAGCTTTTCTTGTCAAAGTTGCTCCTGCTAATGCTTTTATGTCATCTGCGTACTGGTCTTCCTCTTTTACGCTGTCCTTATATAGGAAAATTTTAGTACATTTCTCTTCTTTGCCTCTTACACTCACTCCTCCACTTCTATTTTAGTTTTTTTACTACACGATACTCGTACATCAATAACTTTGGTATTTGTCTAATGGATTGTAAGCTTATTTTATTTTGACATACGTCTAAGTGCTTAATATTTTTATTAGTGATGTTGCCAGTGTTTGGCAACATTACGTCAAAATAGGTAATATGCAAGACTTTTATGCATCTCTTTTTATTCCGGGTGGTATATACGTATTTTGGAAAATTTATTTTATAGACCGGTAACTTTTCCAATATAAGAATACACTTTAACAATCTCTTTATTGGTGATTGCTACTGGAGAAATTATTTGATACACATCTAAAAATATTGCAAAAATATACAGGAAAAAATGTGCATACCTGAATAATATGTAAATAATATGTAGTCACGGAGATAAGTCAAGTTTTCATATATATGTATATGTGTGTCATGCCCAAACTGTAGTATGGATAACTTTATGATATTATCGAGCATATGTTGATATAGTCCAGATCGTGATGATCAACTAAACGCGCAACAACTTCATGGAATTGTTAATCTTATTCCAGTGAAATAATTCACATTAGCGATCGTTGGAGGCACTAGATGCGTGTTTTTTACATGTTAACATGGCAGCTGGTATGGCATTATATGGTACATATACCAAAATAATATTTTGCATAACTTATAAAAAATATTATGTTTATTTTTTTGTGTTTTATTGTGTGTTTGTCTTTTTGTTCCGGCTAATCTCTGAAAAGGCTGGACCGATTTTGACGAGACTTTCACTGGCAGGCTAGCTGATGTAATAAGGAGTAACTTAGGCTACTTTTATTTACTACTACTTTTATTTCAGAAAGAAATACATTGTATATACGATTTTCAATAATAGATTGTGTAATTTAGAGGAAAGTTTATACAAATAATGTTTATATAATAGAGTTAATACGAGTATACTGAATATGAACAATGTGATTTTGTATAACGTATATAAACGAACGCAATTCAGTATACTTCAACGGTGAAGCTGCTATTTAAAAAAAATCGTGTGTTAATCCAAATATTCACCATGTTTTATTTCACCTTATGTTTATACGTCAAATAAAGGATATCAGGACGACGTCAAAAAAGTCATTATAGTTACGTTATAGCAAAAATAAAAAATTATAAATTATTTATAAATTTCGACTTTTAAAAGTTATACTTTACTTAAAACACTAAACCATCAATAAAATACAAAAAGTTTAACTAACCTAATTTGATCGATTAACACTACTTCAAGCGGAATAAATCAAATTTACAGAATGGTACCTACCATATCTGGTTAGGTTAGATAAGACTTTTTTATTTAAACTCATTCTCTAGAAGTAATAATAACAACTTGACGATAAAAAAATGTGAATTTATAAATTACATAGCAATAATAATGGATGCCACACATAAGGTGTGTGTAATCGTAGGTAATCATTTGTACTGTTTCTCATATGAGACGTGAGTTACACGCTGACACGGAGCGCCCCAGAAATTAATGCCCTCATTCTCTGATGTCAAAGATCAATGTTTAAAACTATACTGCAAGAAAACAAACAGATTTTTTTTTTAATTTTGAATATTGTTAACAATAATCGCTTTGTATTTTGAATTTTTTATATAATGGTGTATAGTGGGTGGCTCCCATCCCAACCTACCCTGCTATGTGAAAAAATTAAGTAAAAAGAAAAAAATTAAGTATATATACATATATACATAATGAGATCCATCATGGCGCAGAGGCACAGCGTCTGCTTGTAAACGCGTGTGTGAATTCGATTCCCATTCGGGGAGAATGAATTATTTTCATTTTCTCTGGCAACAAGGCAAAGCGCGGCGTTGAGTTCCGCCACTCAACATGCAATGCCTCGAAAGGCGGAAAGTGTGGAGCAGAGTGTCTTAACACTAGGTTCCTTCAACATACGGTTCCTGTGCCTATCTTGCTGTGTATATACATAATATATAGGAGGTACATGTAAATTCTGATATATTTATATATTACTGTCAGATCTATTTAGGTTACGGGATAAGCCTAACGTTATCTCCTGTGACATGGGTATTATGACTATGCCGATTTTTAGCAATAGTGATATTACTTTTGTTAACAGATTTAATTTTTTATCCTTTATTTTTCACCCTATTTTTATAACAAAAACAAATTACAACAAGTAACATTTTTTTTAGTATACAGCCAAATATATGGTGATACAGTAGCAGCTTTGTAGTATATATGTGAGAAGTGAGGGTTTGATTACCACTCGGAAAAAACCTGACGCACCATTATAAATTATTTATTATTTATTTATTAGTAGATCAAATTCTGGCTATATATGTCAAGTCAATAACCAAATTTCTACTTTATAATTATAACCCTTTAATTTCTAAATTTAATTAATACAGTAGTGTTTAAAAAATCCCAAACACCATTTGTAATCAACTGTTGCCAAAACGCAGTGAAATCCGCAAGACAGCATTCGAACAAAACATACAAAACAAAATAAAAATATAAAAAGATTTAGTTTTAAATTGCCTGCACCGGAATCAGAAATTTGAGGCGCACTTTTTTAAGCCGCATCAAGCAATCTCGTCCGGTTGCGTTTTCTCTTCAGTATTCACTGAGCTCATAGATGCAATTACGAATAAAACATTTTCCTATTTACAAATGGCCAAGAATTCCACTGCATCTGCAAGGAGAACTATAAACAAAGCCTACTCTTGCTCCGCGCTCCGTTACGTTTGCTGTACACACAATCGGAATGTTTGTATAGACAATGCTTAAGTATAATAATTGCGCCTGGAGTGGCCATACCGCGGCTTGTTGGCGCTGAGAGTACCGCTAAGCCTTTAATATGTGCTACTAATGTTTGTCTATGTTAATGAGATGGTAATGATGGCACGAACACCGTAACTGGATCATCCGCCTCCGCCTCTGCCTCCATCGGCTATCGGTCATCGGAGCGTACAGTGCACACTGTACACCAGTGATGTTTACAAAAGCTTTCTGATTAAACATTGACTTTAACATTGTTTGGAATGGGAATGTTACACAATTTAGTGGTTAAACATTTGATAATTTATGTAGGTACAGATAGGGTCGTTGGCAATTGATATTTTATTATAATATTATAGTCGAAATACGCTATAGAGAGATTTAGTAGGCCACATATTTGGTATACCGAGTACCGTCGTGGAGCAGAAGCGTCTGAGTCTATACGTGACGGTTTGTTGATATAATTTTATTACACCTCAATTTGATCTCTTATCGCCCATAAAAGAAGAGAGAAGCTTTTGAGAGAGCTTGAGAGAAGCTTTTTTCTCGTTTAAAGTTGAAGAGGGTCTAATTGTTTTATTAGAATAGATATAGAATTTAGTAGATTGTAGAATATATATAGAAGTTTTCTTAATCATTGTTCGTACAAAAGCCATGGACAAAATATGTAGTTATAAAAAACAATTTTTTAAATTCCTATATTTATCCCTATTTCGATTAAACTGGCATTAAGAAACTCTAAGGGTTAACACAGAGCTGACGAAAAGTACTCAAGAGATGACTACAAAGCTTAAAGTATCCAATCTTTCGTAAATTGTGAGCTGTACAGACTGAGTTAAATGAATCTCAAAATTGGAATTGTTTTCCATAATTTACTTGCTTAACAAGTTTAGAGGCGGTCTACAAACTTGTCAATTAATTTCGAAAAATCTCAATAATTATAATGTATTGTAATATAATTCAATATATAGCTCCTATTAAGGCACTTGAAAGGTTTTGATGCAGTGTTAACTCTAGGTAACTTTGTAAAAGCTAAGTTTTACCTGGACAAGATATTTGCTAACATACACACTTCTCGCCGTATACTTATCGTTAGGGAATTGAACTACTACGAACTTTTGTTCTATCCATCAAAGACAGTTCCCACAAAATCCATAGTACAAATATATACTCATATATATATATATATATATATATATATATATATATATATATATATATATATATATATATATATATATAAAAATAAAAAAAAAATAATTTAAATGATCTAATTATCTATTTATAAAATGAATTTCATAGGTTAGCAATTAGCACTTAGCAATTAACTTAAAAGTTAATTTAATTGTAAACATTTATTATTTTAAAAATATAATTTTTTTTTTCTACATATATCTTAAACTTACCAGATACAATTATATGAATTATTTTCCAACATGGCAACAAGTAAATCAATTGGAATGGAAACTCACGCTTGAACTAGGATACCTTGTATTTCTGATCACCAGGCGGTTCTTTCACCTAGCTACCAGGTTAGGTATCCTAACACACGTAGCAAATGTGTGCAAATAACCAATCTTTCAGTACATTTCTTATATAGGAATTAACCGAGGAACAAGGAGAGCTTTTAAAAAACTTACTGCGGCAAACTGAATAATTTAGTATGTTACTAACGATCCTTGAGGGGTCCGTAGCGTTTGACCCTACGTTCTCTCTGATTACGACACTAAATATAAAATGTAAAATAAAAATAAAAATGTATAAATTATTATAAATATATATTATAAGATTCACTGTCAAAGTTTCATCATTTGAATTTTATTGTTGGAAATTTGAATATTCCTACATAATTCAAATTTTATCTTAGTTTCGATTTTTTTGTGACATATTTTTTTTTGCTTTTTAAGCGTTATTTGTCACTAAGGAATAACAAACAAATACATTTTCATTAAGCTACGTCAAAATTCTCATGTCGTTGGTACTACTAATTTATGTACTCAGCATCTCTGCAGGGAGATTTTGACAAATTTCCGCTCCGAATAACCATGTGGCCAGAATTTGTCGCTTGATGACAACGTATGGTTTGGTGATCATAGCGTTTGGATGATTTCGAAGCGGCGCGGGTTCAAATCCTGCTACGTTCTAATTTTTATATATTTTCGAACTATTTTGATACATGATATTCTATAGTTTATTATGTTGTCATATTGTAAAACTGGCGATTTCATGAATCTGATCATATCATAGAAATGGTCGCAGCTTATGATATTCTAAATTCTACATCAGTCAGATCCAGATTTGCATTGGCTAGAAATAGATCAACAGAAACAGAATACAACATTTAGGTTAAATTATCAATTAATCGTTACTGTTTCATGAAATGGTCGATTTTATTCTTCTTCTTCTCCTCTTAGTTCTGGCATTTTGAGCGTGCCAGTTCACTTTGTTCACACAACACAATTCACTTTGCCAATGGCACGTTGAATGGAGAACACACGAAGGAAATGGTACGGTAAAAAAATAAATAACATTACTGATTAGAAGAATGCACGCTTAAAACAGATCCAAGAAGTCTATTTTATTCAATAAAATCGTAAAGCAATTTACATGTTTTTCCGATACAGGCGATACAGGCACCTACTTTTCTTGTATTCAAATGTGTAATAAATTGTTACCAAATGAGGAAGAAATTATTTATTTATAACAAAATAAAATCGTATGTGAGCTAATATATATTTTTTTTTATTTTAGGCAAAAGTTATCTTAAATTAAGATGAAACTTTTTTAATTCTGATTCTTTAGATGTTTCAATTACAAAATACATTATATTATGTAATATACGTATTCTCGTTTTTTTCTTAAATATTTTATGGACATTCTTTTTTTTATATGACCAAACATCGATGACGTAATCTTTAAAAGTTGACAATTTTTTGATAGGCTTTCATTCATGCTTGATAATATCATGAAATAGTAAATTTTACGATATGGCTACATCACAATACACTTTTATGTGAACGTATCTGAAAATAAATTTTAAGATGTAAATTGCCCGTAAAATATAAAAAAAAAAATCTTCGTTTATTTTATTTTGTACAAAATAATTATGAAAATCTCTTACGCAATATAAAAATCTAAAATGAACCTACAGTGTGCCTTTGACACATATTTTAATGAATATGTCACAATATTTTAATTGAAAATTATTCACCTGTATTTTTAAGCACATTTTGTTCGTGTTCGTAGAGCTTTTGGCCAATTTTCTTCCTATACAGTTCTGTTCGATGGAGCAAATTATTATTTAAATAATACCAAATTTCAGACTCTATATTTATTCGGCCTTTATTACATATATATATACCAAATTAACTAAAATATTTTTATGTTGTATATCATATATCGAGTAACAAATCGGTTACTTTTTACATATAGGCCATCATGGCTTAGCGGTTTAGCATAAGCTGCATAAATTAAAGTCGTGAGTTCGTTACCCACTCGAGGAGATGAATTATTTTCATATTCAGACGTATTGCATCATTCAGTACCGCAACTAAACATGCATCTCGAATTCAGGCCAAACTAAGTTCTGTCGTTCTGTCTACCCTACTACCTATGTGTTTAACGAACTGTCAACCATGATACGTCATTTTTGGGGTTCCGTAGGCAAATGGCTAAAAACGGAACCATTTAACATTAGTCATGTCTGTCTATCCGTGTGTCACAGCCACGAAACTATAATTTTTCCGAAACTATAAGAACTATACTGTTGAAACTTGGCAAGTAGATGTATTACGTGATCTGCATTAAGATTTTCACACAAAAAAACAAAATATTTTTAGGTTTCCCAATACATAGAACTACACTGAACTCAAAAATATGTTTTTTTATTTATATTAGTTTGTCTTTTTTAACAATAAAGTATATTTGAACAGGGCCATACATAGGCTAAGTAGATAAAAAGATCTAATGAGCGCAAAATAAATGCAATTGAAAGAAAAATTTAAATACTCATATAGATATAGCATGAACAAACGCGAGTGCAAACGGAAATTGCAGAACGGATTGAACATCCGCTATATTATATTTCTTCTTGGCGTTATGATATTATATATGCAAATGGCTTGCGCTTTTGTTTTATGTTTTATTATTTATATTACACCTAATATTATTATAGTCTTATATAAAATAATTGAAATATAACAAATTTTCGTAAGCAACTTTGCCATACAAACTATGTATACTAAAATTGTAAGCTGAAGCTGAAGCTGAAGCTTATTCACACCAATTTCAGGAACTGGAGGATCCCAATCAGGGATTTAATTTTTTTCTGTTGAATATCTTTAATTTTTTATATATTAATATTAATAGTTTATTTATAAGAAGAAAGCTATACATTATATTAGAATTTCAATTTAACCTACTGTTACTGCGTTCAAAGATACCTCGGGTAATTAAATATGTCACTTATTATACGGGCGAAGATGCACGCAAAAACTAGTCACTCAGTATTATTTAAGGCAAAATTTTTTATAATTTTTTTGTTAATGTCTAAATTATAATAGCTATCTATATGTTAAATGTTATAGCCGTTATACACCGTCTACCGAATAATTTGAACTCTTCACTGATGAATCTGTTATTATTTTTTTTATCCAAAGTATAATTTGTTGCGAGGTTAATTAACTGACCAGCTGACTGATTTACACATACGTGCTTATTTAAACATTATTTGCATTTCGTGTGACTAGTATGTGGCCGGGCATGTTATATCATATTTTATCACGGGTTTGCCTATAAACAGAACGAAAGGTATGGAGTAAAGATCGGCTTTATGACTAATTTGCCAATGACTTCGCCCCCGTCCTCAAATGGCAATAAATAACAGCTTTGTATGTGCCTGAGCTTGAACTCTGATCCCATATATCGTAATGACATTGCAACGATTAATTTGATATAGCCTATCTAGCCTAAAATTGACTATTCAACAAAAATGTTTGTTCAACTAAATAAATCCCTAAGCTGTATTCTAAGAAAATATAGAATAAGAATATATTATAAACACATATTTATATGTAAGCTTTAAAAGCTTACGGGCATGCATTATTGATCAATGTTTAAGAGTTTATTACAAACGGAAAATGGTTGATTTACGATTGTAACCAAATTGTAAATTTTAAAAAGTTATACCGTTTCTATGAACATGGTTAAGAAATCCACGCAGAAGTAATAGCAGACACAAACTATTTATATAATAAATTGTTTCAATAGAGTTGCGAGCACGTTTTAATGCCTTTACATGCCATCGGGATTTGTCGACTTTGTTGTAGGTCTTCGTATTATTAAAGCCGACGACCCGGCGGCCGGCGCTAGTCGACTTTACCTTAACGACACAATTAAAAATCAGAAAAATAATAACCAAAACGCACAACATTTTTCCGCTCTCATAAATAACAAATTACACAAGAAAGCTGCGCTGATAACAATACGTTTTCAAGAATAATTCATAGCCGTTGCATTCATATGAAAGGGGCACGTACTTGGTAACGTACGGCCCAATTTTGGCGCACAATTTACCTGCAGATGCAACAAACACAAAGAGGCTACATTTCGGAGGAGGGCGGGGAGGTGAGGGCAGCGTGTGCCGGGTCGGATTACGGCGGCCATCTGCCGCGACACAGAACAATCAACTTAACGAGTCGCGCTCGCAACGGGATTAAGGTCTAATGCCACTGCGAGCAATACCGTCGACGCCCTTTATCAGTTACACTTAGACGCTAACAGATCGTTCGTGTCGTGACGATGACCTTCCTTGTTTATGACTAATCCTAAGTGGATTACTCTTTCCCCTAGCCTCGCTATTAGCTACTGACAAAATATGAAAATTAGTATCTATTTCCATAAATAAGATAAAATTATTTAAAATTGCCATTATTATAAAATACTCAAATATCAGTTTGTTTTCAAAAAATATCATCTTTCATAAAGACGAACACTTAATAATTGCCTTAATTGATTTAATTAACCAATTCTAGAAGTTTCTGAATAATAATGGATTAATTAAATTAATTTTAATTGTCTATACCTGTCTTTTATTCAATTATTTTATAATTTATTGCCTAAGTACTATATGCACAAAAAGGGCAATATTAACATGGTGCAACTCTTATTATAATATAACTGATTCCACTCGCAGTTTCACTCGTTATAAAATATGATTTTATGACATCAAATTATAATATATGAGTAAATAACCTTCAAGAAGTAAACTGTACATTAGTAAAAACCGTATTTAAATACGCTGCGTTTTTTTAAAGCTCTACACGTACATACGCAAGGCAATAATTTTTAAATGTAAAGATATAGAAAGGTAAATGTAAAGATATAGAATAAGTTGATAACTGTTTTTATATTAGATGCATATGGACGTGTTGGCTAATAGTGTTTGTAAGCTAGCCTTAATAGTCCAGTATTATTAGGGGTTTCACCATGGAATAGAGAGATAAGCTGTAAACTCATATACACTTTATTATCTCCCATTCCGAGGTTGACCCCTTTTTCTTGCTTACTTGACTGGACTGTAGTAAATAACAAATTACACATGATTTTGAAATGAAAATGAGCTTTTTTGAGTTTATTATTTCTTTATTATAAAATGTTATCGGAGTTTAAGTTAAAAAAATCTGATTTAGAAACCATAAAATGATTTATTCTTATTTAATTTATTATCGCTATTAGTTATGTAGATAAAGTAAATATATTATATACATATTTAGCTTCACGCTGTATCCCGCACATAGCAGGATAGGCACAGGGAACCGTAGGTTGAAGGACCTAGTGTTAAGACACTCCGTTCCCCACGTAAAAAGTTCCCCAAATAGAAATATAAAAATATATTAAATAATGTAACATTTTTTTTATATATTTTCTATTTGTTTTATATTTATTCCTAACCAAACCAACCCAATACGAGTATAATTTATTTGTTTAGAAGTAGCAATAGTTGCAAACTTCGTCCACTTGTCGACAAGGTGCGGCGCGGGAACTAAGCGCCGCTGCCACAAGAACGTGACCTTAATGTATATCAATCCAAGCCAGATTTATATGGGGAGGATCTCTAAAATATGATATAAAATAAACATTGACAGCCAAAACGATGAAATACGACGCAGCGTTGTGATTTAAGGGAGCGTTTCACGAGATTTTATGGCGCTATAAAATCAGCTCGCACCGCGCCCCGCACGTACTGCACAGATTTGACAAAACAGACGGCGGACATTTATTTGTTCGCTAGCTTTTTTTTTATTTTTTGCAAGTTTTATGGACTAGTGCCAACGTTATACTGTCCCAACGACGGCCGATTACGTTTGACAGAATAAAAATTGAGCATCGCCATTTGATTTCTCTTTCAACAGCTGAGGGTATTTTTCATTTAGGTTAAATAAATTGTGCCCGTACAGTTTGTACGTTTTCATTTTTGATCTACAAGTCACTTTATCACATTTATTGAAATTTATTATTTCGAACTTTTTTACTTTTACCGTAATAAAATAAAAGAAATGCTATAATAAGTTTCATTCACTTTTACAAGATTCTCTATATTGTTTTACTATTTTGATCTTATTATTGCTATAGGAACAACGTACTTGTTATGATAATATTCAATGACAGTGTAAACGACATATTTCAGTTATACGCTCTGTGAGGATGAGGAGCGACGGCCTTGTTACGCGTGGTTGGTCTGGGCACGATTACTGTCTAAAGTCATATATATATATATATATATATTATATATATATATATATATATATATATATATATATATATATATATATATATATATATATATATATATATATATATATATATATATATATATATAATATATATAAGGTTTATAAATATTATTATTAAATTTAATAATCATGGCTAACATTGCCAATGCCAGCATTAATACAGGTCACTTCCTATCGACGTATGTGACATAAGCTTTTAAACAACGCGATGCACTTAATTGTGGCTTACGATAATAGACGGAGAGGTTTAATAGGAAGCTTTAAATTTATTATAAATGCATATTGTAACAACCGCCCAAGTACATGAAGCTGCGAGTTACACATAAAAACAGGGAAAGCGTTTATAATTCATTAGTGTTAAGTTTAGAACGAAGTCACGTACCTCTAGATTTTTTCTTCGTACCCCGTGAACTATGGTAAACGAGAAAAAACTACTTAGCATTCAACGGGGCAAGCAACTCAACGGGGCCATCTACGAGCTACGAGTAGTGCCTGAAAATATTGACCAAAGTCTAGGTGTCTACTACACACCAAATTTTAGAAATAAATTGATATTAGTTCTAGACAGGCCGAGGTTTTCATGTTAACTATAGAGAGATTTCGCTGTTCTACATCTCGCTGTTACTTCAATCGCATAGAAATTAACTCTAAATTCACTCTTAGTCAGTTCATTAGTAAGTTGGAAGTACTTGTTAACTATGAAGTTATGATTTTTGCTGATATTTGTTTCCCATGGAACTGTAACTTGTACCAGTATTACAAGTTTTGGGCTTCTAGAATAAAGTATCTTCCTTTATATACCGTATGAATGATAAAATACCAATATCCTTGTATATTTATACTATTTACCATGCGTGTCCATCATAAGACTCCAATCAGGAACTGAATCTAAAATTGAGAAAAGCTAGGAGATCTGGAGAGTAATCGTGAATTATAGTGTGCCATTGTCGAAATTCTCCTATAGTTAACTATTCGACTTGTTTCAAAGGTCATTGCGTTCGCCTTAAAATTCTCGTCTTGCCGAATTTAAGACGTTATTATATCTATGTCTTGAACTTACCTATTCAATTCTAACCCTACTCTATTCGATTGTGCTCCTATCATAAATTGGTCCATATATAATTTATGACAGAAGTACAATTAAGGTCAAAACAAGACAAAATAATATCTTATGGAAGTGGTGATATAACAATATTATCGTGTGATTTTTCCAGAATATCTTTTTGGTGATGCTGAGGTATTTGTAAAGAATCGGATGTTTCTTTAATCTCAGTAAAAAACAGGCTTCGGGTACCCATAGTCAAAACTTCAATATTTCACGACGCTCGCAACTAACTTCGTTTAGAGAGTTTTATTAATACCGTATACGAGACAAGACCAATTTAGATGTGGTGACGTAAATCCAAGGAAAATAAAAATATAAGAAAAACACTGTTATAAAATTTATTAACATCATAACCTTAGTCCTTAGTTAGTGTTATGTCATGTTTCCTCTAATTGCATTTTACAACAAAATTCAGAGTCGTAGTAAGCCCTCACCCGTATTAGTAAATATCAAGGTATCAATTTAATTATTTTTTTTTAATGAAATACAATTGACACTACAAACACTTGGTCCGTATCCTTTTTAACTTATAATTATTTTGTTGTCTTGTTATCACAAAAAAGACGATAAAGGCAGTAAGGGACATAATTTGAAGAAATCCTGTCCGGGAGCAAAGGATTTTATCTCGGGAAATGAAGATAGCACCTAGAACTACGTCGCGTATTTTACAAGATGACTTAGGACTTGCAGCCTATAATAGACGCGCTGGTAATTTCTTTTTTATTATAAGCGAATGTTTCGCACTTCACCAGAGCTGAAGACTGGCCGTCATCTAGTCCTGATCTTAACTACTTAACTCTGGATTCTACTGGATTATGATTTATGGTAAGTTTTAAAAAGTAAGAGATAAGAAAATTGAAAGCAATTTTCTTTTTTATAGAAACACAGTGATAATTTGGAGGCCCTAAAATAATCCATACGATTGGCAGAGAATAATTTTAGAAAGAGTGCGTGCTGCTATTGACAACTGTTGGCCCTAATGTTTAAAGGCCTGTATTGCACCAAATGGACACCTCTTCAAATAAGCTTTATGTATTTTTAATGGTTTTTTAATGGCATTAAGTTACCAAACTGTAATAAAATAATATTAAATGTCACGTACAATAAAAAAATGTTTTTCTTAGTAACAATATTTATGGCAAGTAAGTATACAGTTAATATTGATCATAACAAACTCTTAGCATTTGTTTTTTTTTTGTTTATATTTACGTAGAACTAAGGCTATGAATAAGCGAGTTATCCGTTATTATTTACTAACGTCAATTTAATTTTGAAAATTACACACTAATCATAATTATAATTAATATATAATAGGGAAAATCGTTCCAAATAGTTGAAGCTACTCTCATACTACAAGCATGTAGTTGTTATAGTGTTATCCACGAGAACAAGGGTCCAAATCCCGCTGGGCTAGAAAATTACGTACGGATTTTCAATGTTTATGAGCTTACGTTTGACCTGGTATAATTTTATTTATTTATTTATTTACTAGTATTTTCGTACAATATACTAAGAATAGATAAGTATTTATATAAAATCCTAAATTATTACGTACAATATGTTTCTTTTGTCTCATTATGCTGCAGGATAAGAGAATATAGTTCAACACATCCTAATAAAGCAACGATGGTAGCATTTATGGTTACAATTTATAGTGGCGATGTGTGAAATTTTTATGAAGTAAGCCGGCGACGAAGGATTCTTAAATGTTCAATCATATATATAAAAATTAAGCCTTGTTTACAAACTTTTGTGTTAATAAATGCAAGGTTGGTTCCAAACACCTAAAACGTGATATCTAAAATCGGCAGACATGAGAAAAGAAAAAAAATGTATGTATCACATTCACATTCCGAATAGTTAACCGGTCATTGAAAACTAAGCTTTAGTTAAGCTTTTCACATACCGCTTTCAACTATTCCAACACCATCAAAATCTTCATACATGTCATTCGGGTAGGCCCTACAAGAACATTTTCATGCAAAAAATTGCCAACACGAAAAGTTATCAGAGCCAAGTATCCAACTTTACACGCCCCAATATTATGTACAAACCTTAATTTCATATATATTTGTTGTACATAAGTTAAAATCATTATCACGTAATATTTTATGACGGATTCTCTTATACATATGTACTCGTAAATATCATACGTTAATAAGAATATGTTGGTACACTAGCGACATAATTTTAAGCTTTTGTTTAATATTCTAGAATGGAGAGCTTAATGGGATTATTGTTCGGTGGCGCCAGCGCAGACGACGTCGCGTTTTAGGCGCCGTCGATTATTTAGATTTGAGAAGATAAGAATTGAGATGGATACATACATATATACGTATGAAGGATGTTGTTCCTTCATACTAAGCTAATTATTAACAAAAACTTAAACTCATGAAATCAATATAAAATGTCCCTTGAATATTGTATGTTAATTAAAGTTTATTTTATAATATCGTCTGAAATGTATTCAAAAGAGCAAATGTTTCCAACAAAAGTGTAAGTAACTCTGAACAACAATATAATGAGTAGATTTTATGACAGTTCCGAGAAGATTAAAAAAACCACAAAAGCCTTAAATGTTTAGTAGAGTTTTGTTTTTCAACCAAATATTGATTTCAAAATCATTTTTCAGGTATAATACAAATATACGATAAATCCGTTTAAAATTGTTTTATTAATAATAGGTACCTAGTATAAAATATTAAAATTAAACTTGTTTAAATAATAATATATTTTCCATGTCATTTTTCTTGTTTTTGTTTCATAAGCACTATTAAAATAGCTATAAAATTTTCTGTGCACATAAAATTGGGCAAGTGCAAGTCTGATTTGCGCACGGCGGGTTCTGTATCTAATTTGTGATAATAGGTCAACGGGAAATACAGCTTATAAAGGTTTACAAACTTAACGGGCGCTTAAAATGCACTTATTTTATATGAAATTAACTACAAATATTAGTTGTTAATTTACCTAAATGTTCCCTTTTAAGATTTAAGTAATTCTAGATCAAGAGGAAGTATCCTAGAAGTTTTCTTTCCGCGGTGAATTTCATACAGTATGCGGCAAAAACAAAACATAAAGCTTTCTATCTTTTCATTGCGTTGATTTACAAGCTTAATTTTTTTATCTTCCTAAAAGCTTCAAATTCTTATGAAAATGAAATATTTTAAATTAATTTCACTTTGCTACCTCTACGCGTTTTTGAGAAAAATGGCCTAGCTATATATATATATATATATATATATATATATATATATATATATATATATATATATATATATATATATATATATATAATATATATATATATATATATATATATATATATATATATATATATATATATATATATATATATATATATATATATATATATATAATATATATATATATATATATATATTATATATATATATATATATATATTATATATATATATATATATATATATATATATATATATATATATATATATATATATATATATATATATATATATATATATATATATATATATAATATATATATATATATATACATTTTATGTAGTATGATAATATTGACTATATAATAAAAAAGTGTTGTAGATAGTACCTACTTTCTTATAAATATGTAAATAAAAAGCTTTGAATATGAAATGTAACAGAATATTATTTAAACAGAAGTTGTACCAACCGTATTAGAATTTCGATGCGATGTTATAACAAAAGGCCACAGCTTAATTGGCTCGAGCGCTTTTAAATTTTTACAAGCTATAGTGTCAACATAGCTTGCATATTACAACTTTTTTATAATAAAATATTATTTTTTATATCTCAAATATTAAAATAAATATTTGCTACAATAATATTTACACTAACTAACTCATTAGTATTTATTTTTTTGACTCGTAGCGTCCCATTGCATATTTAGCGCTAAATTTATACCATTTTAATACTCGTAGAATAAACACTAAAAACGTGTTTTTATGATTTTAACAAAGGAAATCAACAAAAAAGTCATTCAGGCCATTCCATAGAAAGGGAACGGTTCATATTTCACTAGAACAACTGTTGTATTGATTCCAGCTCGGTGTTTGCGAGAGAATATTAATTACAGGAATAGCTTTGCCAATATGCGAATAACGGAGCTTATTTTATGATAAAAACTGTAATAGAAACCTATTAGTAACTGGATTTGCCAAAATATACCGAAATATTATATAGCTACTTTCAATTCTAATAAAATTATTAATATCAGGTCGTTAATTGAACTTATTTCGGGAACTACTGGTTTGATTTTTTTTATATTCACGTGCTATATCCCAATTATACCTGGGTAGGCAGAGGAACTTAGTGTTAAGAAATTTCATTCCTCGCTTTCCACAAGGTATACAGCGAGAAATGGACATCACCGTCGCGCTTCCTCTTGTCACCGAATATTATATATATATGTATATATATATATATATATATATATATATATATATATATATATATATATATATATATATATATATATATATATATATATATATATATAATATATATATATATATATATATATATATATATATATATATATATATATATTATATATTATATATATATATATATATATATATATATATATATATATATATATATATATATATATATATATATATATATATATATATATATATATATATATATATATATATATATATATATATATATATATATATATATATATATATATATATATATATATATATATATATATATATATATATATATAGTATGACGTTAATCGTTTCAATGTCACGCTGTCATGTTGTGGAGAACGTGTCATGTGTCATACAAAACTCTTAGTTATTTCTATTTGACTATTAGATTACTATAGATTAAAGCAATTATGGCAAAATCAAACGGCGTTTGTTTGTAAGCTTGTTGGTTCTGAATTCGACGCCCACTCGGGGGATGATTATGCCCTTACATATTATAGGCAGGCTCGGCGTTGATGTCCACTACTCTATTTTTAGAATTCAGGAGCAAAGCGAAGAAACGACTGCCTTGACAAATGGTTATCTAACGATGATGTTATGCAAATGCGAGTGATAGAAGAACAGGCTCCTTTTCTTTTAGGCTAACATAGCTTTAATTAAATAAAAATCGATCTTTAGTTATATCAGTCTAATTTTTCAAAAATTGTCAATGTTTTTGTTAAACGTATGAAATTATAAAAATTGACAGAATAGGTACAATATTTTACGATTCTCCCAAATACAGTTCAAGAGATGCGTATTTTTCTTGAGAGTGATTTCCCTGAAACCTTTGAAAGTATAAGAAATCATACCTGAGTTTATTTGGATTATTAAAAACAAAAATTTAATAATATAAATGAAAGTGATTAACGATGATAAATTATAAATATTATTAGACGGAAAGGTTAATGAAGTATTTATAAAATCGTGAATCAAGGACTATTGTACGTTGTAATCACTTATTCTTTGTGTTGTTTACCATTTTATTATCAATAAATGGTAAAATTTGGGCCAGTTTGACGATACATATATTTGTGCTTACTTGGTAAAACAGTAATATAGTATAATTAACGTGTTCTTTTATTGATTATACCAATTATAATTGTTTGCATTTCTTTAACGAAACGTGCGTATATATAAGGGAATCTTAAAAATATATTTCAATATATAGCCCCTGGCGGGACGAGACAGTGTGCCATGTAACAAAATGTAAACATGATGGAATGTTTACTCCAATATTTGAAATTACACAATACCTTAATATGAAAAGGTACGCGTATTGAAAGATAAATGTCCAATATATAAGGACGACAGCAGTAATGGTTACAAACTATCATACTAAGCATACTCGTGCGATACCTTAACAACCTCCACAAGCATATGCCATAAACAAAATATCTGTACCAAAATAGAAAAATCTTTTTTTTAGCATATACTTTTTTATACTAAAATAATAAATGTTCTTACAGCATGTCATGGATAATAAATGCTTAAAATAATAATATATACAAAGACAGCTATTAATCGTTGATGATAAAATCATCTTTGTCATAACCAGTCGTAATATCCGTAAAATCCTTTGTTCCATTCTTTAGATGCCTAAAATTTAAATTGATTGTATAAATTACTTGTCACTCCAAAGAGGTTGATTAATTGGAGGCGATCGAAAACAATATTTATTAATTTTCCCCAAAAAAAAAATTGAGACCGTTTTAAGTGTAACCCCTGGGCCCGTTTCCTAGAATACAAAGAGAAATGTACTTTCAATAACTTTTTTTAATTTTATTACGTAAGATACCGTTGATTAAATTTCTCTACAACTAGAGATAAAGTGTTTATCACACACTTTTTAACCTTGCTAGAAAATGTGATGTGATGTGATGTGAAGTGATGTGACATATTATGGTAAATATTTTTATTTGCTACTCAAAACTAAACCACTCTCAGCTTATGTTAATATATATGTAAGCCGAACAACACTGCCAATCGCTTCCTTCCGTATTCGTGCTTCATACTTTAGTAGTTCCGAAAAAATGCGAGTACAAACATACTCATTAGTTTGCCCATTGTGAAACGCAATGACTATTACTCACGGCTTAGAAGCCGATAGATCGCGTTTTCGAATAAAAAAAATAAAAATTAAAAATGCACTATCATTAAGCGACCATTTCATAATGCAGTCTCTGTTTTTCCTTACTGTATCCTGTGGATACTAGTAGTAAAAACTGCCTGCCCTGATCTTTACGTTACAAAGGTTAGCCAGACAATGAGCCGAAAGTGAGGACGAGCAAACTAACCTCTTGGGCTTGTGCCCGTGATCCCCGCTGTCGTTTCATCGTCCACGCCCCGCTTCTAAAGACACGAAAGCCGTTACTCAGGCATCGGTATCGTGAATTACCATTGATCTAGTCAACACATATCCATCATGATCTGATCAATAATCCGAATATCCTACGGCTCCCTCTGCCTACCCTGCCATGTATATGGATACAGCGATTGAGCATTTTACGAAATTTCATAATTTCATGAAATTCTTGATGATTTCATAAAATAGTTCTACTATATGGCCATAGCATAATATGTACCTATTCCATGTACCAAAAATGCACGATAGTTTCATAATATCGGCACTACTATTATTACGGCCTCCACATTACTCATATGATAGTCGAAGATTAATATTGTTTATTCCAAGTGCCAAAACCGGCATCTCGCTCATGGACTCCGTGTAAACACTTGCTAAACTGTTTTAAGCTAAAAACGATATTGTAATCTAACAGTAATATTAAGTGATAGTCTATTTTATCGTCCTACTCGCTTACCGCTGACTGAATATTGATGACACTAAAGCAATTTATACGTTATGCATAAATAATGGAGAAAATATGGGTCTTACTCTGGCAGGGATAAATATTAACATAAAAGATTAAGGCGAGTATCTTATTTATGAAGGGATTTAGAACTAATTGCTTTTACTCAAAGATTAACCAATATAGACCTAATTGTATTATTTATATATTATCGTTATGTTTGTGTGTTTGTTTTTGCATAGTCTGAGCTTAGAATTAATATTTATTTTTCTTTTATTATTTCTACGTTACATACGTTTTTCATTTATAAAGCAGCCTTGATGATTGATTGTAAACGCTATGATTCTTGGTTCGATCACCAGTTAGTGGACTGTATTGTTTTTTATTTTCTCTCTTTTGGCGTTTGGAAATCGAGAAACGAAGTGTTTTGACACTATGTTCTCTCTGTCTACCCTGCTCTATGCGGGGCAAAGCGTGAAGAAAAAAAAATTGAATATATTAAAAAATGAGCTTACATTATGTTGCTTTATTAAATCTCATATATTAATGACATTATTGGCTAAATATTGTGTATGAATTATATTAATTGAATGTGCTCCTTTATATATAGTATAATTAATGTGAAACAAAATTTACATTGCTATACAGTAAAATTTCCGTAAAGAATTTTACGTAAATCAGCCAGCTTTATAAATACTACAATAATGAACTATATATGTGTACATCCATATATGTACACATGCCTGCATGTAATATGGCGTACAAAACGTGTTTTAAAATTTAATTAAAATAATCCTAAAATAATATTGAATGAACGTTTTGTATGTTTTTGTAGCCCCAAAAAGGTTTTAACGTCTTTAAAACATAAAGGTTTTCTTTTAATCTCTAATTTTATATGTACGAATAACATAGGTTTTGGATGTAAAACGAAAAATATGTTGGAAATTCCATCTGTAATCTCGGCATGTATAAGTTACGTATATTTGCCGGGACTTGAATAAAGGAGGAGCGGTGAAACGTGTGTAACTAAATTCAAAATTTTACATAGATTTTTGTTCGTCAAGATAGAAAAATAATACTATACTGTATAGCATTCATCTTATCATACCATTTAAAATAAGATTATTTATCTATCTCTGTATTTATTCATTTATTTTTATTTATTTATACTTTATTGCACACACAAAACAAAACACACAAAACGTAAGAATAAAACAAATAGACATAAAATGTATATGCAAAGGCGGTCTTATTGCTTTAAGCAATCTCATACAGACAACCTTTGGCAAATGTAGGACTAGTTGATTCAGGAATAGGCGAATAAGGCACGGTGCGAATTAAAATTTAATAAAAATAATAATAATAATATTATTAAATATAATTATATATATTGTATATAAAATTATATATATTGTTGATATAATAAAGCAATACAAGAATCTATTTATTAATAATTTAAGATGATGAAAAAATTGTATTCAAATATAATGAGACGTATAATTTGTCTCTTTGTACAATCAAATCACGGGAGTTATTGGAGAGATTTGAATTAAAAGACTTGGAGACTAAAACACTTAATTAATAAGCTATAAGAAACAAATAAAGAGGGCACTTTAGCAAAACTAATTCAATTAATTGGGCAGTTTCTGTTGAAAGTAAAAATTATCAATAAAAAAATGAAAACAATTTTAAGCCATCGTAACGCATGGACATTTGCTCCCATACCCTTTTATATAAACCTTTTTACTTCGAAATATCAGTCCTCTATCAACATTATATAAGTTATTACATACACCCAACTATTATATGCCCACTCGTATTTATATCAGAGGCATGGTAGCGTCTTGGGAAATTTCTTTCAGCAAACACACTTAACTTTATTTTCGTAATAAGGAAGCTTTTTACCCAGTCCATATAAAAAAAACTCAGGCCCATATGACACCATTACGAAGACAGCACTCCATAATGGAAATTTGCATACGCATCTTAAAATTTTATTCATAAGGAGGAAATTGTTTCGCTTTAGCGGCATAATCAAGTAAGAAATCGAATTATACTACAGTATTTTGGACTAAGTCTCACTTTTACATTTGTATTTTAATAAAAATTCATTTTTGGATTTATTTTAAATATTGGTATTCTCATGGTCATTATACCTATTGACCGAATTAAATATTTATTTATTTTTTAAAGGAAATAAACGGTACAGTAAATAATTGAAACATAGAACATACAAAATAGTACAAATACCAATTAAGTTTCCACAGATTACTAAACACATACACTTCTTAAATACTATGATATATTCAATAAAAAATTAAAATATTAGTACAAACATAATCTAAAAATACTAAAAATAAAAATAACACACTCAACAATAAAAATAAATAAAAATTGACTAAAGCATTAACCTTAACTACACTTAAAGTTACGGCTCTTGATATAATTTTTGAAATTTACGTATGCTAAATTAAATATGTCTAAATCAAATCACTTGTAATTAAAATTCTTGCAAGCACGTGACACAAAGTTATTTGAAGCATATTTTGTATTAAATTTAGGTGTTACAAATAAGGGCCTATTTTGTGCGCCTAACCTATGACACGCAAAATTAACTTTGCTACTAGTAAAGGGGAACCGATTAAATTGTTCAAAATTTTGTACAACAACACTTGATCCCTGACATCTCGGCGTCTAAGATATTGCTGTCCAAGTCTTAACACATATGTCTCCATACAATTCTCTCTGTCTTAGGTGCCGTAGAAATTTTTTATACAACGATTTGATCCTCTTAATATAAACTTTATATTGTGGATTCCAGCATGTGGAACAATATTCCAGTGAAGGTCGAACCAGAGCATAAGACAATGTTATAAAAATATCAGTCCGCTCAAAATCTTTGGACACACGTAACACAAAACCTAGCATTTTGTACGCCTTTTGGATTACAATGTTTATATGTAATTCAAAAAACAGTCCTTCATCCAATTGAACACCAAGATCACGAAGATCACTTGACCAATTTAATACAGTTTGTTCAATCTTATAAATAAAGACTATGGGATTCTTCTTTCTTGTAATATTATATTTTTTGATATTCAAATAAAGGTGGTTTAAATCACAGTAAGATATTAATCTACACAAATCCTCCTGGAGTAAATTACAATCATGTAAAGTTTTAATTAACTTATTATTATATTTTCATATCGTCGGCGTAAAGAATAACTTTAGAACGATGAAAACAAGAATTTACATCATTTATAAATATATTAAAGAGAAGTGGGCCAAGATGTGAACCCTGAGGCACTCCTGAGGAGCCTGGAAGAAACGTTGAACAACGACCCTTTACAGTAACTGCCTGACTTCAATTTTTAAGATATGAGCAAAACTAACGGAGCAAATCACCATGAACACCGCATTGTCCCAATTTGTGTATCAGAAGGTCATAGGATTGTTTGTCAAAAGCTTTTTTATAATCAGTATACACTGCATCCACCTGCAGCCTAATCCATAGCGTTATAAAGATAATCCAAAAATTCGGAAAGGTTACTTTCTGTGGATTTGCGAGCTACAAAGCCATGTTGTTCTAGAAAAATGGTTGTGCTAATTGTGAGGAGGTATCATAAATGATCTCCTCGAACAGTTTGAGTATAGTGATCAATTTTGAAATTGGATGGTAATTAGAAATATCCTGTTTACTACCACTTTTAAATACTGGAATTATGAAAGATTATTACATTCTTAAGGCATTTTACTTAGTTTCACGGAGCTAGAAAATAACATAGTCAGTCATAGCTAACTGCTCACAACACTTTTGTAAAAATAATGGTGTGTATTTTATCTGGACTTACAACCTTACTGACATCCAAACGTTTTAAATATCCTGAAATTTGTAGAATATTAAATTTTACCATATCAATATCTACCAATCGCGTGAAAGTAGACATCTACATAATATTATTGTGTTTATTAGAATCGAATACACAGTTAAATTAATTATTAAACAAATCAGAAATTTCCACAGGATCGGAAGTAGTATAATCACCTAAAGACATGATATCTGGAAATTCGTTACATTTGCTTTTAGACTTTACATAAGACCAAAAATGTTTACTGTTGATGTCACTTCTATATTCAATATTACTGACAAATCTATTATAACACTCATCTATAATTTTTTTGTCTCTCTCTATCAGTATAACAAAAGTATTATAATCTATATGTTGTTCATAAGCTTTCCACTTACAATGAAATTTTAGCTTTTTTTATAATATTGATTAACACCCGATTATACCAGATTGGGTATTTAGTATTGAATTTTATGAGTTTTATGGGAACGTGCATTTCTATGATACTATTTAAGATTTCATAAAAATTCGCTTCAAAAACATCAATAATGTCATCATTTAATTTAGATTCCCAATCAATTTGAGAAAGACTCATTTATTGCTACATAATCGGCTTCTCTATATTTGAGCCCAGGTAACTTTATTTTTTATTTTGAAACAAATAATTCAAAGACTGGATTATGCAATTAATATTAGGTATTACAAGACCTAATTAATATTATTAAACTTGTTATATTGAATAAAGTTATTAAAAGGGACAAAATTAGCCAGCTATTACCAACGACTAATGAGATGAAAATATGATAATGATAAAACAACAGATGATAAATAAGTACACAATTTAAGCAATATTTGACGGTAGTTTCCAAAAATTAGTTCTTATTTTATTTTGAATAAATCTGCATCGGTATTAATATTGAAAACCGGATGATTACAAAAACGTATAAATATCGATTTAAACTAGAGCACATGTATTGTAATAACATATTTCATAAAGAAATAAGCTTTTTATTTTGATCGTAGGTATAAACTAAACAACATTAAATAAAGCTTCGAACTAGCTTGCTTGATCGAATTTTACAATTGGTTTACGAATGGCTACAAAAAGCACAAGAAATAAAGAAAATATGCATTTACGAGCATTAAAAAACGTTGCGAAAGCGGCCTGTAAGTGATCTCTAACAGGCAACCCTTATTATGATGGTTACCGGAATGAATATTGTGATTATTTAAGAGCATATATTCATATTAATGTATATACGAGCAAATCAAGTAATTATTCACATCCTTAAAAATTAGAATTATTTGTTCTATTCTTAAATATATAATTTATTTGTTTAGCTTTTCGTATATTATTTATACAGTAAATAGAGTAGGCAGAAGGAATCTGCTATGTTTTCGGACTTTCTCTATTATTGTACTATATATGTGTGACGTCAGGTAGCCGTGGATTTAACGGTATATTCAGGTATCACATAAAGACTTCATATCGATTAATGGCGAATAAATTTAATTCAGCAGCATTTGCGACTGTATAAAATAAATTAATAACTGACATGCAAACGACTCGCGTTGTTTACTCTAGTTACATATTCCCAACACTATGTCTAGTGACATTTTACTTTGGAAAAGTGTAGCCAATATAAATTTGATCATCGCTTTGCTTTAGAACCTACTTAATTCTTTAAAAAAAATATAAACAGACGTGTCATTTATGTTATGTTATGTTATTATGTTCTTTTTCAAAGACAAATAGATAATTTTGTAGTTATAAATTTTTGACTTTAAAAATAGCCCCATTGATTTTCTTTCCCCAATTCAACTCAGATCTGTACTGGCGGACAAGCAGTTACATATTTAACGTTAAAAAAATTAAGCTTAAAGCTACATATTTCCACTTTGATATTTTTAATTCTAATCTCTGCAATGTAAAATATACGCGATAAACAGACAGCGCATAATTTGTTGCAAGATTAAATAAAAAGGTCGTATAACGCGTGTCCAGGATTGTAATTTAGATAACACTAAACGCCTTATTCCGGAAGTACATCACAAATCTTCACTTGCAAAAGCTTACGCTTAAGAAGTATATGTTTTTAGATAACACTTAAAATAAATATATAATACAAATTATACTACTGTCTTTACTAGCGACCCGCTCACGGCTTCGTCCGCCTGATTGATGTTCTCGGATTTAGTCTAGTATTATATGCTTGTAGTATTAGTTTTTGCTGTGGAATAACTTAGTTTATGAAAAATAATAAAAATATATGCATACAAATGAAAATTTATTTTATATGCAATATTTTATATGAGCGGAAAGTACTCGCTCACAGCTAATAGGGTTTAATATATATATATATATATATATATATATATATATATATATATATATATATATATATATATATATATATATATATATATATATATATATATATATATATATATATATATATATATATATATATATATATATATATATATATATATATATATATATATATATATATATATATATATATATATATATATATATATATATATATATATATATATTATATATATATATATACATATATATATATATATATATATATATATATATATATATATATATATATATATATATATATATATATATATATTGCCTCTTTCTTATAGTGAAAGTTCCATAAAAATCGGTTAAGCCGTTCTAGATTAGATCAAGAATAGACAGACGACATTTTTAAACACTTAACATTAACTTATTTTGAAATTACAAACATACGCATCAATTTTTTTTCTGTGGGCTTAGCTTATTGATAGGATAATTTTAATATGACGTGGACCAAATATTTACAGAAAATATTAAAAATCTTTATAGGATTTTTTCTTCAATATAAAACGATAACATTTTAAAGTAATATAAAAATAATATGTAAATTATATAAAGTTTATAAATAGCCCAAGGCCATAGTGGCGCAGTGGGACAGTGTTTTTTAATTTCCACATAGTCCTCCCCCGAGGTGCGCCTGAAATCCTGGTCCTCCGCCTTCCGCAATTATTAACAAGATTTAAGACATTAAGATTAACAGTTATTTATTTATCTAAAAGGTCGCTAACAGGTGTACATCCTGAACGTTCTTACATTATATACATAAACAAAAAATATAAAACAAACTAAATGATTCCCTAATTATTAAATGTTAACACATAATGCAAGTATAATGCAATATTTCAGTTTAAACTTTTTTACTAATTTGTTTAAAATAAACAGTTTAAAATAAAACTATATATATATATATATATATATATATATATATATATATATATATATATATATATATATATATATATATATATATATATATATAATTAAATAATTAATTAGGTTAGTGTTATAACATAAGATTAATACAAATAACCTAATAATAAAGTTACATGGAATGCCTCTTATACATGAGTATATAGTAATAAATTACAATAATAATTAATTAATAATTTAGAGCTTTCGTTTCTTACTTCCATCAAAGACTAATAAATAATACTGCAACATTTCCTATTTTGATACGACACGATAAAGTGCCACTAGGGGATGAAATAACAGATTCAGCTTAAAACTACCAAACTATATATATACATATATTATATAAAATATCGTATAGTATCGTGCTAATAACTAATGTACATAATAAATCATAAACTCTAATCGAGTTGCTGCAGATGTCCTCCAGCGTCTGTACGAGTACTATTTTCATAAGACATGACTTACATTCATAATCGATCTGCAGTGGTCTCAAAACACAATGCATAGATGCATATTGCACACAATTATGCAAGGAGGTTACATATGGTCCATAAATATATTAATATATATCAGTGTATGGTAGATATCTAAGTATAATATGTTTTTATCGCTATTTAGCAGAAGCATTTTTTTAATAATATATAGATATACCGTAGTGCAGTGGGATGCGATAGTTTTTGGCAAAATTGTGACAAAGCACGTCCCTTAGTATCGCATTGTTTAGAATTCGGACGGAAACCGGAATACAGAGTATTTCGACACTAAGTGAGAATCTAGTGTCAATACTGATTCAATCTGTATATTCTGCTTTGTGGGGATAGAGTGAAGCGAGAAAGCATTTTTTTCTTTTTAAAGTAGTATGACAAGTAAATTGACAAAAAAATCAATATCCTTTTATTAGTTCATTTGAAAATACTGCAGTAACAAAAATTAAGCTTAAAATTAGTTTCATTTCCATACCACATTGAACGAAATATTATCAACTTTAAGCTTTATCTACTATAAAAACTGCATGTTGTGATAAAACCTATGCAAGTATACCAACATTTATCACTTCATACAAAATTCTGAAACGTGTTGCAATTTTAAAACGTCAAATAATGATATTCAACAATTCATAGGTAACTTATATCATATTCATTTTATTTTTCAAAAAAATAAATTATATTCATATTTACAACAGTAAAAGTTAGACAGCGTATTGACTGTGCTTAATATAAAATTTAATTTTATCAAAAATATGAAAATGGGAGCCAAATTAGCCTCTAGTAGTAAAATATTAAGAACATGTATTTTTTTAGCTTCATGTTGTCCTACAGACAGGAGGATAAGAAGATGGAATCTAGTATTAACACTCTGTTCTCTCGAACTTTTTGAAGCATTGCCTGTTGAGTGGCAGAACTCAACTACTCGCTTTGTCATGTGTGGGAGTCACTAAGGTCACTGACTAAGGTCAGTTTACGGTCAAGCGCTATGCCGCTGCAGCAAGTTATATATTATAAAAGAATTAAAATATAAAAATGTACCGCATTCGGAACTTATTTATAAAATTTATATTAAAATTGATAAAGTTATCTGGGACTGGAAATCATTCGGCTTAATGTGGCAAACAACATGTAAAATAATTAAAACAAATATATGCGAATAATTCATTTATTATTTGTACTTGTATTTCTTTATCTTATTTTATTACTAATTATTATATTATTATTAATTTACTTTTTCTATAAAAGTACATACATGAGGCCATAATGGCGCAGTGCAGATTGCTCTTTTATATATATATATATATATATATATATATATATATATATATATATATATATATATATATATATATATATATATATATATATATATATATATATATATATATATATATATATATATATATATATATATATATATATAAATGTAAATCTCAAGAGCTACAAAATATATCCTTAGAAGTGCAGTACCATAATAGTCTCAACAATGAAACGTGCAATGCTTCTGTAATGAACAGAATAGAACAGGGAATATTCATCACAACATTCATTGCATTTATAGAATTTTAAGTGTATATATAGACCAATAATAAAAAAATGCTAATAATATTTTGGCTAAAATTACCTAAAATCACTAATAAATAATAAAAAAACAGTCTTAAAAGCCTCACTTGTTGAACCCAGTCATAGTATAAGTAATTGCAAACATTAATTCTTAAAAAACTGTGGAATAACACTGTGCCACATGCTGCATAAATGTACTTTAATCCAAGATAATTTAAATCTAATACCGACATCAGTTTTTCTAATGCTCTGTTTATAGACAATCGAGGTAGAAGACAGGCTGCGGTTAAACTAGGTGGAGTCGGCTTTGAATACCGATGACGGCGCAACTACGCTTCTCGTTTCAATCTGTACTCTATGCATAAATAATGTGAAAAGTATGGATATACCGCTACTATGCGGAATACATTCTACTCTAAAATATGATTGTGTATTTCATAGTAACCACTTGTTATTTGTTCCCAGTAAGTATCGTACGAGTAATATAATGTAGTCTTGATCCTCCATGGCAGTGATTGCATTAGGCTTCCAGCCTATTGACATTACCATGGCGATTGTTTGCATATTGTTATTTGAATATATACGATAATTTGATATGTGAATCACGTCTTGATCTGATTAAGATAGTAAAATCGCATTTTGCCCAATATTGTAGAATTTGATCGAGATATCAATTCGTCTATTCATTAATGTAATTACTCAATGTTAAAGTGAATGTATATATATAATATGTAATTTTAATTAATGACTCTTTTATGTTGTATATACCTATATACTATATGGGGAGCGGTATAGTGTCTGGCGGTCAGCGCGATAGTCATGGGTTCGATACTCAGTCAAGGGAATTCATTATTTTCCCATTTTTTACGATAAATATGGAAATTGAATTTCAATTCGGGCGGAAAGAGAAATATTAGTATATTAGTACCAAAATTCAACTGCATTACTCATATCGCCAAATTACAAACGAAACGAAGCCATTTCAAAAATTGAATCAAAAGCATTATAATCGTTTGTCGCCATAATGTTTATAAGGCAGACAATGGGCTGTAATTCACTTTAAACTCCTATTCGATACACTGAAACGTCACGTGCAAAACGCGTCGAAATATTGCCAATTGCGAAGCATTCTCGCCCTTACGGTAGGGATTTTAAGAACTTCGATTTACATAGAGATATATATGAGATATTTTCATATAGTATTATGAATGAGCATGTGTATAAACGAGCGGTTGGCGTGGCTAGTGTCTATTCCGACTGAGGCAGTAACTGGCCGATTATCCTATTTGGGGAACGAATAGGCGTGACTCATATCATATTTTTCATATTACGTAGCTAACTTTCAACGTATTGCTTCGGAGACAAAATGAAGTTAGCTTGTTATTTTATTATGTTGCTCAAGATAAATTTGTGAAATATAGAATATTTAATGTCTATACAGTATTGATGTGACTATATTTGATATAGAATTGGTTTTTACGACAGTGAGACCACGTCTCTTTTATAAAAAGAAAGCAATTTACATCCGCTTATAGAAATATAAAAAATATATATTCCAAAGCTAACATTTGTCCATAAATTAAATCGTTCAATCTTTTGTTTTGCCTAAATGACAGTCTCGGCAGTTTTTAAAAGCTCCGAATACTCAAATCTGTATTTAAAGTGGCTGAATGTAAAATTAGGAAAAACGCATAAATATTCAACAAGACTATATAAATAAAGTAAGTTTGGGCCATTTGTTCCGATACACCGGGACTCTGCTCAGAGACTGGAAAAGTTTGGCGGGAACGGGATTTCCTAATGCGATTTTAATTCCTTCTTCCCGCTACGAAGAGGGTAATTTCAATATAAAAAAAACAAACTCTAGAGATATTTCTACCAATAAAATGAACAAACGGTGGCTATAGCGTTATCTGTCATTTGTTTATATAATAGATTTTCTAAGTACTAATTTAGTTATTTACATTAGTTAGTTTCTGTAACGATTGGTCATTTAGTTTTACTTTTATAATTAATGAGTAATAAGTTCCGATGCTGATAAAAGGAAAAAGTCTTTTAATTTAAACGGTCATAGTTAGGTTTGCTTTACATAGACAAGCACTAATAGTCGTGTATATAAATACATTTTTCGAGATACAGGGTGTTGAGAGACGTAGCAGAACTCAACGCTGTACTTTGTATTATCATAGATATAGCTACCACCGGCTCGGAAGGCAGGAGGCGGAGGTTCTGCTGAGGAGAGCATATCTATGTAATTCTGTGTACATATTACTTCCAACGTCACAATATGTTTCATAAAATTAAAACTTTGCATTTTTTTGACAAATAGCCGTTTATGAAAATATTTGCCATTGCATTTATCTCTAATGGAATGAGTTTATATATCATTAGCTACACTGGTAACTCGTGATGCTGTTTGTCCAAGGGATCAACTAGCGCAGTTTTAAGTGCAACTTAGCTAACGATGCATTTTTTTTTTATTTCATACATCTGTTTCAAGAGATATATTTTTATGACAGAATTATGTTTATAGATGAAAATTATAAATTAATATTGCACTAGCGACGCGCTCTCAGCTTTGCCGCTTAAGCCGCCGTTATATATATATATATATATATATATATATATATATATATATATATATATATATATATATATATATATATATATATATATATATATATATATATATATATATATATATATATATATATATATATATATATATATATATATATATTTTGAAGTTACGTAATCTGTTATTGACAAACAATTTGTTTCTTACTCGTTAAATATATAATGTTTATAAATTTAAATGATAATTTTATAGGCACAATTCTGTAAATAGACTCCTTTCCAATTTCTAATGTCACAACATAAATTATATATATTCACTTCTCACAAAATTTAATTTATATTATAGTATATTTACTATTTTACTATTTATGCACACCGCCATGCCATAAAAATATACGCTCTGAGTAGGACTTTCTATTTTTTAACGTTGCTTATAAATAATATTCATATTTTATTACACTAATAAACTACTATTAAAATTTTTCCAATAAATAATGGTCAAATTAAATAGAAAAATAAGTAAATTAATTCCAGAAAAGTTACAATTTTCGTTAAATTATAGGTAAATTTTAGATTCACTTGCAAATAATCGAAGTAATTTTTAGTCTCCCTGCGGAAACTGACTCAACTAAAATATTGCCATACCAAAATTTATTAATTTATATCTATCTATAGTAGTTTTTGCTTATAAACAGATAAACACATATAAACAGACAAAAAAGCGCCCCTAATTGATTTTTATATGTTAATTGACCCAATTAATATTATTTTTAACTTTTTATATTCTTTATTATAAATAAAACATAGAAGATTAATAAGACACGCTTCAGTATCAAGTGGCATCTTCTACCTATACGTGAAACATGTTGGAAATATTGCGACGGAAGATTGCAACACAACCTGTACGTGCTAAAGAAATAATTTTAATATTTGATTTATGACACCTTATAATATTCATATATTATATTGACACCTAGATTATGGTAAATTGAAATGTTAAGTGATTCCTTTTGTACTATTATTATTGTAATCAAGATTTAGGGGGCAATACACTAATTTAGATTAAGAAATTGATTGATTTACAGGGACGTTAGTAAAAAAAATAAGCTGTAACAAGCACATGAGAGTTTCGACGCAGCTCGATAAGATCGTTGAATTGGCTAGAGTGCTTGGACGGTATCCAAGAGGCACGGGTTCGAGTCCCGCTACATTAATAAGAGGTTAAAAAACCATTAATAATACTTAAGATTGTGTTGACAAAATATATAGAAAGTTAAGTATTTTTTTTATTTGTATCCTAAGCTTAAACGTGTGACGTTAAATTATGACAACTTGTTGCCCGACTTATTAAGTTACAGCCCGCAATCTATGTAATAAAATACGTGGACAAGTTAAAATAAGAAAAGTATAGGTACTGTATAAGTCGTAAATATCATCACGCTGTGAGATAAATATATGAATATATATATATATCTTCTTCTTCCTGGCATTAGTCCCGGCTTTTGCCAGGGTCTGCCTTCCGACTAAGACCAATCGGTCCATATGAGTGGCGAAGTGGTTTTTTGTGGAGCGATTGCCATCTGACCTCCAAACCCATTACTGGGAGAAACCAAGAAAGGACAGGGAATAAGAGGCAGAAAGACTTGGAATATAGGGGAGGGACACCACTTACATGGATTGGATCGGGTTATGAAAGTGGTGGCTCGAGGTCCCGGGGTCGCGTACCCGTATGCCGGAAACCAAATATCGGACAGATAATTGGCTTAGACACCCTCTGAGATGAATATATATATATATATATATATATATATATATATATATATATATATATATATATATATATATATATATATATATATATATATATATATATATATATATATATATATATATATATATATATATATATATATGCAGAACATGTGATGATCGTTGGCTCTATTCGAACGTTTATATGAAACGAAACATTTCATACGTCTGATGTGGTTAATTAAAACGGTGTCTAGTCGGTAGCCAGTGAAGTGAGTGCCCATCTTGCTATAGGAGAAAAAGCTTGAAATTGACAAATTAATTTATTAATAACTATGACAAAATTACTTTATATATATATATATCACGATCAATTCCACTGCTAAGAAAAAAAACATTTTTAATAAAGAAAGCTTAAAGTCAGAAGCTCGCCTGATATGCTAAATAATAATATTATTCCACGAAGAGTAAGAGAGGCCCACGGTTTGACACTTGCGCATTTTTAAGTACATGATATACGTGACAATTCTTTAGGACTTTTTTCTTGAACTCTGATGTCAATGGACCACTTATGCGAGAAGGTCGGCGAGCACTCCATTTGTTTTGTCTCACTGTCGAGCACAGTCGATGGGCATTTAAATTCATTTGATATGCTATTTACGCTTAGCTTACTCAATTAGTATTTCGATTGATGTTTTATATTATTTTATAAAGAATTTATATATAATTTGAACTAATGTTGTAAATCTGAGAGATTTTTTTGGGTAAACGTGCAAATCCCAAGAGATACTGATTGAAATTTAAGTATTATTTTTGTGATGGATAGCCCGTTTATAGAGGAAGGCTATATAGGCTGTATGACACACACACACATGGCGTTAATAGTTTGATACAGTCAGAGCCGTGCCACTGAGCCACGACGGAAAAGGAGGAGATTTTACACAATTATGTAGAAAACAATTGTTATAAAATATCAAAGCTGTAAAATGTATTTTTAGACTTGAACTGTAACAAAATTAATAATAGTTTTAAAATAACACTACACATATATTGAATTAACATAATATTTTGTGAAGTTAATATAAACAAGAGATGTTTATATAAATAAAATTTATATGAAAAATTGATATTGCGATGTGTCGGAAACCAAATAATTGGCCTACACTATGGCTTATAGCGGAATAATCACCAATAGTATTCGATATAATGCAATATTGAAAATACAATATTATATTATCATTATTTGATACTAGCTAAAATCCTGCGGCTTCACTCACTTGAACTACATGGTTCTATATACAATGACGTCAAATTCGTTCGTTTTAGCATTTTAACAAATAAATCGATATATATATATATATATATATATATATATATATATATATATATATATATATATATATATATATATATATATATATATATATATATATATATATATATATATATATATATATATATATATATATATATATATATATATATATATATATATATAAAAACAGTAAAATTTGTGTCTGTACATTGAATATTTTTACGGAAAATTAATGTTGGAGAAACATACTAATAAAATATGAACCTATGATTTTTTAAACTATTATGTATGTACTGGCTGTAGTTTATTGAAACATTTTTTGTTGTATAATTGTCAGGGCTGATCAAATCAGATCAGTTACAGAACTAGGCTATAATAGATTTGGTAGACTAGCATATCCGATGCAAACCATATTAGACAAACTGGACTATGAGAAATATTGAAATGTTGCAATAAAATAAATAAACAAATATTGAAACAAAAATGATAGATAGATAGACATCATATGCATTTGACATATATAAATATATCTAAAAAAAAATCAAATTCAAATATGCTTTTGCTCATTACCTCGCCATTTTTTAGAGTTAAGCGTAGAACTGTCAGCTAAACTATTTCTTAAATAATGATCTACAACTCTACGAAATATACAATTTTCGTTAGTAATTAATCGACGTAATTTGAATGTGTCTATTATATATTTCTCTTGTGGAAACAACACTGAACACCAGTAAAAACTATCCTTTACATTGCCCCAGGCTTTAAACTTGGTCAAAGTTCACTAACGGCTATCTAGTATTTATCATTAAAGTAACTTAAATTTATAAGTTTTTTTATATTTCGGAACTGGACATAAAATTATTGATTATAATTAATATATATATATATATATAATATATATATATATATATATATATATATATATATATATATATATATATATATATATATATATATATATATATATATATATATATATATATATATATATATATATATATATCGTAATTATACACACTATGAAAAAATTGATTTTTTAAATATATACTTGGGTATATTTTACAATAATAATTGGTTATACCAACACCTACATAATATTTTAATTAAATTTTAACATAAAATAAAATAAATATAAATTTAACAAATAAAATATAATAAATATTCTTTTATTTTTCCTTTTCATTTGAATTCTAAACCTATAACTATCAGATGTGTTGTGATGTGATACCTTTCTTTCAAGAGAGAAAGTAATGTTTTTTGTAAATGGTTCCGTGCCAGATTATTTAATTTAAACCAAACTTCAAGAGGTTCTAGTGGCAGCCATTAGAATGCCTATAACCGAACAATTAAGCATAACACGTAACCATTAAGCTATTAAGTAAGAATAATTATTTCATAATTTAAGCTTTTTCTTTATACAAAATTCACCACATTTTCCTTATTGGCTTCATAAAATGAAGTTGATACTTGAAAATGAAAATATACATAATCAGTTACTATCAGAAACATGAATGTATCATATTAAGTAAGTACCTTTTGAAAGCAGCACCACTGTGAACACGAGTGCACGCACGTGCCACAAGGACCCCATACTGTCACTGCAACTGCCACCCTCGGGAACACACGCTGAGATTGTTCATCTCATTAACCTGAAAGCAACCAAATTATTTAATATCTTTTGATATTCTAAACTTAAATAAAATCATGTTAAATATATACATATATTATATATATATACATATATACATACATATATTAAATTAGAATCAGAGTGTATCCCGCATATAGCAGGGTAGGCATAGGGAACCGTAGGCTCTAGGACTGTAGTGTTAAGATATTTCGTTCCCCAGCTTTCCGCCTTTCGATGTATTGTGTTAGGTGGCGAAACTCAACCCCGCTTTTTTGCCTTGTCGTCAGCGCGAAGAAAATGTAATTATTTCATTCTCCCCGAGTGGGAATCGAACCCACTGGCCGTTGCGTTTACTGGCAGAGGCCGTGCTTCTGCGCCACGACGGTCCTCAACATTGTTACATTACTGATCAAAACAGTCGGTAATATAATTAAACTAGCTACGTCGCTTGATACCACACTTGGCATATAACTTCTGTTTAGACTATGTAAGGAATTTTTTCTGTGATATATCTATTAATTATCAGTTTGTTACTTTACAAGCATTGTTTGTTATTACTAGTTGATAACTTTCATAATTTTGGGTTAACGGTAAATTCCTACTCTATAGGTTATAGAGTAAGTTATGTGCGCTCAATGGGGAAGGCCTATGTCCAGCAATGTATGTCGCCCTACTGATAGGATGATGATAACCATAAACGCTCGTATATTTTGATTGTGTTGACTTAGAAGTAAATCTTTTCTGTGCTTGAACTTGAATATTTCATATTTATTTCACCTTGTTACACCACACGTTCTTGAAAAAAATGGTCTTGGCAGATAAACAGGCAGACGAACAACAAAGTGAACCCTTAAAAGGGTTTCCGTTTTTTTTTTATTTTGTGGAAAAGTTTTTTTTTTTATTTTGTGGAATATTATATAAAATTTAACATTCATATAAATTTGATTATTCTTTAATTTTCGCGATTATTAATAATAATAATAATAATAATAATTTTTCTGGTTTCATTTTTTTTATTTTGGAAACATTTTTGTATGTTGGTATGGTATGTGTTCGTGTGTGTTGGGCGGCAGATCAGCATCTATCTATTCAGCTAATCAGATAATTAGCAACTAATGCGGTTTAATTACATACTACTTTGTTTTCGTCCCCGCATAGCAGACAACACACTTCATTCTACATTTTCGTCCGAATTCCTGTTGAAATTCACATATTGCGTGTTGAATGCCGAAGCTTTTACCCTGTGTGTTATCAGTGTGAAAAATATATATTAAATACATTTGGACAAAGCAGTGAGCAGATTAATAATTATTTTAAGGTGATTTAAAACTTAGTCCAAAATCAGTATTGCATATTATGGCAATATAGTCGTTAACTTGTTTGTCGTTAACTTCAAATTTTCATGTACATTTGGATGCTTCAATGAGTCTTTCCTTATTAGTGCATCAACAAAGTTTGGATGCTCGCGCTCCATTTAAATATTAATATTTTATCGAGTTTCATCCTATTTCCGGTATTTTTGCTAAGTGTGTTATTAGATTCATGTAGCGAAATATTATTTGTTTTATTATTAGAGCAAACAAAAGGTAACCAACTATAATTAGATACGAGTAAAGTTGCTATTGCGCCATATTTTTACACATTTTTGTTATTTTTCTGTATATCATGTGCATCTGTGGCATCAGATTTAACCAGATGCACATAATATGTTGTCATTTATTTTATGTTATGTAGTACTCGATTTTTTCTGGAATATGGGAAATATTATTAAACCGTCGTTTTTTATCGAATATTATACATGAATATATACATCTAAAAATAATATAATACGAATAAGTAAAAATATATATAAAAACCAATATTTAGTGGACTTTATGATCCTTGCCACCCTACGGACTGGTATCCTTTTTCATTGAGATTCATCAGATTGTATTCCACTTGTTAGATGTTTGCACGACAAAGAAAACTTCTCATTGCGCTCAATAATTATTACTAAAGATACTATGTCTTATTATTAAGTTCAGCTTATTTATTAAGGTTCCACATCTTGTGCTCCCGAATCCAGATTCTTCAGTTTTATATATCAAAATGTCAAGCATCATGCTAAACTTTTGGCTCATAATGCAATATTCCAGATCTTGGATTTTCATGTCAATGAAAAATGCATATTAAGCGAAGCAATGTTATTAAAGCGCCATTTTCTTATTTCTTATAATTTTACTGTTCTATTGTACATCAGGTGTAACAGATCCTTGATTTTATGTCATTGGAAAGTGCTTATCAGGTTCGATCACTTTTGTGATTGTGGCAGCATTTCATTATTTCTTATCGTTCAGCTGATCTACTATGGTTCTGCATCAGGTATGCTAGTCTTCAAAATCTATTATAGCTATCTATTCTATATAATATATAATCTATTATAGATTCTGTCTTGACTTAACATATACACAACAAAACAAGTTTCTTTCAAATGTGTATAGTAGATCTGAAGACGTGCATGTATACACAGACAAACAGACAGACAGAAATTTTAGAAATCATTCATATTCTAATAAGGCTTTTACATGACCCTGCATTATTTTTTCGTATAAATGTTCAATGTACAGACACCATTTTTTATTGTTCTATTATAGCATAAATATTTATTAAGGTAAGAGAATGTTGCTTCAAAGAAGTTTAGGATAGGATTAGGAAGTAAGTTCCATAAGCACACTGCCTGGACGAAATAATTTTTCATAGAAAGAGGTAGTTAAAGTAGAAAACTCAAGCTTTCCAATGATATATATACATACACAAACAACATTCTACACGATACGTGGAATTGGAGCCTTAAAAGTTGCCATTGTCTACAAAGTAAAGTTAACAGTTTAGGTCTGATTTTCGATGACAATAAGTGGTGACCGTGTGCCGGTGGTTTGGCAAGGGTAATAAAGTTTACTCGGACGAAGTATTGGATATCTGTTAGTTATACATATTATATATATTTATGTTGATATGGATGCCTTCTATGTTTTGTAATAAAAACAATTAAGGAATATAATGAAATATATCCGGATACAGAAATTACGACATATTTGAATTTTTTAAAGTTTAAAGTACCGAATATCACATCACAGACTTAGGTCGTCCAAGCCATTTTCTGCTCTATTCTTTTTTAATTTTTTTATGATTTTGAGTTAATTTTATAACTTATTCACATTTTTGTGTCTAGTTGCGTTCAATTATAATCAAATACGTTGATTATCTTAACCTTGATTGGTGCCAATTTCTATGTTTAACCATTAATTGTTAATTTTGTGATGAGATCACGTTGGAATCCTCGGCCTCCTCTTCGGTCCACAAATTCATGACTGTTAAAACTCATGAATTTGTGGACCCAAGAGGAGGCCGAGGACCGATGTTGAGGGTACATATTATTATAAATACAATGTCTTAGCTGTGTCTAAAATAAAATATTTCATATTTGTGAATTGTATAAGTAAATTAGCTAAATAAGTAAGTAACTAACATATTAGTTAACTATTCATTTACCTGCATTAAGCAATCTAGCACACGTTCTTGGGAGTCTTAACAGTTTCTCAAACTTTATATACATAATTCCAACAATATCGCACATATGTTTACTCAAACTTCAAAAAGGTTAAAACACAAGAAATGTTATAGAAACACAAAAACTTACAAAAACTGTCGATAAAAAAAGTTGATATACTCAATAAGAAAACTTCTCTTAAGGAGTGCCATCCATGGATCATACCTCGTTATGACTCTCTAGTGTAAAACGTGACACGTCACACACAGTCAGTAAAGAGAAAACTTCATAAATAAATCAAATCGGCGTCCATACTTCAATAGTTTCAGTGCGATTTGTTTTTGTCAGTATAAATCAATTTCCTTGCCGTATATTTAGAAACCTTGTTATATATTTCTAGGGGTTAGGTTTCTTAGGAATTAGTTATTTTAATTTCCATGCTCTGGTAAGGCTAATGTCTTATGTCTTGAATCAAGGCGGAGAGCAGGGGACATAGTGTCTTAATCCCAAGAACTCTCCTATATGCAAGATACAACGGCTAGATCGTCCTTAATGATCTGCACTAAACATTATGATAAAAATAATAATATTTTATGTTTAATTTTAAATAAATAGAAAATTACAAAAGCTATTAGAGTGCGACACGCTCTTGAGAATTGCTTGCTTCATACTAGAATGCAAATAAGCTTCCTAACTGTTTTAAAAAGCCAAAATAAATATTCATCCAAATGGTAAAATTATTCGTTAAATTTATTTTGGGACTTTAAATAAACATCTGGAATCCATTAACGTTTATCGCTTTATTCACAAATTATTCTCTAAATTTGTTTTAAAATGGAAAAATTGTAAGTAAACTAAATGATTAGATGTATATCTAAAAAGAGGTGTCTATATAAAATACATCCTATACTCTTTACATATTGACTGCGTTTGAGACGTGATACATAAAAACCGCGACGTGAAGTCACATTTTGGTGACTACTTATGGATGCGTTTATCTTTTAACCCATACGAGTGTGAGGGCACTGGTCACCATTATGAGTAGGTATGTGGTATCAAAGCATGCTTGTTAAGATAGAATTATTGGGAATAAAACAACAGGAGCCTTGCTGGTGTGTCTTATCCATGTCTGTATTAGTCCACGCTACGCCACTAAGCCCAAATGTGGGACAATACTCCGAGATGCCCATAAATAAAACCACAAAGCTTAGGCTTATTAAATTCTTCTTTAAATATTCTCTTGATTTCTCTTGATGACGAGGACTCAACGATTGAATTTGAAATTGGCTGAAGGAACCCGAAGCGTCGTTAAGGAGTTGGAGTCATCCAAGACTTAATATTTACACTTGTCTTGATAAGTTCATTTTGTACGATTCTAAACATTTTTTCTACACAAATTTATTGCCTCATAATAAATTTAATAAAAAAGAATATCAAGGTGAGATTTAGATATTATTAAGTTAGATATAAAAACCCCTAGGTAAAAAAAGAAAGCAGCTGTTACTTTAGTACTATGTTCGCCCGTTGGGTCTTAATTGGGGATTTTACGATCATTAATCAAGCGGGAAGTTTTTTATGCTTACCAAAACAGTTTGACGAATGACTACTGCGATGTGCATTCGACGTGCAACATTCGTTAATCTAATAATATATTTGGTTAGTTAAAATATATTCAATCATGCTATAAATTATGTCACACCAACATAAGTGTGGAAATTAATAATGAATCGTTTTCATTAGCGTGGTTAATTGGTACGTTATCCAATTTAATTTTAAAATTTCAATAGTATCCATCTATATGATTTTATTTGGCAGCTCGATATCTGCTGGAGCTGGAGGACGATTCCCTTCGATTTTTACGTGTTTTTGCTCCTCAACGTAACAATGTATGCATCTAGTTCAAGTGTAGTATTACCAACTATCAAATACAATTGGATTTTATAAAGATACTCGTATACTGTTATATAGGTAAGTAGAGATTTATTATACTTTTTAATATAATATAACAACAATGCTCATTAAATATTAACTTTTGTACTTATATTATTAAGTTTTATGCTATGTAAGAGTTTATTTGGTTAATATATATAATATAATCGCCCCGCAATTAAATCCTATTTTCTTTTGTTCATTTTGCTTTCTTCTAATTAAATAACACGTAGACTGTATATTTTATTTAATTTTTTAATTGTTTTTGAATTAACGTAGTATATTTTATGACTAACTAATATACCGCTCTCGACTTTGCCCGCATGAGCATTGATTACGGATATTAATTTTTTACCGTTTTAGTGCGATATTACAAATTATCCAAACAGCTCGCGTAGATCATTATCTACCCGCATTCTTGGTTGTACCACAAATTTTGCCATACTTTATTATTTAATTACAACTTGCAATTAAATTAATTAGACATCTATGAATATAAACTAGACGGTCTTCCGAGTTTATAATAATAATTCTTGGGTTTTCATTCCTTAAGTTTCATGTGATAAAAAAGTACAAATGTAAATATTCAATCTTCTGAATCTACTACTTTTATTTATTTATTTAGCTCTACGCTGTATCCCGCACATATCAGGGTAGACAGAGATTACCGTAGGTTGAAGGAAACTAGTGTTAAGACACTTCGTTCAGAGGCATTGCGTGTTGAGTGGCGGAACTCAACAGTCTTGTTGCCAGAGCGAAGAAAATGAAAACTCCCCGAGTGGGAATCAAACCCACAAACCACCGTGCTCACAGGTAGCCGCTATGCCTCTGAGCCATGACGTTCCTCTACTAATGAAGTAATATAAATAAAATCACCTAGATATAAATACCATCTTCAGTCATCATTAATAAAGGAAGCTGCTTTTAGCAAGTAAGTCATCAGCTAATAGTAATTTAATTAAACTCTACTTTGTTTGTCATGTTGACGGTATTTCTGATTATTTTTAAAATGACCAGCCAACCTGTTCTTAATTACTAGTACTGAAATATTATGAAATACTAACTTAAAAACAGGCATCGAGTAGTAGAAAACCGTACGCTTGAGAACAAAAAATCTTCACTTAAATCGTCACTTAAATTTAAGATTTGCCCTTAGTTTTGTAATCACCGGACGACATTTTCGAAAAAACATTGGATACAATAACCGATATATTACTCACTACTTCGTTCAGTTCAGATTTTTATTACTGGCGTGTCGAGTGTTAGCAGTATATCTAATACATTCGTACGAGTAGTATGTTTATATATATAGAAAAATTATCGAGTATTATCTACACAATGTTAAAAATGTCATAATATAAAATGATATATAAGGAAGAAACATTTTGATTTTGCCTTAAAAGCTCGGACGAAATGCTCTTGAAAAACGGTCTATTTATATTTTACGCGCAATTTCCACGCTAATGAAATCCGATATGATTTATCCTTCAACCATTAAAGCTTTGATCACAGTATCATGAGCCGTTTACTCGTAACATTACTTTAGGCTTTTGTAATCATTTACAGATTTTACTACTACATATATATATATATATATATATATATATATATATATATATATATATATATATATATATATATATATATATATATATATATATATATATATATATATATATATATATATATATATATATATATATATATATATATATATATGTATATATATATATATATATATATATATATATATATATATATATATATATATATATATATATATATATATATATATATAAAACTATTTACCTACCTATATGATATACAAATATATCATACAAAATTATATTTTTATATTTTTATTTATATTATTTTTTAAGCTTACTTATGTGCTTAGTTTTAAGCAAACATTATTAATTTACGCACCTCCAGCATTTTACAGAAGTGGCTGAGGGAATCTAGAATGTATGTCAAATACGTATTTTAAATATAATAAATATTTTACTCTCTGGTTTCTGTCTATTTTGATTGGGCTGATGTACGATCATTATATATTCAACTAACTAGTGACGAAGAATAAAAGAGTTAGTCATTTTACAATTATCTATTATATATGTATATATATATATATATATATATATATATATATATATATATATATATATATATATATATATATATATATATATATATATATATATATATATATATATATATATTTACTTAACTGATCAATTCACGCGGCGCTGAGTTCCGCCACACAACACACACACAATACTTTGAATGGGCGCAAAACAGAGAACGGAGTGTCTTTACACTAGGTTTCCTCTGCCTACCCTGCCATATGGGAGAAGTTAAAACCAACTATTCATATATATAAAATGCAATTACGTTAATATATCTCCATGGTGGTCGGCCCCGTCTATCACAGAAATGGTCTGACGCACTGAAGGCGTACAAAAATAAATAATTACGAGTATATGAAGCTCAGCGCCGGCTGCACAGTAACGTTGCGGTTTTCTATTCTAAACATTGCATCCGTACCTTGACTTCCGATAGGAATAATTGAAAATGTTACAATATAATGATTCGTTATCTTTTTCAGTTGTATCCAGCATGTGTACGTTAAAATTTTTCAAAAATAATTTTATAAAATATTTTGAAATTTTAAACATGGCTCAATATGAACTTGTTTTATTTTTCAACTCTCTTCAACGTGCTCGCAAAATATCACAAAAAATAATTCTAACTTCACCCTCTTATCCAAAACCAGATTCACTCTTTTTCCCGCACAGAAGAGGTAGCAGAGGAAACCTAGTGTTGTGATACTATATAGTATATACTATAATATTTGGGGTATAAGTCAAATCACGAGAATTTATTAAAACTTCTACACTTGACTTATATCTGATAGGTTAAGAACTGGATAAGCAACTGGATTGAACATTTTAAAGTTGTATTATCTACTTTTTGGGTAAAAGGAGACTTCAATCCAAAGCTTTTGATTGCTGGAATAAATAAAAAATTTATATATATATATATATATATATATATATATATATATATATATATATATATATATATATATATATATATATATATATATATATATATATATATATATATATATATATATATATATATATATATATATATATATATATATATATATATATATATATATATATATATATATATATATATTATTATTACCATTTAACGTCTTGGTTTTAGGCCACCACCGTAAGGCATTTGGAAAGCGACTGTGACACGATGATGATAATTTTGATAGATATTATTTAACATTTAAATATGAATAAAGAAAAAAAGGAAAATTAAAATTTTTATATGTTTTGTTTACGTAAAAAAGCAAGACTTTACACTAATTAAAAAATAACCTCCGTCTAAGAAGAACTTTCTTAATCTCAAAGTTTTATCAAATCAACAATAATCACATAAAATTTAAATAACATTTTTAAAATATTTATAAGCATATATTAAATGTTAATATTTGCTATAAAAATTAAGTTCTTATAAAATTTAAATTTAAATTTTCAAGTGTTGAATTTTTTCAAATTTCTTTTCAAACGCTCTTTGTAATTAGATTCCTATTAAAAAGCTAAAAGAAGGAAAGATCAATCGGCTTAACCGCTTTGTCACGCTGCAACCATTTGTGTTCACTTTTTAGTAGGTATCTAGTATTAATACTTTTTTAAGCTCACTAGTTGAAACAGGCATTAGATTATAAAGGTAGATAATAGAATTTAGATAATATATAAATTAAATATCAACACCGTTGTAAGCGCGACTGTTGTGGATTCGATTCCCACTCGAGGAAATCATTATCTTTAAATTTATTTTATATTTCCCCATTCCGAAAGCCGAAACCATAAAGTAGATATGAAAAATTTGGCAGAAAATGGGAAACGGAGTACCTCAGCACATCTTTATTATTACATGTGAATTTCAGAACTAAGCTCTCTGAACTATAATTTTGTATATAACTCAATTCTTTTATTTTCAAAATTAAGTCAACTCAATATTTGGAACACAAATGACTAAAAATATGTTAAAAAATTGATGTCGTAATCGTACCAAGAGCGTTGTGCTTTCCTGCTGAATCGCAACCCCGTTTATTCAGATGAAAAGGAAGCCAAGACATTTGTCACAACAATTAACTCGATAACTTCATAAATGAAGAGTTTCTACCACAAATGGAATAAAATAACAATTATCATTTCATTACGAGAGACTAGAGGCTGTAACTATATCCTCCCTGCCTTAAAAATATATACTACGTAACACAATATATATCAAAATAATAAGTAAATAGATGCAAAATGATCATATAAATACAATTAATTAAATATCTTAGTTTGACTCGTGATGCGTTTAGTGGCATGAATCTTTATAATTGTGAAGCTCAAGATCTTTAGAGTTTCAGACGTAACAGTGTAATGGGTTAAATTTTTCTCTTAACTTTCTTTAGAGACGAAGGTGCAATAAGAAAAATAGCACATCAACTGGACGAATATTTACCACAAGGAGGCTGCGAAATGCGAAAGTTTATGTGTATGCTTGTTACTCAGTCACGTCAAAACAGCTTAAGGAATCGGGATGAAATTTAGGTAGATTATGGTCTGGAATAACACATAGACTATTTTTTATTCCACGGCAACATATGCCAAGACGGCTGAACGGTGTAGGAAATTTGGTATTTATAAATATTGGTTAAAATATATTTTTATCACCACCATTCTACACCTTTCTACAAAAAAAGCTATACTAAGTCGAAACGAAGTTCACGAGAAAAGCTAGTAATAAAATAAGTGTCTTAGTCTTTCCGTTCAAATCTCCCTCGACACTTCAAAAGAATAGTCGAAGGCATCCTATCGTTCATTCTATTCCCTATTATCCCTATACATATCTGATAGTGATAATCATAATAAAACTGTCCCCTATATTTGTTTAATATTTACTTAGCTGTTTTGGTTTTATATATATATATATATATATATATATATATATATATATATATATATATATATATATATATATATATATATATATATATATATATATATATATATATATATATATATATATATATATATATATATATATATATATATATATATATATATATATATATATATATATATATATATATATATATATATATATAGCTGTAGTAATTCAGTGCAACTCAAGAGGTGACAGAGGTGGAGACCTGAAGTATAAGATATCTTAGTTTAGGCTCCTGTGTCATAATTACCTGATTTTTTAGGGTTTCGTTCATAAAAGATAAAAACGGGACTCTATTATAAAGCCGCTTTCTGTCTATCCACTATATAGTGTTTCTGTCTGTCTGTTACTAGGATGTATTTCTCAAACCGTGACGGCTAGAAAGCTGAAATTTTCACAAATCATGTATTTTCATCGCCATGAAACCTACAATCATGAAAAAGCTACGGACGCCTCGGTGCGCGAGTACTACTCGCACTTGACCGATTTTGTAATGTACTGTAATCATAGACCACATGATCAGACACAACTCGAGTAAACATATTTATTTGTGAGAGAATAAAACCTTTTTTTTATTTTTTTTTGTTTTGTAATTGTTTTTAAATATATATAACAATATGTACACCATAGTGAGCGACCGCCACCCCTCACTTGTTAAGCTCCTTTTGATTGAGCCCTTTTAATGATGTTACTTTTCTAGTTATGCTCAGCTGACTTAGCGTGACATCGGAATTTCTAGTTGGATTTATTTAAATTATATTCTTATTATATATATATATATATATATATATATATATATATATATATATATATATATATATATATATATATATATATATATATATATATATATATATATATATATATATATATATATATATATATATATATATATATTTATATATATTAATAAACCACTTTCACAATTTAAAATAAGGCGTTAATGCCGACTGAGTATATACAAGATAATCAATTACTTAACCATTCACTTAAAAATTGAAATTCTACGATATGTTGTTATGAAGAAGAGGCTTAAAGGCTAAAGAAGTGGGGTGGAGTGACACATGACATGTAAAAAATAAGATTACGGTAAAATCAATTTTCTTTACTTTGAGCAGTTTTATATATAATGTTTTTTTTATATAAAATATTATAAGATTATGAGATTATAAGATTAATAAGATTAGGTTTTTAAAAAAGAAATATTAGTCTAACAACTTCTCTTCTATAAATAGATAGATAGATAGATAGATATAAATTTATTAAAGGAGTTATTAAATAATATTACAAAAAAAATATTTAAAAAAGCTTGTTTGATTCAACATGATCCTGTACAACCTTTGCTAAAAGGCATAATGACTGTCAGTGACCCTTCTCATACAATAAAATTCATATGCAGTTAAATATTTACCCTTTGACTTTACGCACGTGTAAGATTTCTTTGCATTAATAACTGAAAAATGTCACATTTGAGGAAGTTGAGAATCTTTTGTTTAGAATTACTTAAGATAGAAATGAAATTAATATATACACACACCTTCAAAAAACAATTGAATAAATAATAACAACAATAATATGTGCATATAAATAGAACTGATAGGCTTCGCTTATACAGTTGTATATTTATTTATAGTCATAAAATATTAAAATATTGGTACATATTCCAATGTTACATTATATAAATATTTTAACCAAAATATATATGCGATATTATATATGTCAAAATCATAACAAATTTCTATGAAATAGACCTCAATGATAATAAATTACACTCAAATTAAACGTCCAGATGATTCTGGGAACTTTGTTATTGCCAATGCCGATACAGACAACGTAACTTTACATTTTTAGTTGACATTTAAACCAAAGTTGTCAAATAATTAATAAAACGATTAGTGTACTACGTTGTACGATAATAGTAGCATAAAATATATATATATATATATATATATATATATATATATATATATATATATATATATATATATATATATATATATATATATATATATATATATATATATATATATATATATATATATATATATATATTAGTGTGCCGGAGTCGTCGTGGCGGTGCCTGTAAGAGAGACGGCGGTTTGATTTCCACACGGTTAGAGTGAATTAATTTAATTCTGTTCGCTCCGGTAAGTCTTCTGGTAAGTGTCTTATTATTGGCGCTCGAAAGAAAAAATATATATCTTGTATAAGTATAAATTTCCTGTATATCTTATATTTATTTTGTATTTTTGCCACGGCGCATGTTCAGAAAATTAAAACCTTTCGTAAAACAATATTTGTTCTACATTTAAAGCGATTTCTGTCGAACCAAATACTCTTTCGGTTTATAATATGAAAAACGGAAAGAAATATAGCAGTTATTATCTTTTACAATTTGATACATTTATTATGTACTAGTGGACGCCCGCAACTTCGTTGGCGAGAACTTTATGATCCTTGATATACTCATATATAAAAATATTTCATGGACAATGTCCATCACGTTAAATGACTTTTGTAAAGGTGACATTTCCATATTTCACGTAGTTTAGGTTCATGGTTCTTCATGAGATGCTCCAAATCTTGGATTTTTATATTTCAATAAAAATGCTCATCACGCTCAACAACATCTGCTATTTTTTGGTTTCTTATAGCTTAGGTAATCTATTGTCGCTCTACATCAGGTGTTCCAAATCCTAAAATTCCATTCCAAAGATGTGCGTGTATATTTAGACAAACAGACTAGCAGACAGACAAAAATTTCATTAATCATAGATTCATATTTTGTTAGTGTTCTTACATCGTCCTGCGCAAGTTTTTCCTAAAAATATATCAATCTAATTATTTTTACTGAATTATTTACTTAATTTTATTTTTATTTAATTGTATTTTTATTATGGTATATGGAAATCAATTTAAGTATGTTACATGTTTAAGCAACCTACTGTTAGGTTGAATAGCGGTTCTTAGAACCTAGGTGCTTCAGTATTAATCCGTGACACAACGCTATACAGGATAAAAATCAAAATGAGTGCAAATGAAGTTAGGTCTTAACGTAGTGTCTTATCACATAACATGCAATTTCTTAAAAGGCGGAAAGCGGAATATACCCCCCCCCCACCTTTCACTTTTAGAGATTAGCCTAACTTGCTTTAACTTGCTATGTACAAAATAAAAAAAAAGGAAAAAATGTATATAAAAATGTATGTAAAATGAAAAATAACTGAGGCGGAACATTAATATTAATAAATAATAAGACGGTTCGCACGCTAGTACATAAATCCGGCGGGCTGTCGGCCGTCACAATAGTAATATATTAGGACAAATGTTATTACAAGCTTGACTCGTTATGTTATTTTTAGGCTCCCCAAGACTTACCAATTCAAGTCAAACACTCAAAGGCGCGACCGCACCGCCCTTCTAATGCGCCATGGTAATGGGTAAATACAATATTCAGTACGATATTTGTAGAAATATGTATATGTATATATATATATATATATATATATATATATATATATATATATATATATATATATATATATATATATATATATATATACATATACATATTTCTACAAATATCTATAATATATATATATATATATATATATTTCTATAATATATATATATATATATATATATATATATATATATATATATATATATATATATATATATATATATATATATATATATATATATATATATATATATATATATATATATATATATATATATATATATACATATATATATATATATATATATATATATATATATATATATATATATATATATATATTTCCTTAAGCTACGGTCAATTTATTGTTACTTATTAAAGTGAATTTATACTAAATAAGGTAGGTGGTTGTGATTATCTTCCGAAATGTATATAAACAAGCTTACAAGTGGAGAATGAGGTGACTTTTGACCATTCCGTGGATTTTTTATGCTTCAATAGACAAAATATACTGTCGTTTACAGTCAGACGCTGTCCCTTTCCGCCTCAGGCCTCATTATAATGTTCTCGATGGTCTCAATGGCCTCGATATATAATATGACATTTTATAAAATTTTTTTCTATATAATTTCTATTCAATATGAATGAAATTCAGCAATCAAGCAAGCATTCAGTTTTATAATTTTTAAGGGAGTCGTCCTATAATATTATCCATGTTTTATCTTGCGAGTACATATTATTATTAATAAGTTTCTAATAACTTTAAGTGAAATAAAATGATTAAAATACTGTTATGTTTTTTTTTCAACATTTACAGTTATGGCAGAGTAATCAAATTAAGTGAATAAGCGGCAACTCAGCTAACGTGGGTTAGGCGTTGTATTTTCTGTTAAAGTAGTTTATTTTTCGTGTGTAAGGGGAGCCATGTGGCCGCGGCTGGTAGAATTAACAACTATTGCAACTGGACAGTATGGTAAAATTGTCAAGCGACACCAGATTACGAATTAATTAATTCGAAGTCAGCCATGGATAATACGATGTCGCTCATGAAATTCCATTTAATTAGAGCAAGAGGCGTGCGTTAAATCGATTTTTATGTCATTATGAGTTTAACTGTAACCAAATAAATTAAATTGAGTACCTATATATGCACAATTAAATAATATCGGTTGCCGACGCCGATGCTGAAGTCATCGAAAGCCAAAATAAATATTTTTAATTAAAAATAAAACAAAAAAGCACATTTTCAATCAACAAGTAATCAATAAGGAGAATGAATAATTAATAATCAATAATATAAATTAAGGAAAGGCACATGCAAGCGTCTAGAGGGTTCTCTGAACAATTGGATTGCCTACTTGTTGATCTTGACAGTCTACATCCAAATTATACCCAAATCTGTAGATTACTTATTATTATAGATAGTTTGTTAGTCTTGAATGGGCTTCATAATATTGAAAACATATAACTTCGTAAAAAGTAATACTTCAAGCTAATCTTGAAAGAATTTCATGAATTTGACATCACTTACAATGTGAAGTGCGTCCCAGAAATTAATACTTACAATATAATATTAATTTAATATCAGCAGAATTGATTTGAATTTTGGAAAAAAACATCGAAGATTATGGCTGGTGACAAAATTAAACAATTTAAAACTTAGTAAGCTATTAAAAATAAACTACAATAATCTGTTGACTCTATGTTATATAATTAAATATATGTATAAGAGAATATAAAATTAGTATAGAAAGTACAAAATTGTCCAAAATTGGCAATAATAAAAATTGCCAATATCTTAAAAAATATTGCCTTATGCTGTGTCGTAGAATTTGTTGAAAATGATCACCTCTATCATCTATTTCAATTTATCTATCGATGTGCCAGATCGACTTCCATTCACTCACTCATTAATCACGAAATCTTGAAAACTATTAAATATATTAAATTAGTTTCGTCCATCAGACTATTTTGAAACTGAACAAATACTCGTCAATATCCGTCAACTACTAAAAACCAGTTAATACTAGTATTATACTATTACTACTAGTACTAATTGTTTATTATCAAAAAGATTTTAAGGATGTATATATCTACATCTATGATTATATATATATATATATATATATATATATATATATATATATATATATATATATATATATATATATATATATATATATATATATATATATATATATATATATATATGTGTATACACGAAGTATGTCGGGTGGTAAAAGAAAATTGAGCTGCAAAACTTTTTGACCTAATGGAATATATGTATAACACTTATATAGTGAGCCACTCCATTTCTTTTTTAAACTAATGACATTTAGCGGCACCTTATATTTTTCGTTCTCGTCTTGTCAAATAAACAAAATTATTATATCTGTGTATAACACTCTACTCGATATTATTGCATTATGTAATACTACAATTTAGATTTTTTTTATTTCGATTGAGCTAAGTTATTTCAACGCAAGTAAAAATAATCTATGAAAGTCTAACTGAATAATATATTAATCTATTACAAAAATCACAAACGTAAAATAAATTATTATAAATTAGCTCATAAAACAATTTTAAATTTTAAATCCTAACCCCATTGATTTATTGTAATAGTAAGTAAATAATATGTAAATTTATGTGACATATTTAGGTTTGCTCGCCAAACATTCAACAATTTGCAATAAAGGACTGTCTGTACTAATTCCCGATTGCTCTGATCGTCCGAATGTCTCAGCCGTGTGGTGCCCGCTACAACATCAATAAATTCGGCTATTTTTCATTTCATTTGCAATTATACAGGTTTCATTGACCTATTGTCAATACATTTTACTTATATATTTATTAATATACAAAGTTATCTCTCGTAGTTGCATACATTTGTGAGCTTAGCTAAATTAATTTAGTTGAATCGGACCTCAAATATTGATTTATACATACGTGTTGATTTTCATCCAGAATATCTAGATTATCTGAGGATATCTGAGGTATAATATAGATAGGGCAGTGGGACAGCATGTGAGTGTAAACGTGTCTGTTGTGGGTACGATCCCCAATCGGGGAATGAATTATTACATTGGTATTAGGGCGCCTGCTAAATGCATCAAGACAAAAGGTGGAAAAAGATTATGTAAACGTATGTTTTTGACGATATTAGAGAAGGAGATTTTTGTGCCCACTGCTGAACATAGGATTCCCCCAAGGATCTTCAAGGTGACAGTGGCTTCCGGCGACCTTGACCAGATCGTCAATCCACCTAGAAAGATGTCTGCCCACCGCGTGTCTTCCAGTTCGTCGTCGCCATTTGAGAATCTTTAAGCCCCGACGGCCATCTGTTAAAGTGAGGACACTTTGTGTCCCGTCTAATGTCACTTCAGCTGAGCATTTTTTCAATTCCAGCAATGTCGGCTACTTTTGTTCTCCTACGGATGTCATCATTTCGGATTCTATCATGTAGAATTATAAATACCAAACATTGCTCGTTGTGTGACCTTGAGCCTTCTTATGAGACACATAGTTAACGGGTGGCCGTCTCGCTCACGTACCTCATCACTGGTCAAAGATTTTTGTCTTCATACACTGAAGTAATTTGGATGCGATGATTTTTGTAGTCTGTCGAATGCTGCCCATGTGACCTGGAGATAGATAGATCGAGATATATCTTTCTCGAAGTTAGACTTACCCAACTGACCTGCTTATTCCAGATATTCAACATCACCTTTGTTTCTTATGGAGCATTGTGTTCAGGACTTCCTTGGTCTTCCATATAAACTTAATTCGATTTAATTTATCCGTATGAAATTTAATCCCTTAGCGAAAAACATTAAGAAATTATTGATGTATGAATGAATGTATTCTGTATTATGAATGAATGTATTATGAATGTATTCTGTTACCACGATAAAATATCTCATGGGAAAATTGGCCAAACAAAGCCATTAGCAAAAACATTAACATAAGTAACATAATTAGTGCAAATAAGTATAAAATTAATTAAATACGAAGTAACTGTTCGTTTCTCAAGTGATGACAAAGTCAAAGGCCAAAAAGTTTTGTCTGTGGCAAAGGAATTTCTGTGTAAGTAGAGGTGGAAGTGGAACCAAAGCACTTTATAAAATTAAAAATAAACAAAAATTGTTTATTAATAATATATAAACGAAGTATTCTTTTTCTTTTCACTACTACAACAACTGCTACACTTATGCTACAAATAATATATTGACATTTTTATTTCATAAAAAGGCATAAGCCATAAATCCTTATGGAGTAATTGTTACCCGCAATTTAGTTTGTATCGATTTAATAGTCAGTTTCAAATTTTTCTATTGGCAATTCTCTCGGAAAATTTTACTGCATTCACCATATGGACCTTACATATACTCTATTTATGAAAGATGGTTATATTAATCAACGTTAATAGCTTCGATATAAATTACCTGAGGTCAGACATGGCTGTAGCATATAGTTTAAAATTTGTCATGTATCATAAAAATCTCTTGATTGTTTCTATTTGACCACAAGTAATAGTATGCATTAGGATAAGTATGCATAAGGTAATATGAAAATTTTCAATTCACAGTGAACAAGTTTTATCTAGATGCCATTTCCATATCTATTGTATCGTAATTGGATTTTTGCAGTTCCAAATCAGATGTTGTACAATTGTGACTTTAAATATAACCAGTTTCTGCTCCTGGCTTTGCTTACATGTAATTCTATTAATTTTGCGCAAATTCCTTCCGTGAATTGTAGTTAATTTTTTTTTTTCACTTTTTAGACTGTTTTGGTTATGTATATGCTTTTTGAAAAAAGCGTTCTTTTTTGCTTTTGGTAGAAGTGAAATAAGCTATTAAATAAAAAATAATAATCATATATATTTTTTTAAAAATAGCTTTATGAATAAGGCACCTTTTAATTAATTAATTACATATAAAAAATTATAAGGTCTCCCAGAGAAGCAAATGCCTGTATATATCATAATGATACAATTTGTATATTTTTTTGTTTGTATTCATATTATGATGAACATGTTTGAAAGATAAAATTGTGTTTATATATATATATATATATATATATATATATATATATATATATATATATATATATATATATATATATATATATATATATATATATATATACTTAAGAGATTTCAATATGTTATATATTTGTTTAGGGTTTTATAGGAACAAAATAGTTTGTAGGACCTCATCTACATCCTCTTCGCGATTGAAGATACGTAAGATTATCAATATAATTCTCTATATATATATATATATATATATATATATATATATATATATATATATATATATATATATATATATATATATATATATATAGAGAGAATTATATTGATAATCTTACGTATCTTCAATCGCGAAGAGGATGTAGATGAGGTCCTACAAACTATTTTGTTCCTATAAAACCCTAAACAAATATATAACATATTGAAATCTCTTAAGTTTTACTTTTTTAACAAACAGTGGATGTTTGTATTTAAGCATTAATTTTAAAAAAATATTAAAATTTTTAATTAATATAATTAAATATTATAATAAATTGATTTTAATGTCATATATGCATTCGAAGTTGACGGTCCGCAACTGACATTAGTTGTAAAATCTGCCTAACTGAATTAATTAAATTGGCAGTAAAGTTATAGCCTCCATAAAGGATCTCAATTTTAGGCCCCAAACCAAAATTCCAGAATGCTGCTCGTCGTAAATTAACATGGATGCGACGTTTGCTCTAGACCAATCAATGTTTGGAAGAACTTTAGTTAAATAATGCTCCTAAGTTGAAGAGTTTTGAAGAGTTTTTCTTTGAATATTAAGAAATGTTTGAAAATTATAATACTCTGTTTTTTGGTAATGGTAGAAATTATTACATCCTGTTCCTTTAAATTTTCAATCAATTAAATAGAATTATATTATCAAAACACCGGAAAGTGGGGAACAGTGTCTTAACACTAAGCTCCCTCTACCCACCCTGCTATATGCGAGATACAGCTTGAAAAAAAAATTAAATAACATAAAATATATATATATATATATATATATATATATATATATATATATATATATATATATATATATATATATATATATATATATATATATATATATATATATATATATATATATATATATATATATATATATATATATATATATATATATATATAATATTAAATTGAAATATTAAATATTGTGTGCTAAATTTTTTTTTATCGAAAGGTACATTCGAATGGTGTTACAAAAGTATAAAGGGGAAAAATATCAATATAATATCTGGTAGCTACAACAGCGCATCGAGGAAGATCTCAAATTAAACGAAAACAGTTGGGTGTTTTTTAAAGAAGTACGAGTATGTATATAAAATGGAATGGAAGTACCTGTTTAAGTGCCGTCGTGGCATGGAGGCACAAAGACTGCCTGTAAACGCGACGGTTTGTGGGCTCGACTGTTTGTGGGCATTTGGGAAGAATTAATTATTATTTTAAATTTATTCGCGCCGGTAAGGTTTTAACAAAGCAAAGTATTCTGTTGAGTTCTGCCAGTCAACACGCACTGCCTCGAAAGGCGGAAGGTAGGGAACGTGTTTCAACACCAAGGGGTCCCTGTTGTTGAAACACGTTCTGCCACCATGCTATGTGCGGGATACAGCGTGAAGCTTAAAAAATAGCTTTTCATATTATGGTCTCACTCATTTTAAACTTTGACATGAGGCGTAAATATTAATAAAATGATTTATTCAATCAATGAATATACTATAATATTTTAGTGATTTTGTGTAAAGTCAAAATAACAATTCCAACTACAACAGATAATATAATAAATCATACAATACTATTTGCTATTTAATATTTCAATTGTACTTTAATGTAATTTAAGAAATAATCTTATATTATATTATATTCTTTATATAATAATTATTATTATAGATTAATACTATACTTTTATTAAGTTTGTATCATAATTAATTTTAATGATTGATATTTGAATTAGCAAATTTTAAAAGAAATAATTTAAAAATAAATGTGTATAAAATAGCGTGTAGCGAATGTATTGGGTATTATAAAACATACTAATAGCAACGCTTGCGTTCCACTTTCTACCATTCAAGAAGATACACCATCAACTTTCATAAGACAAGCAAGCAAAATAACGTTTAAAAATTTCTTACATTAATGAATTGATGGCACTTAGATAAATAACGGTCAAGTGCGAGTTGAATTCAGCCACCGAGGGTTACATTGCCAATTTCATGATTATAGTTCACAGGAAAGTACAGTTATAAAAGTTTACAAACTTAATTTTGTGGGTAACTACTTGTTTTGTATCAAATGAACTACATATAGAAGTTTGTATTGGTTTATTCTATGACAGACTAATAAATTACCGATTTTCAGATTTTTTCCATTGTTTGTACTATTCTACTACAAAGTACTACTACTCTGTACTAGTTAGTTCAAACTTCTTGTCAAATTTTATGATTCTAAGTTAGCGGTAAATAGCGTAGGTTTTGGTTATGTGGCGATTTATGTACATATGCGGCCAAAATTAAGCATAATCGCTCATATCTTTTGTTTGAGTGAATTTAGAATTTGAAAATTTTCTATATTTTAAGAGACTATCGACTTGGATATTCGATATTTATTTAAGTTTGATACCATAGTGCGATTTTGAGAAAATGAACATGACAGACAAACGGGTAACAAAGTGGTACTTTAAGGATTTCGTTTTTCCTTTTATGTACGGAACCTTAAATAATAATATTATAAAAATTATATTAAGAATACCTAATACAAATATTCAACGTCCCAAAAAATACTTGAATTATACATAAAAAATACTGTTAAGTAAAAACACAATTTTCTATGTTTGTATCTATCTGTACACAAAAATTTGGCAAACGAACAGTACACTTTAAAGATTTGGACAGTCAACAACCGAATATTTTCTCGTACAAGTTTGATTAAATTGGAAAAGAAACCATGTCCGGACATCATAATAGAATAGAAAAATGTCTTGAAGAATTATCTTTATTTATGCTATAATTTTGTTAAAAATTACAAATATTTATCTATTGTTATTAATAAGCGTCCCCATGAAGATCTGTATTGCGATTGTAATAAAACAATGCCATTGTATAATTAAAATGGCATTAAAAATTAAGTCGCCGAAAGTCGAGGGAATAGCGGCCGCCATGCTTGTATGCAGACGGGCAGACAGTTCATTTGCGACAATCCACAACCATTGACGACTGATTACTTAATTGCTTCGTTTAATCAATTGACCGTTGCGCTGTAGAAACACGCACAACATGTTTAGACGCAACCGAGTTATTGGTAAACTCCCTCGGGTCAATAAATCCTATGTTTAAAGGACGATTTTATTAACCAATTCGATGACTAGCCTACTGTTGAATGTCGAAACGGTCTTCGTGTGCACATGTTGTATTGCAATAAAATTTGTACCGTGACATATTTATTTTATTTTGGGTTTTTGTTGTAGTAGTAGGTAGTTTATATTTTTTTGTCTAGCAATTTGATGTAAATCTAAACGGTCACCACTTTAAATGTGTTAGGTTAGTTATATAAAAATAAATATAGTCAATACACCAAATACAAATCTTATAATATGTTAAAAACGCTATTGTATGTGCTAACTTTTTACAGCTAAAGGCTGGAACTCATTGCGTGAATTAAAAGATCTACGCATATATCACTAGAAAATCAGTTTATTTATATAGTGTAAATACTGTTTTTTTTATTTTAAACGAAATTAATTTTATGGCATAGGCAGCGAACTCTTATTGACTTGTCATTTCTAAGATAAAAGCATTTGACACATGTTGTGCCACTATAACTTGTCAAACCTCAACGCCGCTCTATGGGATTTTTTCACAAGAACTTATCCAGAAATATTTTTTTATTTATAATAAAATCTAATATGATTATATACATGACATATCTTCGTCATTTCCTTCCGATATGTTTTGTCTTTTGACAGACGAAAGCATAAAAATCAGGAGCTGCTTAATATTTTAAATTGCATTCCAGTCCAAGTCTTATAAGCAAAATTTTATCAGAATTTTCTGAAGTATTTATTCCTGGCTTCCGATACCAATTCAGCTAGTTGGCTGATTGGCAGCAATGCACATTATATGACATACATAGCTCCCATGAATTAGAATCTTGAGAACTGTGAAATCTTTTTTACTTCTAAGAACGTTACAAAACTCTTTGTCACATTGAGAATTACTTATCTATGCTCGAATTAGTAATAAAATTAAAGTATTTTACGTTAACGTTTAAAAAAATTTAATAAAAAAACAACTGAATTATTATTTAATTTGCTATATAGCAAAAAAATCATTATATCTTTTCTATGATTACTTATTCTGATTAACCAAAGCCCGGGCTACATTTGCGCGATGCGCCGTCGGTTTTACCAGCTGCAGTGACAGTATTAAAAAAAATATCCTCAAATGACATAAATCACAGTCAAACTGTAAAACTCCAACTGCGCCACGTTATTGTATGAATATAATAATTGATATGTTTTATATAAACTAATATTATATAGAGGAAACATTTCTATTTTTGTATGTATGCTTGTAATGTTTTCACACAAAAACTACTGGATCGATTTAAAAAATTCTTTCACCATTTGAAAGTTACATTTTCATTGAGTGACATAAGCTATATAATATTTTAAAAAAAATAGAGCGCTATAATAAAAATGCTATAATTTGAAAAAAACGTGTGAAAAAAAATGGCCATAAAAATCTGTCATCGTGTGCGCTGCGGAAACTATTGATACAGAACAAAAAGAAATTCTAAAAAATTTACAATATTCATACAATATTCATTCCTTGCTAAGTAAATCATAGTATAGTTCAACCGGGTGAAGCGGCAAATCGTTGTATACTTTCATACAATTTACAATCAATATTAGTATAAATGATGTATACAAGATAACCGTTATTAAAATATCAATATATAATTAAAATTTATAATACAATAACTTAATTAAAATTTATAAAGATCAAAGGACGATTATCTTCAACTTGCTTCAACTTGAACAAGGTCCAGTTCTAGGAGCCACGAAATTACACTAATATTTTTTCATATTTACTCGTGCTGTTATCAATTTCGCGTCTTAATTATAATATATTTATATATAGACAATAAAAGATTTTTTTTAAAATAATTTATTATAAGTATTTACTAATTACTTTCATTAATATTTTGACTACTTTTTTTCGCCCTAAATGCCCTTGGGAACATAAGCCCTTGTTAAATCAAGAGAAATAGAAGAAAAAAGAGAAGTTGTCTTCTCTAAGTCTTCTCGAAAAGAATTTCTAAGATCCAGATTACTAATCCGATGACCACTAGACACTCTATATCATTTAGTAAGAGAAAAATCGGTAGTGGAGTAATTTATGATAAATCTTTCTTTTGGATCAAGGTATATGCGGCCGATGGGTAATTATTGCGGTTTCGCTCGCATGGTCAAATGGAGATAACTAACATTTGTGACATGACACATGACAGATACAATGGGTTACATCAAAACGATTAATGATGTATTATAGCCTTCTTCGTTAAATGGGATATTCAACATACAAATATTTCAAACAAACTAACACGTCGGCTTTATATTATTAGTATAAATAGCATAGAAGTATAGATTATATTTATTAAAGTAAAAGCTTTTATTTGTCGCTTTACTTAAAATACTCTTAATGCAAGTAAGAGATTCACGTTGATAAAATTAATCCTTTAAAAAATCAATTTTAAAGTGCTTCAGGCCGAATGCTTATTATTTATTCAGCTATCGGCTAATGTATTTTAGCTATTCAAAGTCTATTGCAGTGTTAGATTTAACTTTTATAATAACGATATATGGCAATACTATATTTTTTTATTATAATTTGTGTAGGTATATGTATATATTTAATGATTTTTTATATGTATAAATTATTACCTGAATAACTATTAATAATATAAACGTAAATAATAATTATTTCAATAATCCAAATAACAAATCTACATACTACGTTGCGTATATTAATTTAATAATTAATTACATACTACAATATGGACCCGCATATTTCCAAGAACTTAATGTCAAGTCATGTCAAGACACTTTTTTTCCGTTATTTTAATAGAGCGTAAGCAATTAATAACCTAAAAGTTATTTTATTTGCTGAAAAGTTATTTAGTTTTCACAGATTAGGCTCGATCAGGTAGGATATTTTTGTCACTGTAAGTTACACAATTTACTTCATTCGCCTGCAAAACTCGCTCGCCATTTTAATTATAGCCATTACAAAACGTAAGCCTGCAGGATCTCTATACAATCCTTGGAGACGTGTACGTTATCTAGGATAAACATTTGAAAGGTATTGCCAAGAAAGACAATCCAGTTATCTATATATAAAGCGTTAATACGATTTACAAATAAAATGTCATATCTATAACTTTGTGTATCTATAAGTTTTGACAATGACATTTTAACCCATTCCGGATTTGGTACCTCAAAAGGAAAGACGACGTACTAAATTAGTGTATACGCCTGTGAATTGAAATTTTTCAATTTTCACATTTTACATACTGAACTTCAATCATGACGTTGGTACAGAACCCTCAGCGCGCAAGTACTACTTGCACTTGACCGATATTTTTTTAATATAAGCTAAACCCGTAGTGTGGTACTGTTCTGACACAGACAATTGTTAGAAATAAATAGAAATAGACGTTCTGCTTCTAAATAATTTAATATTGTAATATCAACAAATCATAAAAATGATCCACTGTAGCGTGAAATTTTAAAATGGCAGTTTAGTTTAATATATTATGACGGCAAAAATTCTATAATGTTGATTTAAATTGTTTAATTTCATAGATTTTTGTCCCACAGGGAGCCCACAGCCACTGCGCCAGTCAGACGCAATCCCATCGGGCTTCGATGACCTTCATAATAGAATAAATATAAATATATATTTCAATTTCATAGAACTAAATATAAAAGAAATAAAAAAACGAACGTAGGTGTATTTTTACAAACTCTATTTTTAAGGCAAACTAATAAAATTTCTTTTAAAGCGAAATTTTATTTGGAATACTTAAAAGTTCTTACTTTCCTCTCAATTTTTTCTTGGATCAATAGAGCTGATGTATTGTTGTTGAATCTTTACGAGCTACTTCATATGATTAATATATTTTCAGAACAACATAAATTGTTTACGAAACCGCAATCGTTTGAGGTCCAATTAAGTTGAGGCAGTGTCTTACGATATGTCTGGGCCCTTAGGCAGACTTGAAGTTAGGGCTCAGTTGGAATATAATAAGTAACAAATTAATACTTATTACAGCTTTTTATAGCTTATTCGGGGCCCCTGTGAATTTGGCCAGCGACGACAAAACTGATAGTACTATCTAATAAAATTATGATTCTTAATTTCTTACTTTCTTAATTTTTTTATGATGATCATATGCTGAAGTAATTTCATATATTATTTTATATTACTATTTGTTTTGCATTATATTTCTTTCTGTTATGAAAATAGTTTTGTGTGAATGATATTTCAGGAAATCAAGAATATCGTGTATAAGTTTTCACTACACACAAAAAATTACATCGAGCAAGAGGCACAGCCCCTATAGTTATTATTTAAAAAGAATTGTGTAAATACCGTTTTCGAATAGTGATATTCTTTAAGAGTGTTTTATTTTTCTGTGATCATTACGGCGGGCGAAGCGAGCATCTGCTTGACGAGCGAAGACAGCATGAGGAGAAACCTCATAGTATAGTATTAAATAAAAATTGCTCCCGAATGAGCACAACCAAAGTTTTCCTCCTATAACACAAATACCTTCAAATTACTAGTATATACGACAATTTTCTTGTACGGGAGCTTAATAATGACGTTTAAGTTAATAAAGAAGTTTTAAAGACACAGTTGTTTCAACAAGTCTGTTTTTTGTAATTTAACTTGGTTGTACAAAGTTTTCTAAAGTCGCGACATGCGGACCGTAACAATAGGGTCGCTTCACTTGGTGGTAGCTAGTTTTACTGAGATCTCTAGAATCTATGTTTCGAAGAATTGGTCATGATATTATTGATTTTGCAAAGACCCTAAGATTATTCTAATATGAATCACTACATACAGCACTATCTGCCCATTTGGAGATAGATATATATATATATATATATATATATATATATATATATATATATATATATATATATATATATATATATATATATATATATATATATATATATATATATATATATATATATATATATATATATATATATATATATATATATATATATATATATATATATATATATATATATATATATATATATATATATATATATATATATATATATATATATATATATATATGTATATATATATATATATCCTAATATTATGTCGACAAGTTTAAATTTGTGGTCGTATTTACTAAATTTAATTTTGGGTTTATTTACCATTATTGGTGGCTTATTGCTAAATTTCATAACTATAGGTTAAATTTACATTACGTGACGATTTTCATACAAAATGCAAAAAATTAAGTATAATCGCTCGTATCTTTTGATTGCGTTGATTTAATACTAATGTACTTAGACTTGCATTTCTGTGCTTTGAAAGCTTGTCGATTTGGATATTTGATGTTAATTTCGGCTTGATTTCTACTTGTTATTTTGGGAAAATGGTCTTGATAAACGGACGGACAAGCAGACAGACTACAAAGTAATCCTATAAGGGTTCCGATTTTTCCTTTTGAGGTACGTAAAAACTATTATTTAAAGCATCGATCAATGTAACAAAATCAAAAAATATTTTTTTTCTGTCTGTTTCTACACGCTAATGTCAGTCAAAAAAGTTACAATAATTTAAAATATTTTGTATGACATTGGTCATACAAATTTCTCTACCAATTAAATTTTAAAAGTGAAAGTTAAATATTATAATAACGTATTACTCTATATAAAACACTGTAACAACTTTATTACTAGAATCGCCCCTGTCCCACTGCGCCACGATGGCCTGGATTAATGGAGATAATTAATAAACTAATTTTAAAAAAGACTATATATATATATATATATATATATATATATATATATATATATATATATATATATATATATATATATATATATATATATATATATATATATATATATATATATATATATATATATATATATATATATTTTTCAAAAAACTTCTTAACACTGAATTTATAATAACCTAGTTTATTTATTTTGCAAATATTGTAACGTAATATTAAAAAAATATATCCCATATGCGATATTTCCCGCATATAGCGGTAGATAGAGGGAACCTAGTGTTCAGAGACTCCGTTCTCCACTTTCTGCCCAGTTCTGAGATATTGGCAAATATTATTAAATAATTCTTAGTGCGTGCACTCAAAACAACATTTTTGAATATTAATGAATTAAATTAATTAGCTTTAATTATCTCAATGGTAATTAATATTTATTAAAGGTTTACCTACATTCTTTAAATCCATTCTTCATTGATAGCAAATATGATAAAGCGATAGTCAACTTGTAGATCATAATTTTATTTGAATGTATAGAAAAAATACATTGTACTAAGCTTAATAATAAAATTAATATACTCACATTAAAACTTCAAAATAAAACTCATTAGAAGCAAAATTGTCCCATAATACAGTTCGAAACTTCACAAATAATACACAAAGCACTGCATAAATCGCACAAATTGCAGGCAATCCTCACTAATCTTCAGAAAGCTTCGGGAAAGTTTACGAAGTTACACATAAGCTCGACGCAGCGGAGCGTGCTTCGAACGCGGCGGACGACGCGAGAGTGAGCACTGAGCGGTAGCCGGTGCATGGACCGCGGAGTGCGGGCCAACCCTCCTGTTGCTTGAACAACCCTCTTTGATTACCCTTATCAATACAGATGTGATTTGAACAGCTTTTACCTCTAGATAACTAAAGCAACTGTTTCAAGTTACAAATAAACTCGCTATAACCCGCTAATGCTAAGTGTTCACCGTTTCAATGATATTAGAGTATTTATATCATGTGGTTTAGATACTATGTTAAAATTTACTATTACTTTATATTGGCATTGGTATCAAGAATTTGTCCATTAAGATTATTGTCAAATTTAAATAAAGTTCGACGAACAATATTATTTTTAAAATAAAAGTATATCGAATAGAATGTATACTACATCTTTAGCTAGAGATTTACGCTTGCGGGATAGGGTACACTTTAGGGTGCTTTATAAAAGTCAAAGAAAACTTTGTGTCAGAGCATACTGTGCTCTCTATTTACATCCTAAATTGGAAGCTGCGTGTTGAGTGGTGAAAACGCCGCGCTTTGTCTTGCTATAGGAAATGTAAATTCTTTTAACAAACTTAATACGATCGCGTATATTATGTTATCCCGCTTAATACAAATTTTTAAGCCTGTCCTTACTGTATAAAGATGTATTTTCTTATATTTTTAAAAGCTTACTGTACGACATTTATTCCGTTTAGTACATTATCCTTGGTTGTGCTTAATTTGATTCGAAACATTGCAGCGGCTGGCATTCAATTAAGTCCAAAACTATTTAAAATTGTTTTAAGTGAGCAAGTTTCAGAAATGACTCTTTTGAAATAGAACGTCGGGTTGGAAATAGAAATTATCTCTATATCGTTATTCTCTTTCCCGCTTAATGGGATTCCGTGTAAGAAGCGTTTTTTTATACACGTTTTCGGACATGGCCGTCCCTGAGAAATCATTTTAAGCGTGTTTGATTGTAATTTATCCCCCGCATCGAGATTGACCCCACTACCCGTAGACTATAAAGTCACATACTGTCCAACTGCGCCACGATGGCCACTAATATTGATCTATTATACTTAATGTAAACAAATACCACTTATATAAACATTTTAAGCAGTTAATATAGATAAAAAGCAATTTAAGAGCGATCGGATCTTAGTGAAGCGTACCTCCACAAAATGTAATAACAAGTTATGCTTCATGAATACGTAATATCTGCAACAATGAAGTCTAATTTGCCATTTTAGATTGCAACGTTGCTTGGATTCGTGAACAATAAGCTTAAAAAAAGTCATCGTATCGTAAATCTTCTTGTATATTTTTCTAGCTAACTTCATATGTAAATAATGTTGTTTTCGAAATGTAAATTCTAAAAATATTTAAGTTTAAAGTTAAATATTTATTAATATTATTGTGATAAAAATAGTTTTCTTACTTGTGATCATATCGTATATAGAAGGGTAGGCTGTGTGAATTTAGTGTTAAGACACTCCGTTCTACACTTTCCGCCCGAATTCGAGGCATTGCGGGTTGAGTGGAGAAATTTAACATCGCACTTCATCTTACTCGAGCAAGAAGAATGAGTTAGGGCGCATTATTAGGTAAATATCTAAGTTATATGATAGCTAGAAACATATTAATAAAGTAATTTTACCTATATCTTTATTATAATAATTTAATAATAGACCGTGAATTCGCTAGAAAGGTTAAAATTCTTGGTCAAGCATACAAAACAGTTATTTGTGAGGCACGGTTTATTTGTGTTCGTTGACAGTTTACTTTCAAGGGACAAAAGTTTATACTGAGCTTATTTGTATGCTGTATGCCACATGGAAACCTAATAGGTGGCTTAACTTTATTCCATAATTTAGGATGCCAACAATTAAGGTTGCCAGTTACATATACATAGATGAATAATTGTAGCAAGCTATATGTACAAACTTAAATATCAACTGATATGTAGAATATAATATTTTAATTACTTTACAATAAACGAAATCCCTGATACGTACTTATTATATTATTTAAAATCTGTTATTTCTCAAATCAGTGCCAATTTGGATCTATTTTCTACTTTTAAGCTTGGTTTTTCTTGGCCACTGTTGAATGTAGGCCAAAATTTTCTCGAACAGGTACTAGTGTAGAAGTATTTTAATGGCTCTTACAACTTCTTATTCTTATATAAAACAGAAATTTTAATTTCATATAACTTGATCACACCCTAACATCCCATATATACAACATTGATATGAAACCAGCTCTAAAACATGACCAATCACAAAAAAAATACAATTAAAATCCATTCAGAGATAGGAGAGTCATAATGTAACAAATATTTAAAAAAAAACATATTCAACATAAAATCCTACTTCATTTTTAAAATGGTTAAAAATTAAACTTATTGAGCTAACATTTCACATAAAAAAGTATACATACATGTCAAACATAGAACCTCCTGTTTAGAAGTCTGTTAAAAAAGAAAAAAGGTCTCAATATAATAAAATTATTTTATTAAAGATATGCTATTTTCACAATAAATAAAAGCAATATTAATAGAAGATCTTATTTTATAAATCAGTATCAATAACAATACTTTAAATTAATATTTTTTTTTCAACTGTAAACGCGTCTTATAGACTGAATTTCAATATATCATAGAATTGTCAACGCTTCGCGATTTTGTTATCGATTTTTGCTCATATCGTAAAATAGTATGACTTTAAAACATATAAATAATAATATTATATGTATAAATCTTTATGGAGACACTGAAAGCTTTGTCTACGCGATTATAGATGAAATAGATAGATCTAGTGAACTTGACGGCTTGGATTAAAGGCATGTAAATGGTTAAATGAAATGATTTACTAATTATGGCACTGAATATTAGAATGAACTCAAATGTTATTAGGTAGGTTCTCCATATTATCACCTTTAGGCTTCAACAATTTATATTTTTCTATTGCCAAAGAGAAAAGAATTTTTGTACTATAAGCACAATTTGGGGATATAAAATAACAACATGCAACCAACACACGAAATTTTTAAAATATTTATTAATTTATATATAAAATAACTCTTTGAAATTGTTATTACTAGCGGATCAACACCATTGTTCTTCCTTGTATTACATATATAAAACCCGCCGAGCGGAAAATCGATATTTGTTAGGCAATTTTAACAAAAGAAACACAGACTACAGTAAGTTCTTATTGTTATTGACAATTTGCATAGTAATATATTATGAGCTGGTTCATAAAACTAAGTAAATAAAACTTTTCTGTTATGAGGTGACGAGGTGACTGACTGACCGATTTGGGTCGCACAATACTGGAGGTTCTTTAGGGAATTGAGAATTTCTCGAAATTTATACGTATTTTAACTTTTTACTTCATTATTACTGAAGTTTTATTAGTGCACTTAAATCGCTTATCGCAATGATATGATAATAATTAAAAGCCATATAATAATATTGAAGTCTTTACGGTGGTTAATGGCCCGCTAATGAAATTCTAATCAGAAGTCAAAAGTGAGTAAGCCAATACATAAAGAACTGTAAACAATAATATGACTGACATAATTCAGTGTTGATATGTTGACGTGACTGTACGGTAGCGGTGTTGGTTTATAATATTTTTAATATATCGCGTGTTGTGTGTTTCTATTATATTACATGTGTTCTGAAGTACGAATTAGTTACAATGTCAAGAGCAGTATGATCTTATTATGACTGGGAATATTGAAGTATGTGTCCGCCTGGCCTGTGGCAATTGCTGGTGCTCGGTGACTCTGTGGCCTTGTTAATTTCTAACGAAGGTGGCACCTAGCAAAGCTTTTATGTTGAGAAATTACCTATATTCGTTTTGATTAACATCACAGATGTAATATATTTATTACCATAAAAGAGCGTTAGAAATACTTTATAAAGGATCACATAACTTTTAATAATATAATGTATATTGTGATACAAAATATGAAACTAATAATACGTTTATTGGCGATATATACGATTTAATCTTTATTTTGTCTGGCATATTTTTTTGTTGACATTGAAGGTTAAAGAAATTATCAGATAATATTTTCAATACAAAGAACTATGATATACATACCTATTACATAAAATAGTACTGTCGACATATACTGGGCGTGTGATTTTTTTAGGAATCCATCAATATTTACAGAGATATCATCAGGTAGCCAAAACTATAATATAAAAGTATACACCAGCAACTTGTTCAATACAGCGTTGTGGAGATGGGGTTTCCCTACCATAGATACCATCCCATATCCCATGACTTCGAAGTAATAATTAAGTATTGACCGTTGAAGCATTGTAAGTATCATATATGTATGTCGAAATTCTTCTTCGTGTGCTTGAGTAGATTGTTCAATATTCACATATTCGACACGGTCAGATAGTGATTAATGGCAAGTGTTTATTTACAAAAAGTAATGATATCAATATTATATAATCATAAAAACGCATATGGGAGTCATGGTCAGAACTAATAATATCAAATACTTAAAATGTAAGTTACAAGTTCAGTAGAATATTATTTTATATTGTTTATCTATAAATATGCACGACGATGTCAAAACAGTTATAGAATATCAATATTTGATTTTAGTATTTTTTATCTGTTTGTTGGTCTGTTTGTACACGAACATCTTCGAATCTACTTGACGGATTTGAATGAATCTTTGTTTGTTGTATATCTGTTAGGTCAGGACTAGGTCAGGATCTAGACTATAATAGACTTTGAAGACAAGCATATCTTAGTAATAATGATTGAGTGTAATGAGAATTTTTCGTTGCCATTTAAAATGTAGAATATTCTCATAAATCTCAATAAAAAAAGATAGCAGTCCGCAGGGTGGCAAGGATTTTAAGTCCGGGCTAACGAAGCTACGGGCATCCACTAGATTATAAGTAGAAATGTTAATCAAGCACATAAGTAAACTCGACTAGTTTTTACTAAACATTGAATTAAAAACAATGACTTGCGCATAACAGTAACAGTATTTAGTATATATTATAGTTCCATATTTGTATATATCAAGTTTTATTTATGTGTGACATATAATTAATTATATATGTATTTCTAATTTATTTTAGAATTAATTGTACTATATTCTTACCCGCTGCTTAAAAACTCATCCACTACCATAGGTTGGCTGGAAGAGATCTCTTATAGGGATAAGTCCACCTTTGTGTACTACTTTTTCTTTTTTTAATGTTGTTACTCTTATGTTTTTTTTTTAGTACAATAAAGAATATTATATATAACAGAGGATTTTTTTTTTTATCCAAAAATTAAAGAGACTGTTTTTATTTTTTTTATTTCTATTACAAAAACGTAACATCATACATGAAAAATAGCCAAATTGAAACCTGAGCTTATATTTATATTATACACTTCTAATGTTTTGTAATTCTTTTTTGATGATCTATAAAACTTGACACTCGCCCATTAATATATATGTATGTCGAAGATATTGACAAATATTATGTCAATTGGTATGTGTCAAATTAATTCTACATCAAATCTATGATCGAAATCGCGATTTTTACACATTTTATATGAAATTATTTTAAAAAAGAGAAGAGAAGAAACGACTTATCATTCCATGGATTCAGCGTGCTGGTGCCGGGCGTTGTAAGCTGAGGAGCCCAGGCCAGAGCATTCTTCTAGTGCCTTCGAAGTACATTCATGAAATGAATTAATAATAGTCATAGACAGGCTGATATCATTAAAGAAACTATAGAAATTACGCTGTTATAGCTCGCGCTTCTAATTCTACCTACCACATACAAATTAACTGTAAACCTAAACTGTTCTGGTAAGCTCGAAATACTTGTTAACTTTGAAATTATGATTTTTAAGGATATTTGTTTTAGATGCCACAGTAAATTCTTCTTTTATCAGACGCTATAGACTTTTATAAAAAACGAATATATCCGGTCTGGATGATGAAATATTAATATCCTTAGAGATTTTATAGTGTTTCTCATTCGTGTCCATCACACCTGTCCATCGTAAGAGTCCAATCAGGAACTGAATCTTTTAAAAGTTGCATCAAGAGTGTAGGTTTTTGTGTGTGTTTTTTTAAACGAGCCTTCTTTCAGTCATTTTCAAACTCTATAGGTCGTTTTACTTTTTATGCTCTTGCTACTGAAAGACTAGCCGCGTCACATATGATTTATTATGTCATAGCACTGCAAGTATTGAGAGATATCTAAGAGAGCCCTATATACTACCAGCCAGTGCTTTTTGTCTGTCCCTACTGTCCCCTCCTTACAGATGTAGCAAGATTTGGTTGTCTTCACACCATCTTACCAAATTACTTTCATCTGGAAGAGTCATTTGAAACGCATTAATATAAAAATGTAAATAAAAATGTAATACTGTGGACCAATCCTAAATTAGTACGTAATTTAAAGCTAAAAGTATACAAAGTTCTCCTATAGTTAGCCACTAAGGTCATTGTGTGCCTCTCATATCTATAATACTCGTTTTGCCGAAAAAAAAATTTCACTATGTTTGTCTGGAATTTTCCAATACGATCACTATTCTCATCGATTGTGCTCGTTCTGTACTCCAGAGCATATGATGATATAATTAGATACAGACATGATGTAACAATATCTTTCCTGAATATGTCTGTTGGCGACTCTTACAGGTTTTTATAGAACTCCTTAATCGGATTAATCGAGCATATTGTTTGTCTGTGGTCACAGGTAAACTCCTGTAAAATTTCAATTAAAGTATATATAAATGCTAATTTTAACTTGTATATTCCAATATAGTAAAAGTTACGAACGATTATTGCAATTTGAATTAAACCTTTTGATATATACTTAAAACACGCAATATTTTCATGTAAACTTTAATTCAAAAATACATTTCCATTACGTCCTAACGAGACATTATGTCGGATATTTTATTACACGTTTTATTAAAAATCTACAAGAAAAGTTTATCTTTTTTTTTTCTTTTTTAAAACATAAATAGGTTTTTAAACCAACGTATGTATGTGATATTGATGGGATTAGATAATAATTGATCTATTAAAGTTTGCAAGCAGGTATTTTTAATTTAAAGTAATTATGATTGTCCATACTTTAAAAGTGAAATTAAATCTAAATACCAAAGTAGCTAGTAGAATTAACTACTAAAATAAGAAAACAATTTTACTCCTTTTAAACAATCTGCCATTAAATTATAACAGTTTTTCATAAAAAAAGAGAAAATTAAAAAAGCAAACTTAACAAGTGAATAAAAAAAGTAATTTAAAATTATCGCCGCTATATTTTTATCGTGGGTAAGTTTAATGAGAGTATATCGGTCAGAGCGCTATGCATGACTACAGGCGTATAACATTAAATCAAAATAAAATCCGGCGCGGAACAGAATGCATAAACTCATTTCCGAACGTCCCCCTCATTTGCTATCAGCTTTATCATCACAAAAGGCAATTTCCATCAAAGTGCACCAATTTCGGGCGTAAGCTATAAATTACGCAGATAGACTTGATCATATAAATAATAAAAATAAAATGTTATCTGTTTTAATTCATTAAAATATTAAAATTGTCTTGAGGAGATTGTGTGGTAGTGACACAATATTCGACTGTAGTAGACGCGACAGTTGCAGGTTCGATTTTTGTTCGATTTCGTTCTATATGTTGCCAAAGTCAAAGTCAAATAATTTAATTCAAAATAAGAACATACAAGCTTTATTTTTGAACTACAAATACTTTACCACTGGTTAAACTACCACTAAAATGTATGCCTCAGATCTGAGAAGAACCAGAGCATGAAACTGAGCGGGACTTTGTTTCGTTTCTTTTTAATTGACAATTTACAATTTTAAATTATTCTTTAGAGAAAATAATACCTTTGGACTGGAGCGAGCATTTCATTCTCAAAGTTTGTTGTCATTTAAAAAATCATTAAGCACGTAATAACCTTTAACACACAAAGGCCTTTTCACAACTTTTTTAAATTGTAATATAGAAAATTCTCGGAAGTTTTCTGGAATCCTATTGTAAAAGCGTACACACGATTCCATGAACGAATTGAGGATTCGACGCAATTGAATAACAGGCACTATAAGTTCAAGCCTATTTCTAGTATTAATATTATGTAATGTAAATCACCAATTTTGTTCAAAATCATTAAGATTTTTCTTAAAATACATTATTTACAAAAATGTATCAAAATCAAAATATTCTTTATTCACTTAGGCCATTATAAGCATTTTTGAAACGTCAATTTTCGTTGGAATGTCAGTAGCGTCAGTCTTTCGGGAAGCTACCACCTATTAGTATTGTTGCTATATGTTACTATATGGTGAACGCATAAAGCTAAAAAAATGTCTAAAGCATTGTTATTGCAATTTTTTATGTAAACATATATATGTACACCTACATAATTAAGTTCAGCTATGAATTTGCTCTGACATATAATTAGCTATTTTAGCACGTTAAGGTAATTTTCATAAAAGAAATTATTACTATGTCTAAATTAACTAAATTCTATTTTTATATGCTTATGTATTACTTTGACTGTAACATATGCATATATAAGACTATGAAGTAAGATAAAATATGTATATCGAAATAGCTTTTAATATAATTTAATTTTATTTATATTCTTCATTTTCTATTTATGTATAAGGTAATTTTGTTTACGTTGATTTTGTAACTATTATCAAGCCATTTTTAATCAACACTCGCTAATTGTTCCTGCTAGGGTTCAACAACCCTCGTTTTTTTTATATAAATAGTATTGCAGTGCTCGTCATGTGGACCAATTTTCCTAAAACATTTTTCACATCAGCTATTTGAATCATTCGAAAAAAATAACAGCCGTTCTGTTTCCGACGACTAATAAACTATATTACAAAAATACATATTTTTTTTGTGTTCATACAATATTAACTTAACTTTTAGAATTTCGAAATTCTAGCTTTTTGCTAGAGTCTCGAAATAAGCTTTTTATAAAAGCTAAGCTAAGCTCCTTTGAAATGTTATACTATAAAATTAATTTGTTTTTGTACTATTGTTATATTAATTTCGAACAAATTAATATCGCTAACATTTTTTCTCGCTTCGTTCTACATTGTCACCACCATGTTTGGATATTGACACACGTTTCAAGCATTTTGCAATTTATTATCTTGTCATACGAATATCATGTTACTAAACAAGACGTCAGCGGTTCATTGTTATGTTTATGTCACGAATTGTAACTATTATTTGATATGCAGTACTCACTCATATAAATAAATCTCGCTTCACGATAAGAATATATTTATATAGGTATCGTTTTGTAGATATATTATAGCTAACTATAAAATATAGTCTTGTAAAATTTCGCTGAAAATTATTGTATTCTTTACTTTGTTTATCAGTGATCAGTTAATAATCAATAAGTACATACTAAGGCTATATGAAACTAAAAATTCAATTAGATAGACCCCGTGGAAACTTTTCCAAGATACTAATTTTGCATTTTATATTATGTTAAGGAACTAGTTGGTGATAGCAACTTCGTTGGCGTAAACTTTGTTACGTCTTTATAAAATTTAGCATCTTTGCTCTTAGAGTTCTACATATCGGGAGTCAGGAATATCTCATTCCAGACTTTTGATTTTTATACGTCATCGGTAAATGCTTATCACGCTTAACAGCTCATTGAGGAGCTATATCTTTTTTATATACTTTATCTAGTTATCTGGTATATTATGATAATATACTCGGTGTTACAATATGCAAAAAAAAATTATACCCTATTTCTTTTCCTGGCTCAATAATTATACAATAAAAAAACAGTTTATATAAAATCATCTAGTGGTTCTGAAGATGTGAATTTATAAACATTTTATGTCTATTATTTTATTATATTATAATATATAGAAAAATAAATAGTGTACTTTTTTTCAACAAATATTTTTTATCTTGTCTTATTTAATCGCTGACACAAATTTACATAAAACGTATATTTTTGAACGCAAAATTTAAAGTACCTCTCCATTTCTTCTTTTAAAATAAACTATGTAATGTATAAAAAAATCTCAACCATGTACAAAATACAGTTCACATATATTGATTAAAATAATAGAGCAGTCTACCAAGTATTCTTCTGAATTATCTAAAAATCAAAAAATTTCTTGAACCATCTATATTCATTAAGTACGAATGAGTGCTTAAGTACCAAGATATAATTGAAATACTAAACAAATATGAATTAGTTTAGTATTTCAATTATATCTATATGGCTTTATACAACTATATAGCTTTTAGTATCTACCTACACCCGTTACCAACCAATCGCGCAGTACCAAGCACAAACGGTTCAGTCAAGTTGCATTCAAAGCAGGACACGTATTTACTTAAAAATTTGAATACAAAAACCTCATCTTATTTAGGATTAAAGGTATAAGTTTAATATGGCGTTGTCGTCATAAGTGGATTGTATTGTAGTCTCGTATTATCAATGACATAGCATTATGATCCTTGCCCATTTCATACCAATATCCTAGTCGAATCAACTAATTTCGACTAACTATTTTTTTTATTTGTATTGAATCTACAAAGATGTGTGTTTATTGGGCATAAAATATTCTTTATTATCTAGTACGGGTTGCTTTGAGAACAATGGAATTGTAGATGTACACTTAACATTCACTTATTTGTATGGATATATTAAGAATATCTATATATGAATAGTGATAGGTTATTTTTCTTTTTTTTTTTAATATATGAGCTACTACTCATATCCTTCAAATTCAATGGAAAAAATATTATTTTAGTGCAGCGTTTGATTCCAGCACCCAATAAACAACGGCAATTAGTTACGTAAGTCATATAAAATATTTGAATAAATGCTTATAAATTATGCGATAAATAAGTAGGATTAATCTTCTAATTACTGAATCAGATTTAATAAAAAAACATTCATGCTTCAAACTAAAACTATTATTATAACCTTTAAAATAATATTAATAAATAGACGATTGTTTTCTATTGTTTTATGATTAACGAACAATGGTCTCTGGTGTAAAATATTTAAATCCAATATTGTTCATTCAATAGAATGTGTGCGGGTGGGTTCGGCAGCGGTGCGCACGCGCCGCAACGCGCCAGGTGAGAACGATAACATCTGCCGGACAGCCGGAACCCCAGATAATAACTAAATACGCATCGGCGCCGTATGGACACGTCGGTCACATGGCACTTTATAAACATGTTGTTTTAAAAAAAATATCACCTTCAATTTGTTTCTATGGTACCTATATAAGATAATTTTATTTCCTCGTTACTTTCAGAGTAAAAGAAGTCTTTTCACGTTTTGTATTTCTGGAAATATAAATAGCAAAAAAAATAAAGCTTTTATATCCATAAGAACCAGTTTTTATGGATATAGAAGCTTGTTTTTTGAAAAATATTTGTGAAAAATATTTTGCTTTGAACATCATTTGTAAAAGAATTATCTTAGATGATTATATTCATGGTAGGGTTCCGTACCTCAAAAGGTAAAAACACAACCCTCACATATCATGGATCACTTTGTTATTCATCTGTATGTCTGTCTGCCTGTCTGCATATCTACCTGTCTGCCTGAAATTTTATTTGTGTAATTCAATTGCTCACTTAATATTTAAATGAACTTACTATATAAATGAATGGAATTTTCTTATATTCGTACAAAAGGAACTAGAATGATTCTAAACAGTGCAGCTAGTGTTATTTTATTCGAATTTTAAAGTTGTATTATTTACAAAGAAAAATATTGATAAAGAATTCATTCAATTGTTCTCGGACAATTATGCACAAAACACGTAACCAAAATTCCTTAATAATTCATTATTCACGAAAGAACTACGGAAACGTAGTTTTAACGAAGACAAATTGACTAAAACGAAATCAATTACAGAAGATTTATTTCTTCTTATAAAAAAGGCCAAGTGGATTTTTGAAATAAGTACACACTTGTTTTCAATCAATATTGAGTATTTATTTTCGATATTAATATTTATTACACATTTAATTATCGTGTTTCAAAAAAATGTATCTATTTTGTATAAGATATTTTCATAAGCCCACTTGTAACATTTAAATTTAAAAAAGCGTTTATGCGAAGAATACTGGAGCATGGGATCGATTCCTCGTATTAGAAATATTTTATAATAATAATTTCATGTATATAACTGTAGTTGGTTTTTTTTTTATCTTCAGAGAAGACACTACTTATTTCCATTCCATTCTATGGATTCACCATGAGGGTGTCTTGTCCATTATATATAATACCGTTCTCGGCATTACGCCCGAATTACATGTATCAATTTATACAATACTATAAAATACTACCATGTTATTATGATCGTTTACAGATTAAGTAAATACGTGGTTAGATCAGTTTATGTTCACAATAAACTGGAACAAAGACTAGTAAATACAGGAATAAAAGGGCCACTGTTGAATTGGTGTAAAAATTAACTCACAGCTACATTTCATATCTTATATGAATAACATGAGTAAAATATTTCGTCACTGTACAACTTGTCAGTACGCAGATGACACTTGCATATTTGTAGCAGCTAAAGAAGTCAATGAGGATATTAGGTTATTGCAAGAAAATTTTCACAGTCAAATAGCAAAATATCGTAGTATTTTAACTCATACGCACATATGTTTGCACAACCCTAGTGATGACGAATGAACACTATTTATTTTTTATTTATTGGAACACCATAATTAAAAGAATTAAATTAAATTACTTTTAACATTACTCATTTTTTTTTAAATCACTCTGTTGTCCATCTGTCTGTATGTCAGTATGTCTGTCTGTCTGTCTGTTTACCTGTCTGTCAAGACCATTTTCTCCAAATCACGTGGAAAAATCTAGCTGAAATTGATATCAAATATCCAAATCGATGACCTCTTAAGGCACAGTAAAAATCAAACTTCTAAGTCAACGCAATCAAAAGATATGAACATTTATTCTTAATTTTTTGCATTTTATATGAAAATCGTCGCGTAATCAAAGCCTATAGGGTACTTCTCGTCATCCTAGAGTTATAAAATCTGACAATAAGCTTACGGCTTATAGTACAATCAAAGGAAAAAATCCAAAAAATAAATTTAAATATCTAATTTTAAATTTTATCTAATGGCTTTTATCTGATATATATATATATATATATATATATATATATATATATATATATATATATATATATATATATATATATATATATATATATATATATATATATATATATATCCCAGATAAAAACCATTAAAAGTTTATAGTAGTTAGTAACAAAATTATTGTCGACTCTTATTAATTGTATTTCATTGACTTACACTTAGAACTTAAAGCATATATAAAGGATAAAATCTCTAATTTTATCAGTTATAAGTTAAATGCAGAAATACGCCATTGCAAACTTGTATTTGTAGTTAATTTCAAACAAAGTGAGTAAACACGACTGCAAATTTAAGTTTGTCATTTTTTTGTAGTAGTGTTTTCATCATCGGAATCTTGGATACAATCTTGAAATCGGTACGGAACCCTCGGTGCGCCAGTACTAAAGTACTACTCGCACTGGACCGATATTTTTTATTTTCAAATATATTTATTATAAAATTTATTCATTCTGTAATAGATACCCGTAATACTTTCTTTACAGGTAAACTGTTGAAATACTGAAATTCATCAATTCCCATTTTTTTGCCAGTAGCTTTTACGTGATTCGCGAATAAATAAACAAACATACGGACAAAAAATCAAATGGTTAGTTTAGCTTATATTTATAATAACTATAACGATAGATTAACGATATATTAATCGGCCCATTAATACTTTAAAATTTATTATTAATATTTATTATTAATATTTTAAATTTTTTTATGAACATAGTTTATTTTCTGACTTTGACTTTTTTATGCTTTAATACTACGTCAATTTCATCTATGGTCTGCAGATGTATTTAAGTAAGATATATCGACATTAATACAAATAAAAAAATCCCGCCAGCGTGATGTGGAAATTTTATTTCCATGAATAACGACATTTGTTTACAAATATTATAAAATATTACTACAGATTTTTAAACACATTATATTTATTTTATTTATTTATAATTATTTGAAGTTACCTACCAATAGATGACATTCTATCAAAAATTTTAATTTCTTCTATAATCTCTTCTAAAATTAAAAATTCTATCAAAAATTTTAATTTTACCTTCTGATTGCTAAATGTCACTATAATTATTGTAAATCGAACGATTTGTAACTATTACTGTGAAATCTAGGTAGACAGTGGAAATATTTTTCAAATGTTTTTATATGTTAAATTTTAAACAAAAAAGACTTTTACCATTTGCCACTGTTACTAAGTGAGATTGGAATAGAACTACCTTTTCTTGCAAGTAATCGACGTAATTTAATCGTCTCTGTTTTTTCTTTTTTATTTGAGGTATGCATTGCATATAAGGATAAAAACTATCCTATATATATTATTTAAGGCTATGAACTATTAGCATGTCAAATCTAACTCACTTCTTTTCATTTATTTTAGTATTAAATTTTATTACTTTTTCATTTATTTTCCGGGAATAGCATGGAATAGTGGGATTAAAATTTAAATTTATGCGGGTTGGTTTAACTTTAAGCTATTACTATAAAAAAAAATATTAATTTCTGTCTTGTAGTTTTTGCGTGATTGGAGGCCAAATAAACAGACAGAGAGACAGACAGAGAGACAGACAGAAAGACAGACAGACAGACAAGAATTCTGCTGAGTGGATTTTTGGCTTCTACTATCGACATATTAACCGACCCAAACAAGCTTTTTTTTAATCTTTAATGTACAGAATTGACTTTTCTATCTTTTTATTATATATAGATATAGATTAGAGCATTAATAAAATAAAATATATTTTTTTAATTTTCTTTATGCTAAAGAAAATAAAGTATTATTTTTTTTGTCGTGTTTCGTTGTTTAAAATGCTAGGATAAAAATGTATATATGATATATGAATTTGGTTCGTGTATAAAGTGTGTTAAATAAAGCGCGTTGTATCTAGCAACAAGTAAAAGCGTAAAGCTTGTATAAGTTAATTAATTTGTGTTTAGTATAACTTAATCTCCATTTATCTCCATTATAAATTGACGGCATAAACCATAAATCGTACCGTCGTATTATGACTTCACATATTAAATTTTTAAATATTTTATTTTTTAAAATCTTAGTACAGACATGTTTATGGTTTCCCTAAACAATGCATTTATTTCTTTTCATTACTTATTGGCGCAGCGGGACAAGGTTTGATTGTAAATTTGATGATTGTGCACTTGGATTACCTACAGAATTATTTCTATATGCGCAAATATCTCGAATTCAGGCAGAAAACGGAGAACAGAGTGTCTTAACAATAATATCTCTCTGCCCACCCAGCTATAATCAGGAAAACCGTGAAGCTCAGAAAAGGAACCATACCATTCTAATTAACATATTTCTTATAATATAAAGCAACACATATACATATTTCTTATAACATAAATGTTTGAATTTACAAATTGCTAACTTTCAGTGTAAATATTGAACCTTCTAAGGTTCAATATTCTAATGCAGACATACAAATTTACAATGTATTATACCAAATTATAAATATTATAATTTTATATTTTTTCTTATGGTAATTAGAACGTTATTAAAACCTAAAGTTGAGTTTGCCTGCATGTGTCTTTATCTTAAAAAAATATAAGTCTAGCATGATTGTAGATCAACAAAAAGTACGATATAAAAAAATAACTAATTTGCCTTTCCATTAATTTAGTGTCACCTTACCTAGTGGCAAGATGTTTCGTACTAGACTGTCCATCCGATTTCAAGAGAAATAAAAAATGGCTATGGCTTAAACGTAGCAAGGCATAAAGCGCGGCGTTAAGTTCCGCCACTAAACACACAATGCCTCAAAAGTCGGAAAGCGTGGGACAGAGTGTCTTGACACTTGGTTCTTGAGCCTACGGTTTCTTCTGCCTACCCTGCTATTAGCGGGATACAGCGTGAGGCTTAAAAACATGTAGATGAATAATATAAAAATGAAAAGAGATACCGGGAACGAGCGTCTAGTATTACATATTCTTACGATTCATATTGAGGATCTACGCCACATCTCAACCCGTCTTATCGCATGGGACATCGCGGTTCGAGGGTAAACATCTAATCTGCCATGCAAACAAGCTATACCAATTGCCTCTAAAACCATAAAATACGATACGAAATTGCCTATTATTGAGCGATGTTAATAGGCAAATTCTATCTGTCTATGATATACCTGCTTTATGAAATCTATAGCAGAGTTATATGATTTAAAATAACAACAAAAGTATTCACTTTTTTTTTTTTTTTTTTAGGTTTAACCTACAGCTTCGCCATCGTAGCGTCATTTACACATTGTAATTGTTCGAACATATGGGCCTTCCTCAAAAATTTCCAATTCACGAGAGAAAAAGAATCAACCAGTAGTTTTTGTGATTAGGGTGGTCAACCAAACAAACTGTTCAGCTCTAAAATATTAGTATAGATACAAAGATTAAATGTAATTGAGTAACGTTATAGTTCACAGAGAACCTAATCAAGGCAAACGCGCGAGTTCATTTTGTAGTTAGTTTAAAGCCGTTACAGCTATCCCAATTTTCGTTCATAGGTCGTGCCCACTTTAATTAACTAAAACAGTGGAAGTTTATAAATTAGTTAAAGACAGGTTTAATAAGCAGCGACGGTACTTGTTGCGAATGACAATAAGTTGCCGGCAGCACGCTGCACGCCGCCCGCCGCCCGCCGCCCGCCGCCTGCCGCCTGCCGCCCGCCACGCGTGGACTTAACGTGTCTAATTTGAAAAGTCAGACCGCGTCTTGCTTTTAATGAGTTTTCGTGTAACGCCTTCCTCACCGAGCAAATTTATGTCATGAATAATAATAGATGCCAGGCAGAGCGCGTTTAAATCCTGAATAGACACGTCCGCGGATAATCCGCCGAGGAAACATCTTAATAAACACTGTTTTAACGAGTTGATGCCATGGCATCGAGCTGAGGCTCGAGGCTTTCACGACTAGAGAGAATTAATTAAAAAATCTGCTTCCCAGCTTAATAATATTCATACATTTAATTACGATGAAAAGATTTACACGAGAATACTTTTAAGACATAATAGTATGAAAGTTGGAAATGGGGAAGTACACTTCTACAACAATAGTATATTATATAACTTAATTTTATTTTTTATCTTTTCGGCCCAAGTTAATATTTTAGTACTTTTACTTACCGGTAGCTTAATTTTAAGTTTTCAGTTCACTTGGCTCGTTTCAAATAATTTAACGATTTTAGTAACAGATTATCAAGTTACAATTTAATTTACTCTCATATACCTACTAATGTAATCGTTTTTCATATAGATGGAAATTTTTACTTTTATTTTACGTAATTTATATTAACTACCACAAATAAATCCACTAAATATATCTAAGCTAAGGTCAGTGTGATGAGAGATGAGATATTTCTCATAAACAATCTAATGATTTGTATACGAGACAACAAAATAATAAATGGTACCGACAAAAATATTATGCATCATTAAAAAAAGGATATTTAAGTTATTCGTCTGCATTTTGCGCCATTTAAAAGCTTTGTGTCATTAAAAATGTAGAAAGTGAACGATTTTACATCGAGCAAATACAGGTGGCAATACAAACGTTACATATTATGTTAGAATATGGAGTAAACATAGTGATTTAGATTATATGGCGCACATATCGACACTTTCCGCATCCCTAGGAATTCCAGAGAGTGTTTTAGCGACATAATTTACTGGTTCTATTTACATTGGTTGTAAATTTACATATCCCGGGTATTCCCGGGACGATAACCTGAATATATCAGTGAATTTTACCAAACTATTCCATAAAGATGGACGAGTAAACCGTCCTAAGTGTTTGTTTTAGAAGAATGTATGTATGTTTATATGTTGAAATGCTATCGTAACTTTTTTCTTCTCGTCTTCACGCTGGATCCTGCATAGAGCACGGTCGGCAGAGAAAACCTCGTTTCTCTGCCTTCCGGCCGAATTTAAGACATTTCGTACAGAACGTAACGCTGCATTTTGTCTTACCTGAACGATAAATAAAAATAAAATACTTACAAAGATACATTTATAGCGCAAGCGCAAGCCTAGGATCTGGTTGTTAAATGGGCCGATGCAAACCGACTTCTTGGCGGAGATGGAGAGTCCAAATCTACTGATTAACACCGAGACCGCTCATACTGCTTAAGATCGAACTCATTCAGCAATCAGCAGCATCAGCGAGTTCTTATTGTTACTAAGGGTGGACGTGTCATCGACAGGGAGACATGGTGGTGGAATAACGAGATGCAGGGGGTGATTCGGGAAAAGAAGGCTGTGTTGAAAGAGTGGCAGCATTCCAACTCTCCTGAAGACAGACTGGAGTACATAGCAGCGAAACGCTGTAGCCAGGGCCCGCAGAGAAACTTTTTCGCCATTATACGATAAACTTGAAACTGTGGAGGGGCAGAAGCTGATGGAGGCTTACAGGGAAAAAAGGGTGCGCTTGATAACGGTAGTCTTAAACTGAATGTATTGAAGACCGAGTACATGGCTTGCGGGAAGTCGAGCACCATCCATATCGGGCCTGAGCCAGCCGTTAAGTCGGAGAAGTACAGGTACCTTGAATCCGCTATGCATGAGTCTGGAGGCATTGACCATGACATCCATGCCCGTATTAACGCTGCCTGGGCTAAATAGCGGAAAGTCACTGGTGTGGTCTGCGATAGCAGAATACCGCTCAAGCTCAAGGGACTGATATATAAGAGCATTATCCGACCGGCTCTTTTATAAGGCAGCGAATGTTGGCCAACATTATCTCGGCACACTTAGGAGCTTCACGTCACGGAGATGAAGATTCTGAGGTGGACGTGTGGCTTTACGCGGTCCGACCGCAAACGCAACACATTCATTCGAGGTAGTATTGGGGTCCGTGACGTAGCGGATAAGCTCCAAGAACGTCGTCTGAGATAGTATGACCATGTTATGCGCCGACCTCAGAACTATGTCGGAAGGAAGTGCCTTGACATGTCTGTCCCTGGAGTTAGACCAACCGGACGCCCAAGGAAGCGATAGCTGGATGTCATGACGCAGAATATGAGAGCCAATAGATTGTCCACTGAAGATGTTAAAGACCATGCAAAGTGGAGTAAGCTTTGTCGGAAGGCAGACCCCGGCAAACGAAGCCGGGAATAATGCCAAGAAGAAGAAGATACATTTATAGCTTCATTTGTTCAGAAACGAGCAAGGATTCATTTTTTCTCGCAATACATACGCATATATACATTAATGTACCTATAATGTTGCCTTAACACACTTTGCATGGCTTGGTAAGATTACAAAAAAACAAGCTTGTAAACGGTACATTTGGCTTGGATCGCAACGTCTTGCAAGTGCTTGTTGCCGACCCGAGCCAGTGCCAGTTCGTGTTTGCTTGTGTGTCAAATCATAAGAAGCTTACGGCAAGGTCTCGCGACATATGATTATGGAACTGGGGGAAGGTTGGGAAGCCTTGCCTGACACTTGTGCTTGCGTCATATATTAAATTAAACAGGAAAATATAAAAAAATTGTCAAACTATATTACAAAAAAACCACGTAAACTTAGTCCACGCGTATGAAAACGGGACCACAAAATTAAAAGTCTGAACTAAAATACTATACACGTTACTAGACGAAAAATCTTTATCTGCTTTTATTCTTCCACATTCTCAGTACCGTGTACACTTATTAAAGAACATTATAACTTAAAACCTGTAGATATCAAGGTCTTTAGGTATTAACTAAGTAGGTATTAGGTACTAAAGTTTTACATTAAATTAAAAAAGTAGTACTTTTCATTGAAAACTATGCGCCGTACTAGAACTTTCAGTCTTCTAGAGCCTCAGTTCGCCGGTTATTAGTTATAAAATATTTTTAAAGTTGCTATGCCCACGTACAAAAAGCTTATATTTTATATCTTTTGATTAATACTCGTGTTAAATTATTATATAATAATAGTATTGTTAAAATCAATATCATTAGGGAATTTTCCAAGTATAAACGTATTCCAATTTCGACAAAATTTTCCATTTCAATACGTATGTAAGCTTATCTAAAACTCCGGAGACTTTTATTGGGCTTATAGAAATAAAATTAAGATAAATATTTGTATACAAATTATATGATAACGTTTATGAGAAGTCGTCTCAAAGCAAATGTTAATCTTATAAATCCTACTATAGCTTTAATTTATAAGTATGTATATCATTGAAAAAAAACCGTATATCAATGTAATTCCTGTCATACAAAATGATGCAGACAAAAGCAAACTTAAGTTTGTCAAATTTTATAAATCGTATGCTGTAATCATTAAAATGATACGGAACCCCTGTGTGCGCGATTACACCTCGGTTTTGATCGATAGTTTTTATCGCTTACCTCGCCTTACTAATTGTAGGCGAAGAAAACTTAGAAATATATCGAAATGTTTAAATTTTTATCAATGAGACTTGTTCATTGACAGGTAAATAATATATATATATATATATATATATATATATATATATATATATATATATATATATATATATATATATATATATATATATATATATATATATATATATATATATATATATAAAGTGACTTGCGTTGGTTTCTTTGCAGCACGCTTATATCATATATAAAAATCTAAAAAATATCTACAATACCATAATACAATAGTGGAAATTGCGTTTAAATTGATTACACCGTTTCTGGGATAAGCGTGCACAAGCTCACATACAAATAAATAAATAAAATGCTTCCAATATTACTTTTTTAACCAACTACAAAAAGGAATAGATTCTAGGTTCAATATGTATATTTTTTTATGTATGTAACTCTATTTCCATCTTTCTCTATTTAAAATCGATAGTAACGATAATAGAAAAAATATAAAATCGGTACTTGCAGTGCCTATTGATGATAAAAGTAGGATCAATAAGTTTTTTTTTTAACCGATTTCAAAATGGAAGAGGTTATGTTGATTGTATGTGTATTACTTGGTTACTCCCCTAAGAATTGATTTTAATAATATTTTTGTACTGTATGTTATGTTTTAGATATATATATGTTCGCGCGAGCATTAATATTGGAAATGCCACAGTGTCGCCGTCTAAGGAGCGATAGCGAAAATAGAGATGTAGCCGGAAATTCATGAATATAGATCCTTTTCAAACGGAAACAGATACACAACATGACCGGAAGCTAATGGTGTTTTACCAGACGCCCCTCTCAAGTCAGTTGTTTATAAAAGAGCAGCAGACGACGTAGTGGCATTACTTCAGTGATTGGCGTGGTGTTTAAGTGCAAGTTAGTGTTTGTGAGATCAGTGCTAGTAAAGTGGGTGTTAGTGAAACGTGTGAAGTGTAATTGAAACGTTAAAGTTATTATCCGTGGCTTTTAATTGAAATTACGCAGTTTAGTGTTTTGTTTTAATTTGTGTTAGTGATTGAACTGTGTGAATATAATTTGAGAATAGCAAGTGTTGTTTAATTGATATTATGAGTCAAGATGATCATATTACATGTGAAGACGATATATAGGGCAACCTCACCGATCTTATATACTCCCAGCTTAAACTCCGACATCAGAAGTGGGATTGACCAACAACAAAGCCCGTCTCTAGGCCTGCCTGCTGGAACATCTGCCGGTCTTGTGAGTAAAACTGTTCCTAACAATGACACTCTAGCTGCCATAGCAATTATACTGGATGATCGTTCGAAACAACAACAAGAAGATATTAAGATTAATAATAAATTTCTTACAAATTTATTTGCGAAAACCTATAATACCGTAACTAACTGACGTTTATATTGCTTCTTTCGATCCTGATGAAAATGTATCGGTTCGATACTGGTGCGAACATGTTGATCGGGCAAAAGACCATTGGAAGGTTACGAAATTATTGAGGGCTAGAGCGAAGTCCCTTGGTGACACTTGGCTGTTAAAGTCTCATGCATTAATACAGACGTTTGAACCAGAAGCTCGTTATTCTAATGATGTACTCAAATTGAGAAATTTTATATTTAATATTTCGAATCCTATTGATTCTGTGACTAAAGCTTGAAATATGTGGAAGCGATTTTTGAATAGTGACATTGAGAAAGATGCTGTAGAAGCAGTGATCGGTTGCATCAATAATGAATATTTAAGATTGCGTTCATTGGCTAGCAAATGTACCAGTGTGCTTGAATTGATTTCAGTTGTGTCTACCATGAGTTGTAAATAGGGAAAATCGGGAGAACCACCAATTAAGCGTGCGCGCGGATGGACAAAAGAAGACAAGATAACCTGTTACAGTTGTGGCAAAGCGGGACATGTTCAGTCTAATTGCACTAATAAGGTAAGAGAACCTAGACCATTCTTAACTCGAAGTGTAGTTCACTTCGAGTTTTCTGAGGCAAAATTGGATGGAAAAATACTGAAATGTAATTATTGCGATAAACCTGGACATACAAATTTATCTTGTTATAAGCGAATGAATGACGAAGCTAATAAAATAAACTTAATTGGCACTCAAAATCATATTGCTACTCCAATGACGATCAAAATAGGCCAGTTTAAGACAATAGCATTATTTGATAGCGGAGAAGATCGTTCTCTCATACGAAAATCGTTGAGTAGTACATTACCTGACAAGCACCGTAATACGGTACTTTCATTCAAAGGACTTGGTTCTGGAGTTCCAATAACATCTTATCAAAGCATTACAGTGACTTGTGATATTAATGATGTTTACGTTGAAGTCGTTTTTTGTGGTTGAAGACCAAGAAATACCATGTAACCTGATGGTAGGTTCCGATATTCTAAATATAGCAAAAGAAGGTGACTCTCTAAGAAGAATTATGAACGTTATGACAACTACACTTAATAATGATTTTACAAATATTGATACCGATTTGACAAATCAACGTGACATATTGATATTAAGAGCTCTTTAGGAAACGAATAAAGATGTTTTTACTACCGGTGTTCCTAAAACAAAAGTAACCACAGCAATATTAGAAATAAATTTGAAAGATCCGACTGAAGTTGTTGCGCGTAGGCCATATCAGATGGCACCCATAGAAAGGCAAAAAAGTAAAATGTATTATCGATAATCTTATGTCAAATGGTATTGTTCGCGAAAGTACATAAAATTTTGCGGTCCCATTATTCTTGTAAAGAAAAAGAATGGGGAAGACCGAATGTGCCTCGATTATAGAGAATTCAATAGAAACACGATTCCTATTAAATTCCCTTTGCCTATTATTTCAGATCAAATTGATAAGCTAGCAGATTCTTCTCATTTTATAAGTCTAGATATGGCACAAGGATTTCATCATATCCCAATAGATGAAAATTCCATTCATAAAACTGCTTTTATTACACCTGATGGTTTATTTGAATATACTCTGATGCCGTTTGGACTTATGAATGCTCCTGTCGTATATCAGAAAGCTATTACTGTTGCACTGTGATCCTTATTGGATAAGATATTGGTTAACATTAATGACATCCTAATTATATGCTGACATTTCAGAAGACCTGGAAGTTCTAGATAAGGTGCTAAACAGCTCTTCGTTTGTCTGGTTTTGCAGTTAATACCAATAAGTGTCGCTTTTTCAAAACGTCTATACAATATTTTGGAAATGTTATTTCTAAGGGAACAGTTAAACCAAGTTCTAAGAAAGTCGAGGCATTAGAAAAAGCTCCTGTTCCTAGAACGACTAAGCAAATTCGACAGTTTTGTGGATTGGCCAGTTATTTTCGGCGTTTCATTCCTTCATTTTCAGAAAGAATGGTTCCTTTATATAATTTGACAAAAAAGGATACTCGGTTCAAATGGACGGTCGAATGTGAAAATGCCAGACTAAATATTATAAGATGTTTAACAGCTTCACCGATACTCACAATATTTCAAGAAGGATTTCCTATAGAGTTTCATTCTTCGGATGCCAGTGCCACTGGTTTAGGAGCATCTGGTGCAAAACAGTGTCAACTATATACCATAGAGAAGGATCCTGCACCTTTTCATTGATATGACTGGAAAACTATCTGTCCGTAATGCAAATGTAAATATGTGGTAGTTATTATAGATGGCTATACAAAATTTACCTTACTGAGCCATGTTACAGACAAAACCTCTACTTCCATGCTTCAGCCACTTAAAAGGGTAGTGTCTCTTTTTGGAGCTCTTAATCAAATAATAAGTGATCGAGATAAAGCTTTCAAAGTAGAATTTGGCGAATTTAGTAAACAGAATGGTATTTATCAACATTTTATTGCGCCGGGAGTAAGAAGGACCAATGGACGAGTGGAACGTGTAATGGCTGTGATTATTTGTCAGTCCTCTGAAAGCCTTAAGAGGTACATAATGTGCAGTACCATTGGAACTTATTTTATTGGTTAATGACTCTAATTATGTTATAATGAAAGATGAATTCATAAAGGTTTAGCTGACAAGCAAAGATTTGATAAGGTTAAAGCTCGGGTTTAAAGATTTCATAAAGGTGAAATTGTTCTTATTAAAGTCGTCTTGATCTCAAATACCCAGATGCATATGAAATATGGAAGTGTTCGCCTAGTGACCGTTATCTAATAAAAAAAAGGCAGACCAGAGAAAGCAACTCATGACCAGTTGCGTGCGGCAACCAATTCTTTTTAAATAACCGTGTCTGCGAAGGAAAATGGATTGTAATTTAATATATTTCGGTGAATTTTCATTTTGGTCGAGCTCTATTTGTTGTTGTATATGTGAGTGTCTGCAATGTGAGCAAAAGGTGTGCAGCGAGGGCTAGCACCCTTTGTGTTTTGTGTGTTTTCCGCTAGGAGTGTGCAGCAATGGCTAGCACCCTCTGAGCGATGCAAACACAGGTGTGCAGCGTCGGCTAGCACCCTTTGTGTTTTGTGTGTTTTCCGCTAGGGGTGTGCAGCAATGGCTAGCACCCTCTGAGCGATGCAAACACAGGTGTGCAGCGTGGGCTAGCACCCTTTGTGTGTTGTGTGTTTTCCGCTAGGGGTGTGCAGCAATGGCTAGCACCCTCTGAGCGATGCAAACACAGGCGTGCAGCGTGGGCTAGCACCTTTTATGTTTTGTGTGTTTTCCGCTAGGGGTGTGCAGCAATGGCTAGCACCCTCTGAGCGATGCAAACACAGGTGTGCAGCGTGGGCTAGCACCCTTTGCGTTTTGCGTGTTTTCCGCTAGGGGTGTGTAGAGATGGCTAGCACCCTCTGAGCGATGCAAACAAAGGTGTGCAGTGAGGGCTAGCACCCTTTGCGTTTTGTGTATTTTCCGCTAGAGGTGTGCAGCGATGGCTAGCACCCTCTGAGCGATGCGAACACAGGTGTGCAGCGTGGGCTAGCACCCTTTGTGTTTTGTGTGTTTTCCGCTAGGTGTGTGCAGCAATGGCTTCTTCTTCTTGGCATAAGTCCCGGCTTTTACCAGGGTCTGCCTTCCGACTAAGCCTACTTCACTTTGCAGGGTCTTTAACATCCTCAGTGGATAATTTATTGGCTCTCATGTCTTGTGTCACGACATCCAGCCATCGCTTCCTTGGGCGTCCGGGTGGTCTAACTCCAGGGACAGACATGTCAAGGCACTTCCTTCCGACATAGTTTTCAGATCGGCGCATAACATGGCCATACCATCTCAGGCGACGCTCTTGGAGCTTATCCACTACGTCACGGACCCCAAGACTACCTCGAATGAATGTGTTGCGTATGCGGTCGGACCGCGTCACGCCACACATCCATCTCAGCATCTTCATCTCCGTGACGTGAAGCTCCTGAGTGTGCCGAGATAATGTTGGCCAACATTCGCTGCCGTATATAAGAACAGGTCGGATAATGCTCTTGTATATCAGTCCCTTGAGCTTGGGCGGTATTCTGCTATCGCAGACCACACCAGTGACCTCCCGCCATTTGGCCCAGGCAGCGTTTATACGGGCATGAATGTCGTGGTCGATGCCTCCAAACTCATGCATAACGGCTCCAAGGTACCTGAACTTCTCCCACTTAATGGCTGGCTCAGGCCCGATATGGATGGTGCTCGAGTCCGGGTTCTCGCAAGCCATGTACTCGGTCTTCGACACATTCAGTTTGAGACCACCGTTCTCAAGCGCACCAGCTTCCAGGCGTTCACTTTACGCTCCAGCATCAGTCGGTTCTCATCGATGAGTACTATGTCATCGGCATACATCATCAGCCACGGAGGCTGGCATTGGATGTGAGCCGAGACAGTATCCAGCACTACATTGAATAAGAACGGACTAAGAGCTGAGCCCTGGTGAACCCCTACTGTAATCGGGAAGGGCTTGGTGTCGCCAACAGCGGTCCTAACCACTGAAGAGGAGTCGTTGTACATATCTCTGATAACCTCAATATAGGCTTCAGGGATCCCCTTGGATCGCAATGCCCACCAGATACACTGACGTGGCACACAGTCAAAGGCCTTCTGCAGGTCCAAAAAGGCCACATGCAGAGCTCTCCTTTTTTCCCTGTAAGCCTCCATCAAAGTTCTGAGGGCAAAAATGGCATCCATAGTGCCTGATCCTGGTTGGAACCCATACTGAGACTCAGAGACAGTACATTCTTGGCGGAGCCTGAGGCCGATCATGCGCTCGAAGAGCTTCATGGTGTGGCTCATAATCTTAATGCCCCTATAACTACCGCAATCTTGAACACTGCCCCTTCCTTTGTAAATAGGGATAATAAAGCTCTGGCGCCACTGATGTGGCATCTTTCCAGTATTCAAGATACGGTTAAACAGGTCAGTAAGTATAAGCACACCAAGAGAGCCCAACGATTTCCACGCCTCGATTGGGATGTCGTCAGGTCCTACCGCTTTTCCGTTCTTCATGCGTCGAAGACAATTACGAGTTTCGTCACGGGTTATTGGAGCAACAAGTCCGAGGTTAGGAGATAATTCAGGAGGAAGACTACAAGACTGCTGAGTGTTCAGCAGCTCCTTAAAGTAGCTTCTCCATCTCTCCTTCATAGAGGCATGACTACAAAGCAACGTGCCCCGAGAATCTCTGACGCAAAGACATTTTGTAATATCCTGCGTCGCTTTATCTCGAGCACGAGCCAGTTTGTATATGAGCTTCTGCCCCTCCACAGTTTCAAGTTTATCGTACAATGGCGACAAACTTTCTCTGCGGGCTCTGGCTACAGCTCTTTTGCTGGCCCGTTTCGCTGCAATGTACTCCAGTCTGTCTTCAGGAGAGTTGGAATGCTGCCACTCTTTAAACGCAGCCTTCTTTTCCCGAATCACCCCCTGCACCTGGTCATTCCACCACCATGTCTCCCTGTCGATGACACGCCCACCCTTAGTAACATCAAGAACTCGCTTGCCCGCCGCAATGATTGCTGAATGAGCTCGATCCCATGCAGTCTGAGCGGTCTCGGTGTTAGTCAGTAGATTTTGACTCTCCACCTCCGCCAAGAAGTCGGTCTGCATCGGCCCATTCAACAACCACCACTTAATTCTAGGCTTGCGTTTCTCGGCTACTTTCTTTTTCGGAGTAACATTATAGTCCATGACAAGGAGACGATGTTGGGCCGTCAGGCTTTCGCCGGGAATGACCTTACAGTTGGTCACCCTGCCTATATGACACCGTCTAGTCAGCAAATAATCAATTTGAGTTAAGTGGGACCTGTTCTTATACGTTATAAGGTGCTGAGGTTTCTTCTGGAAGAAAGTGTTCACGATAGCCAGATCAGATGCAATGCAGGTTCTTAGAATATTTTCTCCCTCTGCATTGCGAAGACCATATCCAAAACCCCCGTGAACACGATCATACACCTCAGCGACCCTACCCACGTGGCCGTTCAAGTCCCCCCCAACTAAGACTGATTCGGTAGACGGTATAGCGAGTAGTACCTCTTCATACTGCTCCCAGAAGGTCTCCTTTTCAGCCGCGCTACAACCTGCCTGGGGAGTATAAGCACTGATTAAGTTTGTGATAACGCCCTCGATCAGTACCTTTATCCGCATCAAGCGGTCGCAGCGACGGTCAACTTCAAGAAGCCCATTCTGAAGCTCTTCAGAAAGCGCTACCGCCACACCGTTTTTGCCTGTAGGTGACCCAGTGTATATAAGGCGGTAACCCTGCCCGATGTTACGAGACTTATTGCCCTTCCAGCGAGTTTCCTGAAGAAAAGCACACTAGACCCGACGTCTCATGAGCACATCTGCGAGTTCTCTGCATCGTCCGGTTAGAGAGCCAATATTCCATGTTGCAAAGCGGAGTTTCCGTCTGGGTACTGACGTTGTTAGCCGTGCCCGTACTTGACACGGTAGCCCTTGCCCACTTATCGCAGGTGTAGGGCGATGTGCCTGCGCGTCGTTTAACGGCGACGCCCTAGCCATACCCAGCTTTTTTCTAAATCGGTCCATACTAATGGCGAAGTGGTTTTTAGTGGAGCGATTGCCATCTGACCTCCAAACCCATTACTGGGAGAAACCAAGAAAGGAAAGGGAATAAAAGGCAGAAAGACTTGGAGTATAGGGGAGGGACACCACTTACATGGATTGGATAGGGTTATGAAAGTGGTGGCTCGAGGCCCCGGGGTCGCGTACCCGTATGCCGAAAACCAAATATCGGACAGATAATTGGCTAGACACTCTCTGAGAGAACGCTATTACCCTCTAACTGGTGTGAACAACAGGCGTGCAGCGCGGGCTAGCACCCTTTGTGTTTTGTGTGTTTTCCGCTAGTGGTGTGCAGCAATGGCCAGCACCCTCTAAGTCGTGTGAAAAACAGGTGTGCAGCGAGGGCTAGCACCCTTTGTGTTCCCGTTAGATATGTGAGGTATTAGTTAAACTCTTTGAATGGTGTAAATGAATAGCAATGGAGAATAATGACGGAATGTTATACGGAGGCACTAACTACTTCAGATTCTACATATAAAGATTTTATGAGTATTTACAGGGCATGTCGAGCACGACCTGCTGCAGAATGGCCGTGTCGGCGCGAGCATTAATATTGGAAATGCCACAGTGTCGCCGTCTAAGGAGCGAAAATAGAGATGTAGCCGGAAATTCATGAATATAAAACCTTTTCAAACGGAAACAGATACACAACATGACCGGAAGCTAATGGTGTTTTACCAGACGCTCCTCTCAAGTCAGTTGTTTATAAAAGAGCGCGCAGACGACGTAGTGGCATTACTTCAGTGATTAGCGTTGTGTTTAAGTGCAAGTTAGTGTTTGTGAGATCAGTGCTAGTAAAGTGGGTATTAGTGAAACGTGTGAAGTGTAATTAAAACGTTAAAGTTATTATCCGTGGCTTTTAATTGAAATTACGCAGTTTAGTGTTTTGTTTTAATTTGTGTTAGTGATTGTGGGACGGTGTGAATATAATTTGAGAATAGCAAGTGTTGTTTTATTGATATTATGAGTCAAGATGATCATATTACATGTGAAGACGATATATAAGGCAACCTCGCCGATCTTATATACTCCCAGCTTAAACTCCGACTTTTATCATCAATAGACACTGCAAGTAACGATTTTACATTTTTCTATTATCGTTACTATCGATTTTAAATAGAGAAAGATGGAAATCGAATTACATACATAAAAAAATATACATATCGAACCTAGAATCTATTCCTTTTTGTAGTTGGTTAAAAAAGTAATATTGGAAGCATTTTATTTATTTATTTGTATGTGAGCTTGTGCACGCTTATCCCAGAAACGGTGTAATCAATTTAAACGCAATTTCCACTATTGTATTATGGTACTGTAGATTTTTTTTAGATTTTTATATTAAAGTCACTATAATCGTGCTGCAAAGAAACCAACGCAAGTCACTTTATTAAATGAATACTTGTATAGTTCAAGCGGGTGACGCCGCGGGTGTGTCAATAGTATGTAATAAAATTTACGTTTGATTTCACTCGCTTCTACGTTCTTTAACTTCATAGTACCCAGCAATTATACGTAGATCAGGTGATAATACAATAATATGGGGTTGATATGGTGATGTGCCCACTTACAGTTAAGTCAGAGACAAAACTCTGAGGCTATAAGTAAAAGCATAGAATCTGAGCATTCTTATATTCTGTACGTTTCTCCTAATGACGAAGACCTGAAGTCGGAACGGAAGGGTTGGAGGCTGATGGAAATCTAAGCGTGCTTTTAGTTTTTTAAACTAATAATTTATTTAAACTATATAACTAATTTCATATCTCCTTCAATTAAAAAATCTATAGACATGATTGTAGTGTAAATAAAATGCGACCGTAAAATCGACTCCGCTTTTTAATATTTTAGTTTTGTTTGATTTAAGCACGGCCATATTGGAAAGGGTTTGTTTATCTATGTATATATACAAATATATATATATATATATATATATATATATATATATATATATATATATATATATAGTAATAAAGTTGGAGTGTCGGTTTATGATTTCAAAGTAACTGTATTTTTCGAGTGCATATTATTATTTACACAATACTAAAACATTTACTTTTTATTTTTCTTTTGTTTTAAAATTTTTGTCTGCTTATCTCCGGAAGAGCTGAACAGATCTTTTTGGGACTACCACTGGAAGATAGAGGAAGTATGAATCCTCACGGGATTTTAATTTACGCGGGAAAAACGCGTTTACGCGGTTTAAGCAGCGACCTGTGGCCCAGTCTATAATATTGCTGAAAACCACGTCTGCTTTAAACAACGAATACTATGACCTCCAAAGTTTATTGGTATGAATGATTGTTATGGAAGACCAAAACAACTATATAGTAAGTCCTTGGGAATTGGCATTTCGTAAATTTTTTGTTTCTTTTAAAGTACTTAATGTAATAAAGTAATTAACAAGTTTTCATCAAATAAATAATAAATTAAAGAAACTAATGATAACTCAATCTATTTGGCCATTTCCCCCGAGTGTCCGGCCGAGTGACGAGAGGTTGCCAATCCATGGCAGTAATGGAAAAACACAGTGATACAAAAAACCTACAAATTTCTAACGATATTTTCCACTACGATTTAGAATATGAATTTTAAACTTTTGAGAACAGATAATGAAGGTTTTAATTACAAGGTTTTGATTTCATTTAACATTCAATTCGCACCGATGGTAATCGCCGGTAGAAGAGTACTAAGCGTCAACTGGCGTCAACTAGTTATTAGTTAATATTTAAACTGGCCATCTCTCCCGTTAAAGTAAATTGGAAAAATTACATCGGAATGTCAGTAGTGTCAGTCTTTCAGGAGGACCACCGGCTCGGAAGGCAGGTTCTGCTGAGAAGAGACGGCAAGAAACTCAACAGTTGCTCCTTTAAAATATACTTTACAAATGATTTTAATGACAAATTATATACTTTACATAAGTTTCCCGAAGAAGCAACAACAGCAATTAATTCGACGCACAACTATCATTGTAATATTCTTAGATAGAATAATACGCTTTATTTATTAATATATTTTTAACTTTAACTTTAAATTGTTCCATTGGAAGATCTGATATACCTTGTGGAATTTTGTTATACATACGTATACCTTGTGCCAGGATATATATGGGTATATATGAATATTTTATAAAGTGTATTTATTTAAGCACAACTTTTGTTACTCTCCTCTCCTTATCCTTTAAAAATATAATAAAATTAATTATCACAAAATTATAATAACAACTACTATTAATTAAATTTGAACTTGCTATTCAATTATGTTTAGAAACTATGGCTTCGTGAGGGTAAAATAAATGTCAATGTTTACACATTTTGTTCTGTCTCAGTTTTTTTTAAATACTGGTAAAGATACGTGCGTGTCGTCGACCCTTGAGAGGCTTCATACAATTTACATAAAATTAAGTACTGCCTCTTTAATTTGTACCGAAAGAAGTTAGGGTAATTGCTTTTAAGAGATCTAAAATATTATTATTAGCTTCACGCTATATCCCGCACATGGCAGGGTCGCAGGAACCTAGTGTTAAAATACTCCATTCCGAGCTTTTCGCCTTTAGAGGCGTTGCGAAGAAAATAAAAATCATTCATTCTCCCCGAGTGGGAATCAAACCCACAAACCATCAAGTTTAAGGCAGAGGCCTCGACGCACGACGGTCCGAAAATCTATTTATTTCAAATTTCAAATATGACAGAATGGTAACGAAAGTAACACTAGATTCTTCCAGCCTTAGAGTGTGTTTCCATTTTACACTGGGCTTCACCACTTCCTCGCTTCGCTTGCCACGATCCACTTCATTTCAGTTTTTATACCGTTCTATTATAGATTTAGATAGACTTTAGATTCAAATGTATACTTAAAGCAATTATAACTAATGTATATGCAATATAAATTTTTCAAATATACATTACTGGTAGTTTGTGGATTGCATAATTTCTTTTCAGCTTCCAGTCTATAATAGCTGTCTAAAAGCTCTCCAAAATTGTAACGGGAAATTAAATTAATTATTTCTTGCCAATAAGCCACAACCGACCGATGTTCTGAAAGTCAACGTAACGCAGGCCATTGCTCAGATTCAGCCGGATCTATGCAACAGAGTTATTGAAAATTGGACTTCTCGGATTCTTGTCACCATTTGCAGCCGCGGCGGACATTTAAAAGATGTCATATTTCATAAATAATGGCATAAATGGACCTTTCTATAAAAAAAATAATTTCGTTAATATCTCGCTCACAGGTTGTTTTATTCAATTTTAACATCAACCCGCTCTTACTGAAAGACCCTTTATAAGTTCTAACTTATTGACCAATTTTATATCTCTGGGTCTCCAGGAAGTACCCTGCAGGTTTTGAAGCTTAGAAGCTTGATTTTTACGGCGCTTCAAGAAGTTATTGGTTTGGATATTTGATATTAATTTCTTGCTTTTTCTACGTGATTTGGAGTAAACGGTCGTGACAGGCGGACAGACAGACAGACAGACAGGTGGACAACAAAGTGATCCTATATGGGTTCTGTTTTTTCCTTAGTGAAATTTCAAATTGAGACCATAGACGAAAAATAATAATTATTATTCATTACATCCATATGTATCTAAAGAAAATATTAATTCTAATATACATCGATGTATCCACACAATCAAGAGAAAAATGTTCTTGACAAACGTACAAGCAAACAGACGGATATTGATAATGAAATTGATACGCGTATCTACTATATTAATTCTATATTAGTACAATGTTAACCATAAAATTAATATAATAATATATATGTATTCCAATTTGTTAATAATTTAAATAAATATGAAGAAAAGCCATAAAATAATGAAACCACCGCGTAATAACTGCGACCATGTAAATGTTACAATAAGGCGTCGCAGCGCGTTTCGGCGTCCTGTTTTAATAAATCTCTATTTACAACCGCCGAGTGGAAGGCTTAAGCCCGAACATTTTTCTTCATTCACGACTCGTGTGTGCCAACAAACTCAAAGACGATCTTCGCCCTCCCAATCTTATAAAATTTCTTCTTAAAAATAATATATCCTAGCAATCCTTGCTAGAGTTAGCATTTATTCTGTTAATATGGCTACGTCCAAAAGCTTCTTTCAGATTTTATATCAACAGATTTAATTTTATTATTTTATAAATAAAATTATAATAATAATAATACTAAAATAAAACAAAACCCGTATCAATTTCAGTGTGAATATCTCTGCCTCAATATTGCGTTGATACGTCGAATAAATATCCAGGTTTATTAATCACTAATCCCTTAGAGGACAGAAAAAAAATCCAGTTGACCTATAATTTTGAAAATTGACATTTGAATTTTAAAATATAAATAGGCAAAAAAAATTAAAATTGGTAATTTATAGATATATTAGATAGAAGAAAACTATTAATAGTATAAGAAGTTCATTTTATACGAAAATGAGCGATATTTTCATTTTACTTGTAACGCTCACATTACTCTTAATCAGATCACAATTAAATAATAAGAAAACACTATTTATTTTATCAAATTTATGTCTTAAGAAGATTAATTAATACTAATTACAAATATACATACTTACCTATATATGTAAAAAAAACGTGTGTATATCATAAAAATGACTAAACAAGTATATTATATACTAATTTCATATTTATAGGATTAGGAAGGAATTGTTAATATATGGTATTTTACATATTTCCGTTGCCTTGTGAAGCTGACTGATCTCGGGCAGACGTGGAAGCTGTCAAATGCCGATGGATGACTGGATTGGCATTGTGATTTAGTAACAATTGCTTTACGACTGACATTTCTAGCTTTCCTTTGTTTTAAACTTTAAATAACTCAAAGAGATTAGTATAATTTATAACAATATTAACCTTTAAAAAGTACGTAGTTTTTATTTGTATAGCGATTTTGCGACCAATATATTATATTTCATATTGAAAAATTCAAATAACAAAGAATAATAATAATTATTGAAATATATTGTTAGATACATACATGCACCGTCGTGCTTTACCATTGGAGAAAAAAGTGATTCGCTTTGCTATATTTGCCTTTGCGTGAACGCCATTTGTAAGAACTAATTTTAATAATTAAATTAAGGCATTCGTAGCGTTGGTGGGTTATTCCACTGGGAATGACTTACTTTTATATCCTCGATCAGGTTAAGGTAGCAAAAGAAACACTATAATATGCAGGTTATATTACATATTATTTACTTTTATTTAAATATGTATGACTTTACATATAATCAACGTTATTTAGAAACAAATATACACATTTAGGTTTATACTTACATAGCATACATATTATCTCGTATAGAGTATAGTGTTAACTTGAACTATCTACAATGTAGTTCGTAATCTGAACACTAGCTAAATCTTATCATCTTAGCTTAAGATCCGTGAAATTGTTATTTTCTTAGTATAAAAATTTCAAATAAATATAAAGTACAGCGAGGCGTTTGGGCGGTTACCTCTAATACTCTATTATGATTATAAAAAATAGAAAATAACGTTGACATTGATTGTCTAAATTTAATATCCGCATATATATAGGTTTATGGGATTATTATAACATTGGGTATGTCACAGTGAATTTGAACATCCTCGTGTCCAGAAAGAGAGGAAGACTTAAGATCAGGTGGACAGATGTCATCAGGAAAGACATCAACGCCTGCAAATAAAAAAATGTACTGCAATATTATATAAAATAATTCTACGATAAGCATATTACGGTTGAATTCTATGTAACTGTACTATACTTTAGGTTACATTTATCGTATGTGATTGTTCGTTGCATCTTAAAACACGTCAAGAGCCCAGCCAGCATTCATACGTTCACAGCGAAGCCTCTCGTAAATTTCAATATATTCTGGCTTCATATCTAGAATTCCCAACTGTTCAAATAACGTTGAAATATTTATTTTTATTTTCTCAATTAAAATGAATGTCACTGTACTATTCATTTATTTTAAGCATGTATTTATGAAAAAAGGCTTTATTGTCGTAAACTAATTAATTAAAACCTGTAAGCTTCCCGCGTTGGTGTTTTTATGTAGGTCATATTGAAAGAGAACACAGTGAAAGAATATTCCGCTCTATTAAGAAGTTGATTTTCATTAATTTGTAAAAATATTTAATATAAGATTAGGTTAGGTTCTTATAATTTTTTCAGCTTTACGTTTTGTCCCGCTTATGCATATTTAACAGAATGGTCAGAGAACCTAGTGTAAAGACACTCCGTCCTCCTCTCTCCGTCCAAACTGATGACACTGTGCCACGTAACCTTTACAAGCTTTAGTCGGTGAACTAAATTTTATTTATTATTTTAAATCTTTTTTGTATCTTTTTACAAACATATTCCTTTTTTACATAGAACATGACTATAATAATATCGATCGTTACGCCATTTTGTAAATGCGAGTGAATTTAAACCCGAATTTGATTCAACTTGGGGGAATATGATCATTTTTGTTTTCTCGCTGTTTCACCACTGAGCAAACCACGAACAGTGTCTCAGCACTAGGTTCTCTCTGCCTTCTAAGCTATATGCTATGCTGCTATGAGCATTACATTTAGTTTTATTTTAAAAACATAAGTTATAAATAAAAATGTCATACAAATACATACTATATGTACATATATAAATAACAACATACTTAGAAGGAGATAGTAGGAACTAGATAGCGAAAATCGATATTCAACATAACGTTACAAGGAAGCTAAACAATATTTTTAAAGAAATTGAGATAAAGCGTGTGTACTCTGCGAGGATTGCTCGTATTTGCCTTAGTAACAACGTCTTGTTGGCAAGACTAAGAAAACTCAGAGATTTTTCCCGCAAAGCCTCCTGTCACTATAGTACTATGTCGATGCATTTTTGTGTGATATACGTATTCAAATTTATGATTTGTATGTGTAAAATAAGCTGTACTAAGCGTATAGGAATTTCGATATAGGTTAATAAGAACGTATGGCTTAATTGGCTACAGCGCCGTGACGGTTCCTAAGAGGTGTCGGTTCGAGTCTCGTCAATTTTTTTATACGTTTCTAAATATTTTTCTTTCATATGTATATGAATTACTGTAATAAATATTAAATTATTTATAGCAATTCATTCTCAATGCCATTTTGGTTAACCAACAAACTAACAATTTAACACATATAGGCAAAATACCCACGGTATTTTGTCTATATGCGTTAAATTGCATATATACATGCACACCATATAATATATTAATTATATTTAGAGGATATTATTCATAATAACTGAAGTAATAAAAAAATTCTACGAGTTCAAAACCTTTCCTTCTGAAGTCTCGAGAGCAACGAGCGCAAGTGGCCACGCAAGTAGGTGCTACTACTGTAACAAGCACGGCGAACCGCTAAAAAGTACTGCAACATATTATTCTCAAGCAAAATTGTCTATTAGAGTACAAAATATTCGTTTTACAGCTTTTCAAATGGAAATATACATTTATTATCTTTTATTTTTATGTTTCGTGATATATTATGTTGGTAATATATGTTAATTTGGTGATTTAAGTTGTATTTATAGAATAACATTAGTGTATTAGATACTCGTATGTGAGTAATGACGGGGTTTCAATGAATTGTTAACGTTTATTCTTCTGTTTTTAACTTTTTCGGCTTTTGTTCAGTTTTGTATTTATGTGTTATGTGATATAATAAAATTCTCAATTACATTTTTTTATTTTATTAAATAATCAATTGTGATTATATCGAAATTATATATGAAACATTTTCAACGGAAACTGTTTCATATATAATAATTGTATCAAGTGTCAGTTGTTACAATAATTGTATTAATCTACCGCCAACAGTCGCAGGGGTTGCCTCGCGTACTGCCCTGGGTTCCTGCAGAATTGGCTGACTTTCCTGCCCTCTGGTGTGGTGGGTTTGGGACTCAACAGTTTTTACAAGTGTGTCCCAGGTGGTAGAAAGCTACCAACCGTCCAACCGTCTGTATACAATAGAGTCTATTGAAATTAGGATATTTTTCTATTTCAATAGACTCGCGGACAATTCAAAGGATATATCTGTTTTTCCTAACGAGTATTATAAATATAGTGGATAAACCCAAACTTTATATCAGGTTTTAATACACTTATTCTTGAAATATCAGATATGTTCCTTCACCCAAACACGATGCTTCTCTACATATATGATAGGCTACAATCACAAAAATACAAAAATATCCCAATTTCCATAAAGAGGATACTACGAAAATTCTCCGTTACATACATCTGATGAATTTGCGTAAAAATTAATATCTTATATATACGAAAAATGTTAAATAGACATAATTAGATATTCTTGCTATTGTGTTCCACGAGCAAAATGTTCAAAGCTACAGCCAAATTTAGAGGCGTGTATGTATTTAGTTAGGCCTATTCACGTTTGTCTTCGTAACAACGTCTAGTCGGTAAGATGAGGAAAACCTCCAAGATTTGTGTCGCAAAGCCTCCTGTCACGAAACAACGTATACAAGACAGGGCTTAAATATACTATATACATCGCTTAGTATAGATATATTATTATATGAGAAGGTTACAATCTCGAAATCTACCTATGATTGATTACTATCACGTATATGAGTATATCTATACGATTTTTATTCTTAACATTCATTTTAGTATTTATTGAATCTACTTATAATAATATTCTTTATTGTACTAAAAAAAAAAACATAAGCGTAACAACATAAAAAAACAAAAAGTAGTACATAAAGGTGGACTTATCCCTATAAGAGATCTCTTCCAGCCAACCTATGGTTGTGGATGAGTTTATAAGCAGCGGGTAAGAATATAGTACAAATTATTCTATTCTACAATTAGAAATACATACATATACATATATAAATATACATACATAGACATACACATACATATACATATATACATATATATATATATATATATATATATATATATATATATATATATATATATATATATATATATATATATATATATATATATATATATATATATATATATATATATATATATATATATATATATATATATATATATAAAATAAAAAAACATAATACATACATACATAACTGAGCTGAAAATAAGGTTATCACATTGATGACTGTCTGAAAATCAATTTACTCGTTTAAACTAGCGAGTAAGTACTTAAAACGTTTGTTAAAACGTTAAAATAAATAAATAGGTATTGTAGTGTCAACTATTTCATACTTCATATATATTGTTGTAAGCATAGTGACAGATCACTATGCATATCTTGCTACTTTTTTTTGAGATGGCATACTTTATCGCATTCATAGGCATGGCCTCCAATTCAGTATAAAGGATTAGAGGCGATTGGAGTAATTTTTGTTTGTCTAAAACAATTATATAAATTTGCAATAAATTAATTAATTACAATCAAAACTTAATTACGTAGTATTGCTTCTAGCAACATATTGGAAATATGTTTTGGCAAAAATACAGAAGCAATAACTTTGGTAAGTAATAATTTTACTTAATGGAAATTCCAGCCGACATCGCTTCCATGCAATTCAGGTACGTTTGACTACATTTGTCATATTGCAATTGCGCCAGATTACATAAACGGAGCGAATACTCGCTACTATATTAAGCAATAGTAGTATATTAATATTTACATGTTATTTTTTTTCTTTTTTTGCTTCACGCTGCATCCCGCATATAGTGGGGTAGGCCAGATGGAACCGTAGGCGGTAGGAACATAGCGTTAAGACACTCCGTTCCCCATTTTCCGCCTTGCGAGGCATTGCGTGTTGAGTGGCGAGCTCAATGCCGCGCTTGGCCTTGTTACCAGAGCGAGGAAAATGAATTAATTCACTCTCCCCGAGTGGGAATCGAACCCACAAACCGCCGCGTTTACAGGCAGACGCTGGGCCTCTGCGCCACGTTATTAATATATCACAAAGAGAAGAGACTTCTTTGCAACCCATGAATTCGCCATGCGGGTGCTGGGCCCATAGCGTGACTGGGACATTTTAATAGGATATAGTATTTGTTTAATATATTAATTATGTATAATGTTAATTTTTATAATTATTATAAAAGTTGATAATCTTCAATTTACGGTACTATGCACTAATTTTGTATCAAATGTACTACAGATATAAGATTTCTTTTTTAGCTATAATTTTTCAATATTAATATTTTTACCTTTGTTTTTACAATAAGTTCTAACAAATTTCAAACTGTAATTTAAATTTCATGAACCTATAGATTTAGACTCCGCGGCGAACTTCATACAAAATGAAATAAAATGAAGGATAAACGACCGTATCTTTTCGTTGAATTGACTTAGAAATTTGACTTTGACTGTTCTGTGCTTTGAGGTACTATAGACCTTAGATATTTGATATTAATTTCAGCTTGCCATCGCCACGCAATCTTGAGAAAAATAAAAATAAATAAATTCTCGACAGACAGGCCGACAGACGGACGGACAACAAAGTGATTCATTTTTTGCTTTTAGTACTGAACCCTAAAAATACTGCTGCAAAGCAAACCACATCAATGCGTCTAGCCAATAACTTAAACATAAATGAAATGTAATCGATTAGGTATTTAAGCCATACATTATATGCAGCCATAAGTACATCCGTCCACAAATTTCGTATACAAATTCTCACATATTTAATACGACGCGACTGGTGTACTTGTACAAATATAACAATTTCAAATGAACGTCGAGTATTTTACGTAATACTTGCTGTAAATTAATTGGTCCACGTCGGGATTGAGCAAGAACAAGGGACACTACTAATTGAACAACTTCTTTATTATCTGAAATCTAGCACAAACTGCTTTTCATCTGATTACTTAGACTTGCTGGAAGAAAACGTTTATTCTTCGAAGCATTATATCTTTGAATATATGTAGGTTTATACACCATTTACTTAAGTACTTGTATAAATTTTAAAAAGAGCTCATTATAGTGCCGAGGGACAGCGTTAATGCAAGGATTTTAATAATTTAAATTAACCCAGGTGAATGAATTATTATCACTATTAGTATTAATAATATATAATATATATTAATAATATTGCCTGTCTACTATATAAATATTGTCTATGAAAATATGTCCTACTATATAAATATTGTAAAATTATGTAAATGGCAATCTATCCCATGAAATGATCATGTACATTGGCCACTTTGTACGCTCTTACGATATTTACATTTTTGTTCATAAATTCGATGTTATGGCAAAACTACTAAGTCGGTAATTTTTAAAGTAGTAAATAATTCAATTTATCATAATGTTAAAAAAATTCAATTAATTCAAACTAGACAATAGTGTCAGTATTTAACAATATGTATTTTAGTTTAATGTTGTCACGTATTATATTATAATGTTTAAATTAAAATTAAATTAAATTAAATTAAATGTCTTTTTTTATCGATTATTAATCTATATTTTCAATAATTTGACTAAATGCTCACATTGTTACTTTCTATATGCATCAATTAAGTTTTTGTTTTTATTTTGGATTATATACTTTTTGGATTTTTATGAAATTATTTTTGGCCCTATGGTGCCACCTATAGTTAATTGTGGAATTAGCAATTTTTTTTAATATCTGTCATCTTTCACCCGCATGTGACATTGTAACAATTGTTGGTAAACCTACTAAATTAAAAATTAATTAAAAAATACTGGTTACGTTAGTCATTTCATATTTTTTATGGGTGTCAAATTGTATTTTGATTTCTTTAAGAGACTTTAGCAAAAAAGTACTGAACGCCACAGCCAAATAAATAGAATGTTATATTCATTTAAAGTGTCTACAGTAATATATGAAAAAAGAATTAATAGTGATGTGCATGAGTATGGTGTTTATAATTTTTTTTTTATAAATGGTTTTATAGTATTTATAAACTTGTGTATTATATGTATGTAGAATTTACAAATGTATGAATTGTGTTGGAAGTGATTTAGCCACCCATTCATTCCGTATCTTTTTATTTTTCTACTTAATCAATTGAATAATTCCAGTGAAGCTTTTTTTTCTGTTAAGCTGCTGAAAACTATACACTAAATATAAAATGACTCTCTTATACGGACAAAAGCTTACAATCTCTTTATAATTTTAATGAGTAAAGCGGAAGCAGTCAGTGTGACTTAATTTTATTTCAAAAGACATTAAAACTCGCTGCCGGGAGTGAAAAATAATCTCTGTGGAATTATTGCTTACAAGATGAACGGTCGCTGATAAGCAAGCGGGGAAGAGAATTTATTAATCTTGTACAGTACACTAGTTCTAGGGCGCGATGAGTTGGTAGCTACGAAGCCATCGTAGTGAAACAGTGTCTGACTGTAAACGAGGTTGGTGTGTGTTCGATTCCCATTCATGAGAAAGCATTAGATTGTATTTAAAACAAATGTTTAATTAAAAAAAAGAATTATTTTTATTTTCCATCTCTTGTAGACTAAGTGCGGTCTTTCTCGAAAGTGAGACCGGAGTGGCTTAACACTAGGTTCTGTCAAATGTAGAACGTAAACAAATTAATTGATGACACAATTTTCTTGTGTAGGTTTTCCTCACTCAGTTATATTTAGTTATTAGTGGATTCAATAAATAGTTAAGCATTTTAGTTTTTTTTTTACTTTAAAATAATTTTTAGTTAATTAATTAGTTTGCTTGTGTCATTTACGTAATTTTAAGTTATATCTATTTAATTACGACCTGTTAAGTGTTATAGTTTTTTTTATATTTTTCTTTTTATTAAAACCTTCAAAAAGTTTTAAGTTCTTATATTTAAAAAGTTTATGTACCATAAATATGTAATACTTACTATTTAGGTACAATTTTGCTGGAAAAAGTTTAATGAATATAAGTCCTCCGTCTCCTTTAAATTGGAAGTCATTCATATATTAAACGCTTTAATTTTAAATTAATATATATTTATATAAAAAATTGTTTAAAATAACTTTTTTATAATTTGCATAATTTCAAGTTATGTTATTTCAGTATGATTAAAATATGTGATTCTCAATCAAATAATTATAACAAATACGCAGATGTCCGAAAATTTGTAAAAATGTTCAAAGTAAAAAATGCACATATTATTTTTTTTACTATTTAATAAGAATTCCAATTAATTGTTTTGAGTATTTAAAACCAAATTTGAATTTAGTCAATTGAAATTTGAATACATGAAAAGGTGAAAAACTAGTGCCAAGATGCTCTCTGAACTCAACGTCACACCCTTCATACTCGTGTATAGTCCCACCATATTACACAGTGTAATATCTTTCATAATCAGAAATATCGTCCATAATGCAAATATAAAAAAAATATTACGGACGGAACCGGCTGCGAACATTATATATTAATAACAATGGATGCGGTAAACTTGGCTAATATCTTGAAGATTTAAAGCTTTAAACAGACGCTCGAGTTTACTAAAATTTGCCGACTATCCGAGTACAATGATATCCGTGAAGAACTCTTCTTTACTATTTAATATGCCAGAGACCACGTAGAACCTTACTAATGAAGCAATTTTATAATTTCCCAAGGAAAAAGGCAATACAAAGGTTTTGGATAGAATAATAAAATTTGTTTTTATTAATTATATTCTGTTGTTTGGTTTCTTTTTTCAGTTTCACTCTATAAGTAGAGCTGTGTAACAGAGTAGGCGAGAACCTAGTGTTGGCATATTCTTTAATTATTATACTTTATTACTTTATAAATTCATCACTATTGAGTGAGTGAGTCTTATATAATATAAGAATGAGACAAAAAAAGCTGTAGTCAAATAGGTAGGTACTAGACGTGTATAACAATTCTGGCTTGTGTTTGTTTCAATCGAATTGTTTAACGTCTAATTAATTCTAACTAAAAAAAAAAACAAATAAATAAATCCAATAAATGTTATTTTTATATAAAGAATCAAGTTTTATAATCCAAATTTTTTTTACTTACTGTGGTAATAAAATGCCCGGAGGACTTCTTTGCCCTATTTATGCGCGAAACTCTAGCGTTCGAGAGCAGATCTCCGCGAAATCTGAAAGCTAATTAGAGCTAAGAGATGTTCTTTTATTTTTCACAATTACGGCAAAAAACTTAAAGCGCAAAAGGATATGGTTGTACCAGCAATTTTATGTTTAACAAGCGCCAATTCACGAATGCATTTTAATTTTGGTAAGAGGCGAGTGCGATCATTTACTTTATTGTAGCTAAAAGGTTGTAATTAAAAGGTGAATCAGACCACATACATAGGCACATGTTAATTTTCATGTACCTATCTCATATTGATATGTAAATATCGGTGTAAAGCATACTTTCTTACTCTACAGAGATCACTGCGTAAACAATACTTGTTGTTATTATAATACATACAAGAAAAATAGTAATAATGAATACAAAAATATAAGTATTGTTGAGTGAGGGATAATCATGAAGCACTTATCTTGCAAGTAATCGAAGATATTTTAAAATATACTATAATATATAGCTATACACATTTATCGATAAAGAAGATAAACTCTCCCAAAAATAAGCTGAGAGGTGCGCGTTCAAATACCGTTGTGTTAAAATTTTTATACGCTATTCAACAAAAATACTTTTCTCTCCTTAATGCGGAATAACACTTTATAAAAAAAAAAGTTATAATAATATTGAAAAGTAATTAACACAAGTGACGCGAATACCGCAAAGCACACGAGAACAAATTGCTTAATTAAAAATGTCTGCACCCACACAAGCCGTACCTATTGCTTGCTCACGTTGCGAGAAACTTATCGTTGAGGCGTGCCCTTTATCCTTTCCATTTGGAAAATATTTATTTAGCATCCTTTCCTTAAGCCCCGCGCCCAGGTGCGAGGTGCCCGAACTTAAATAAAAGCAACCAATTTAAATACGACACAGTTGCTTCCACCATTGTACACAATATCTGGGTGAAGATACTTGTGCTCGTATACAAAACACAATTTGACTAAGTTTCTATATTTATTTAATTAGATATCTTTAAGTTACATTTTTTTTTATGTGTTTCATATATTTTTTTCTTCGTTCGTTACATATTGTTATTGCAAGCGGGGTGTGAACAGAACCGATGAAAATCGATATTATATAGTTCTATAAATATATATATATAGAATTCACTAATAGCAATCAAGCCTATTTTAAGTACTACCAACATTGTGGCATATCTAATTATTTAATAGGTATAAGATCAAATCTATAGGGTGTCACTGTACCAAAATAAAAAGTAGTAGTAGTAAAGTACCAAAAAAGTATTATACCGACTTAACTTTAACCTAACCTAAAAATCATGAATATATTGAACGCTTTGGTAAGACAGCGCGCATTGAATCCCTCCACTCATTTATTAATAAGTGTTTTTAATCCAGGTAGAAAACGGAGAATGCAGTGTCTAGACACTACACTCTCCCTGCCTATCATATTATATGGAAAATAAAGTGTAAAGTTATAAAAATTTTGTAAGCTATTTATTTAAATTGAAAGCATCGTTTGAAAGCTAGTTCTTTAAGTAGTATATTATGCCTGAGAAAATGAAATGATATATTAATACATACTAATCTACACTAATATTAAAAAGAGGAAAGGTTTGTTTGTTTGTTGCGCAGCGATGGGCTCCGAAACTACTGGACCGATTTGAAAAATTCTTGCACCATTAGAATACTTCTTTATTTGTGATGAACACTGGTGAAAAAAAAGTTACAAAAACGTTAGGGATCCGTGAGAAAACTTTGTTTTGGTATATTGATATTCTAAAAGTTTCAACGACTTAAAATACAAGGACAGCACTGACATCGTCGCACTTTAGAGTATGTTATGTCAATGTGTTTATGTCTGTTTGTCGCAAAAAAAAGATACCCTGTATTGTGTCTGTTACCATCAATATACTCCCACTTTGCACGGATGTGAAGTACTACTAATACTACTGTATAAGTGTCTGTATAGGTAGTAGAAAATTTTGAAGAAAATTAATTAAATTTAATTATGTTTTTATGTAATTTGGAAACGAACGCGTTTCTGTTTACTTAAGCGACGAAGTCGTGAGCGGGTCGCTAGTAATAATAATAAAAATGAAACCATCGTCGTTTACAACTACAAGTATGGATTAACATAGAATTAAAAAAAAAAACTAAATGCTCACAATTTTTGTGGGCGCCAGTGTAGACTGCGCCGTACTAGGGATCCGGGTATTATGGCATACAGCACTAACCATTCAGAATTGATAAAACGTAAAATGTATATGAAACTATAGGTAAACGGATTACTTAACAACTTCTTTATTTACTTTATTTTATACAAGTAAATTGGAGATTACATATATTTAATCTGTACATTTGTACATCTAAACATATAAATAAAATTGAAGTGTCTGTATTTTAAAAATATATGATGTGTATCGTATAGTCATTAGTCAGCGTATAGTCATTTACGTGACTAGAATACAAAAAAAAAACATTTATAAATGTTTGTCTGTGTGTCTGTCTATATATATGGAATTTTCACAACAAAATAGATAAAGTTGTAGATCAACATAAAGGCTACTTAAATTCTAAAATGTTTATAAAACAAATAAAATATATTTTCCTAAAACGAAGTGATTCGTGAGAAAAAAATAAATTATATATACAATACATGCACATTATATTACACTACCTAAATCCGAGAATATCGATCGAGTGGGCGTTACCACGGACGGGTAAGTATATTTATTTGAAACATTATTACGTACAGCGACTTATACAGATGACAAAGCAAGATTACAGGGACTCTATGACCGAACTAGAACGGTAACGATAATAACAGAAGACTACTGAAGTGTTATTATGGTTAACGATATTGCTAATTGAAAATGAATTGATAATGCCGGTGTCAACTACACAGGTTCTACCATAATAGAATATATTAAATACTTGAAGAAAACGTTTAAAAATTTGAACGCAGTAGTGGATTAACACTTTAAACATAATAAAATATAAATATATTAGTATATAGTATTATTTTTTATTACACACAAAGAAAAAAAATATCGGTGAAGTGCGTGTGGTACTCGCGCATCGAGGGATCCGTACCATTTCATTATTGTGGATAAACGGGAAGTAGAAATTGACAAACTTAAATTTGCGGTCGCATTTTGTATATTTTGTATGAACTACAAATGTAACTGTGTAATGTTTTTTTATATACTAAGCTTATAAATTATCAATTTTGACTTCTCGCGAATTTCATCACTTCGCGGTCTTGAGCGGTAGTATGCACTCATTTTGTATGAAAGTACAGTATAGATTTATAATGTATTTTTTCTGGGATATTTAAATAAAATTCCAATTTTGGGATGTTTGCTTTGTTTGTACTATAAGTTCTATACTTATTACAACCGTTAACCTAGAGCTACTAAAGCTCTAGGTTAACGGAAAGTACCCTATATGTTTAGTTTTGATTATGCGGCCGTTTTTATACAAAATGTAGATAAAATAAGCATAAACGCTCATATCTTTTGATTGCGTTAACTTAGAAGTTTGCTTTTTTCTGTGCTTCACGAAGTTATCGACTTGGATGTTTGTAATTAATTTCAGCTAGATTCCCCTACGTGATTTTGAGAAAATGATCATCACAGCCGGAGAGACAAACAGACAAATTTGTTGTTCGTCTGTTAGTGATCCTATAAGTGTTCCGATTTTAGCTCTTGAGGTACAGAACCCTAAATACATATATATATATATATATATATATATATATATATATATATATATATATATATATATATATATATATATATATATATATATATATATATATACATATATATATATATATATATATATATATATATATATATATATATACATATATATATATATATATATATATATATATATATATATATATATATATATATATATATATATATATATATATATATATATATAATTTAATAACATCACCGCTAATTCTTAAAAATTCAAAGACAAGACGTGAAGCACTCTCGTTTTTCCAGTTTCTAATATTTTAATGGATCATTTTATATATTAAGACTCCTTGTTGATCCTACGTGCTTAAGTGAGGTCGTCAGCAATCTAGGAGAGGCACGAGTTTTGAATTAATGTCGTCCAATCGTGATTACCTGTGAACGAAACGAGCAGGAAGGTGCTGTGTGACGCTCGTGACTTAATTAGTGGGAACAAAAATGTCTTCGTACTTACATACTTCAAACATACCTACTGGGCTTTTTAAATCTGAAATTTATTTTATTGAAATATATATATATATATATATATATATATATATATATATATATATATATATATATATATATATATATATATATGTATATATATATATATATATATATATATATATATATATATATATATATATATTATGGTTTCCTCGACTTCTACACGACTTCGTCGGTTTTAGTAAATACCCCGTCCTGAGACCCTCAAGAAAAAAGGTATTTACTTCTACATTTGTCCTATATCCTAAACTAAATAGAAATATAAAAAGATTAAAAAGTTTCAATTGGTTTCGATTGTGGGTTCTGTTTCCGGTGGATGCAGATTGTTACTTGAAATGAGATTAAATATGGACGGTGATTATGAAGATGATGTGATGTTACGTGGATGGCTGTTGAGTTTGAGATGACTGCGTTACAAAAACGGAATCCCCAAGGACTTTACTAATTATGGTGGAAGAGTGTATTGCTGCTTGTTTTTGGAGGATATAAATGTTTATATGTGCATCTAACTTATCGCAGTACCGTTTAAGACTCTTCGCCACTACTCCCGTGGCTCCTACTACTATCGGGATAATTGTGACAGTGGTGTTCCATAACCTAGAGAGTTCAACTATCAACGGATGATATTTGCTGATTTTTTCAATTTCCTTAGCTCCGATATTATAGTCAGATGGTACTGAGATGTCAATGAGGTATGTATTGTTCTTTGCTTTATCTATGTATATCAAATCAGGTCTATTGTGTACTATTGTTATATCTGTTTGTGCAGGCATTTCCCATATTAGCTTGGCTGTGTTATTTTCTTTAACAGTTGGTTGTTTTAATTCCTGCTTCCACCATAACTTGTCAGTTTCAATTTTACTTTTCCTAGCCAAGCACCAGAACACATACTGGACTAAATTATTGTGCCTTTTCACGAAATATGTACCAGCAAGTTTTTCGCAGCCTGCAAGAAGATGTTGCACTGTTTCGTCTTTACTCACACACAAGCGGCATTTGCCATCAACATTCCGCTTCAATATATCTCGCTCATGTTGGCGCGTCATTACTGCCTGGTCTTGTATAGCAAATATTGACGATTCCAATGAAGGCGAAATAGGTTGTTTCTTCAGCCATTTAAACGAGAATTCTTTATCAACATTGGCAATATCAAGAGTTTTTTTAGGGAATTGGCCATGTAGACTTTTATTCCTCCAGATTTCATTTTGTTTCTTTATATATATATATATATATATATATATATATATATATATATATATATATATATATATATATATATATATATATATATATATATGTGTGTGTATTTATATTATATTATATTCGTTGTTGCCATTCTACCTGTAAATAACCACATACAAACTAACCTTTATGTACATTTTGTCTCATCTCATTATTTTGTTATAGCTGAAGTCCGTATTCTAACTGGACGTCTTGGTTTCTCCTATTGTGTAAATTTTTATATAATTTTTACCATACAAATGCCCTCGTGTGTTCTCCATACAACGTGACATTGGCGACGTGATAAGTGCTGAACTAGCACGCTCGCAACGCGTTCTATAATCAAGAACTGAACTGATATATACAAATGTTATTAAGGCGTCAATATTATTCATGTTATTAATGTTTTATTTTGAAATTAGATGTTTACTGTCAGTAAGAATTGCGAAAATCAAATCTCTAGTAATATTTTGACAATCTAATTATATAAAATATCGTACATGCAAGTGCTGTTTTGTGACTCAGGCACCGAGGTGACAAACTTAAATTTGCCAGAGTCTGCACTAATTTTGTACGTAATGAATTACTTATATAAGTTTTTAGTTGATTTTTGTAACCGATTTTTAAAAAGGATTAGGGTTCTATGCTCAAAATATATATTCTTTTCAGTAATTTGTGATCCGATTTGAGTAATTATTATTTTATTTGAAAGAGGGTACTCCTGAGATGGTCCTAATGTCACCATGATCTAATGATGGAATTCCAGGAAAATAGATGAAAGCCTTCAAATTTGACAGGTGTTTTATATGTATTTAAAAAAAGCATTTAGATATTTGCTTCTTGTAGTGAAAAATTTAAGTGTAGTCGTAAAGAACTTGGATTAATCCATTGGATTATTAGCGTAAGGTATAGATGATGCCAGGTACATATCCTCAACTCCGAATTCTTGCTTTCACACATTAACTTATATATTAAAGATTAAACAACAAAAAGCTGCTCTCACTTTGAATGTGAATTGATTTCCTCAATTTTCAAATTTTCTTAATGAAATCCATTGAAAATTAAATAAATTTTATGATTGATCCTAAAACGTTGCCATCTACGAATGAATCCCAATATAATTAGATCGGAAAAGCAGCAATCTGTTCAGATATCAAGTTTAATTGAGCGATCAATATTGTAAATAGCTTACCCTTTGTAAACGTCGTCATTAATAGGTCTGTTTTTTTAAAGAGTTATTTTGTTTTTTTTTTAAATGAAGTTTGTTACTATCCCATATCGACCGCCATACAGAACAATGAATTATTTTCATTTCTCCACTTTGGTAAGGTAAAATGCGCTACTCTCATTTATGTCGCATAAATTCGAACAGAAAATGGAAAACGCAATGGCCTTAAGAGCTTTTAAGCTCTCTCCCTATCAACTAACAAAATATTCCAACAAGCACAAAACTCAAATGTTTTTTTACGGTATTCAATGTGTTTACATCATTACACGTAAAATAATTAATATACCTAGTTAGGTCAGGTAGGTAGGTAGGTAAGTTTAATTATTACTCTCTATTTTACCACGCAATAAATATAAATAATACCATTTTTTATATTAAATTTTAAAATCGATTCCTGACTTGTTCGGCACTAATAAATTGATTTAGTAATGCAAATGAATATTGCTTTTGCAACAACAGCTAAAATAATTATTAAATAAGAGGATTAACTTATGTATATGGAACAATTGTGAATTTGAATTTCACTCAAAAGTTTATGTTTGAAATATTTTCACTTTATAAGTAAAAGCGATGTAGTCAACAGTGTTTCTATATTAGTCGGCCAAAAAAGCCCGGCCCTTATGTAGATACGGGTCTTATGACAACATTTTGCACAGTGTCATAATTTTGTACCTTCTAAATGAACATTATTTTTACACTAATAGATCACAGTGAGGACTGATGCCTGCAACTCGTTCGCATCTGCTATGAGTGCATCATTTGCGCCTAACGTGCAATTAAGCTTCAGGATAGAACTGGCCTAGGGCATTCATAAGTAAAGATTTGCTCGTACTGCTAATATTTTGTGGGAGACGAATGAACACACAAAATACAATACGTTAATAACAATATTATATAACTACTATGACAGCTGAAATAAGAAAATATTGCAAAATTATTATGATATGTAAATAAATATTAGAAACCATTCTTAAGTATCAGCAGAGTAATCGCCTCGTATATTACAGTGTTTTACGAGCCAAACGTTTATTAGGTACAGCTAGAGTTTTAAGGCTCATATATAAGGTAAGGTGCTAGTATTTAATGTAACTAACAAAGTATAAACTGAGATGCTGTTTTTTTATTATAATATAAAATTTAGCGGTTTTAGGAACATCTTAAACAATAAGTACAGAAGAAAAGACCCGAGGTGTTCAATAACGGAATCTGATGCTGTAGTGTATCAAAGCGAACGGGGAATCAATAAAAACTCAAATCATTCAGAACTCCCAAATAAATCATGCACAAAATACTTAAAGAAAACATGTAAAAAATTTTATCGCAGCCGGATTTGAACCTTCCACCGTCCAAGAACAGCATGCATGGCTCAGTGGTCAGAGCAGGCTTGGACGACGCTGCGTTCAAAAAAAATTATATATTTTAGTCTTTCTATATTTTAGTCCTTAGTGTGGATTAAGACTTTAAAAATCATAAAAATACATCATGTACAAATTTACATATCTATCAACAACTAGCTAAGTGAGATCTCATATTTTGTGAATCTCACTGTTAAATACAAAACAACCGTTCTAGACACAGACTAATCATTTAATGGTAGCGGTAGTCGACGTAAAGGAAATTTATAGGTTTCAAATGAATCGGCAGTGCACGAGGACACAGCGGCGATTAATTGAAAACGAACACTGTCTACCACCAGTCAAAGCCTAGCTTCTGCTAATAGGAATTTGACTAGGATTCATGAGGCACTCAGAATAATTACGTTTGCTATACCAAAGTACAAATACTTACCTATTTTATGATTTATTTTCTCATTTTATATGGGATGGAGACGTTTTATTAAGAATCCAAGTATATATATTTGAGATGTTTAAAAAAAAATATAGTCAGACAATATATAATGCATTAATTTAGTGGGTGCGTTTAGAAATGCGGTAACTAAAAAATATCCAATTTTTCCAATTTGCTCAAGTGTATCTTTGAACAAAAAGAATATCTTATAATACTGTGTTTTATTGTACTTACTTGTTAGTATGTATGAATATGTACCATGTAGGTACTTTAAAATTTTACATGATGTAGTTGTTTTTTAAATAATTGGATATAGTAAATATGTATGTATTCAATTTTTTTTTATTGGTTTAACTGTACAGGATTGAATTGTAGATGTGTCAAAAATTGTATATTCGATACACAAATTAAAAAATATCCCGCTCAGAACGTAATAACTACAGAACAAAAAAGTATCACTTAAATCTGTCTAGTAGTTTCAAAGATGCATGTAAGCTAACAGACAAAAATATAAAAAATAATGTATTCATTCACCTAGCTAGGTATACTGTAAAAAAAAACAAACTATCTAGATAGATTAAGATAGAAACTAACTTACAATTTAAACTTTATCTTTTCAAATTCTAAGGGAGACAAGACAAAGGCGGCCCGGCACTCAGCTGGTTACCGCAAAATGGCATGTAACGGTTTGGTTTAGGGTGCATCGTTGACATTGACATGGCTTGAATATAGAGTGCTACGAGAGCCCTTGGGAGACTGTTCCACATAACGCTTGTCTCTCGACCCTTGTATCTGATTGGTAAAGCCCATAGAGATCTCTATCATATAATATATTAGTACTAATAATTCATACTTATGATGTTTACTTATAGCTTGTATGAGGAAATTATTTTTTTAACAATTTTGCTATATTATATATAGATATATTATTACAGTTAAAAGCAACGTACCGACAACCTCCGAAAAATTATCAAACATTTATTTTTTTTCCGCTAAGGGTTTCAAATTTCATGTTTCTATCTTTTGGAATTATTGTATTTCACACACGTTTAAGTGTTTTTACACCATGTGGGGTGGACTTTCCAAACTGTTCTTAGTACTTACTTAGTACGCTATAGAGAGAGTAGTTTTGTTTGTGCGTTGACCAATGGTTATATCAGGCACCATACAGTTTTCTACATATAGAAATTATTTCTCGTTCAGATTATAATTTATTACATTATGTGGCAGGACCATAATATCTATTAGAGATCTATGGTTCACATTTTATTCAAAGGAAATAGTCTTTTTCGTATGGTTAGAAATATGTGATTCACAAATATTATATCCGACTCTCCTCTAGAGATTGAACATACCAAAATAAAATAATTGAATATATTAAGATTTACAACAACAATCACATATTATTGTTATTTTCAGTACATTCCTATCGGACAATCTAAGTAAGATTGTCTTACTTTTATAGTAACGGTACAAATATCCAATTTCCCCTCTATAACTGTAATTTTTCTTTTTCAGCTGTCAATGTACAAAAGCGGAATTCTCGGAAACTCCGTGAATCCACAAAAAATCGCGTGCCACAGAAACATGTAACGTTTCCAAATAAACAATAACTTTATAAATGAAACTTTTGCAAAATTAAACGCTCATATTTTCGATATTGTGCAAACGGACAAACTCCGTCTGGGACCACGGACAACTGTTGACTGTTCGAAATGTCGAATTTTCAAACATATTGCAATGCCATAATGCCTAATATACGCTTCATATAAAACGTGTACAAAAAGTGTAAACCAAAAAATAATTATTTCTATAGGAAGGTTTAAAATGAAACTAGCATTTCTCACTTCGTTGTTTTAATGAATAATGACAAATCTAAATATCGATGAACACACACACACCAATGGGTAACACTCAACAAGCAATGTGGTTTACAAAATAATAATACCGTTCATAAACAACGAGCGTGTCACAGTGATTCGATATACAACACTAAGTGAAATACCTACCTACAATATGGAAATGGTAATTGTAAGCTTAAACTTAAAATTTTCTATATTTAACAGGCGACCGGTGCGGCGGGTCGATAGACAAGTCAGAACAGGATGGTCGAGGTTGTTTCCAACTAATTTAATAAAGTACTTTTATATAGGGCATAATTTTAGTTTTTAAGATTTAACATGAACTATATGTTCATTTTGTATTTTCTTATATATACCGTATATTTCATCACAGGTATACTTACTATACAAAGGATGAATATTGATTTCTACAGAGCCACAAACTTAGAAAACGTTCCATATTATATTTTTTCAAATTAAATTTATTAAAATAAACATATGTTGATAATTTCTGGAAAAAAAACTACAAAAACTTTATAACGACGTGCACATAGTTAAATTTCCTATAAGATAAATATACCTGTACAAACTTCTCTATCGATATGCATCAGTCATCCTGTCAATGTGATTACTTTAAAAAAGATAGAAGTGATCGTGCTGTCAGAGCGATTACTATAAAAAAGTTTTACGAAATTTAGACAAATGTACGTAAATTTTCCTTTACAAATAAGATAGTGATGTGAAAAAATATCCATAGTGTTGTGACACTCTCGTTGTATTTAAGTTAGGTAACATATTATGTAACAGATAAAACAATACAATCTAACATATTATCAAAAAGCCTCTAAAATCTAAATCAAATTTGAAAAACAAAAAAAACTAATCGTGACTCGAGAGAGTCTGTGAATAGGCAACAATGTCTTTTACGTCAAATAAGTTTAAAATACAAATAACTAAAAAAACGTTTTTCACGACATAACTATTTAGCGCCGCTCGTATAAAGCGACTAAAATAAATCATAGATTATTATTCTTAAAATAACATGTGATGTGTTCAATAATAAATAATATAACAATATTCAAATATACTTACTAAAATGATCTTTACAATGAAAATATATATTAAAGTCACTTTTAACAGGATTCCTCTTTACATTTTCCATAGTATTTTGAATGCTTATGATTAAACTATGAGTTAATAGTACAAATACTGTTTCGTAAGATTCTTCAACTGATGATGTAAAGGCAGTAATAAATTCTGTTTCAGGGAATAGAGATGTGCGCTATTTATATCAAAAACTCGCTGTAGTTAGACAAGAAAATAGAAAGTATAATAAAACATTTCAAAAAGTATTAATTTAAAATATTATATTGAATAGGTGTCTATAAAAAATATTAAGAATATGCAATTAGGTACTACCATTGGTTGTGCCATCAGATATCTAACGTTTGGAAAGAGATAAAATACCCCGAGTCATAGAACACACCGTCACCCAGGATTCCGATACTCGTATCAGTGCTGTTCAAGCCAAATTCAGCGAGAAAATTATAAAAGATAAATTCTTTAAAATTATCTATCATTATGGAAGCCGAAGTGTGTTCTCGTGCTAGTCGAAAAAAAAAACGTCTCCAAGTAACCCATTGCACCTGCGGTCGGAAGTACCACAGCCACATAGCATATATGTATATGTATATATATATATATATATATATATATATATGTATATATATATATATATATATATATATATGTATATATATATATATATATATATATATATATATATATATATATATATATATATATATATATATATATATGTATATATATATATATATATATATATATATATATATATATATATATATATATATATATATATATATATATATATATATATATATATATATATATATATATATATATATATATATATATATATATATATATATATATATATATATATATATATATATATATATATATATATATATATATATATATATATATATATATATATATATATATATATGTGTGTTATTTGATAACAAATGTTACGAGCGAACATTGCCTGTTGTTAATCTGATTTAGGTGTGCTTTATAGCTCGGGGTGGACATACTACACGTTGCTCGATTGCCCTGAATTGATATTTCGATCATTATATACATAATAATTGTCATGTTAGAAAATCTACAATAATAATATTAAAAAGGTGAAGATTTTGTGTGGTTGACGCCGAAAGTACGTTTAAACCTTAAAGTAGTGGATTAAGGAAGGTGTCCCGTGTTTAATTAAAATATTCAAAATGCTTTTACTAAAACATTCGTATTTTTCATATTGATTAAATAAAAATATTATAAAGTAAATTATTCTTTTTACGACAATTTTTTATGAGTTTACTTTAAGTTACGTAATCTTGTTAAAACACTGACACGTAAGCACGTCTGCCAACGTTAACACTGAAATAAAATAATTCCTTTCCATGAGGGGTCATGGGAATCGAACCCACAACTGTCGGTACAGTCAAATTTTTTTATACAGTCAACAAGCGTTTACAGTCAAACAAAATGTTTCATTCCACTATGACCACATACTTAGTTTTATATATATATATATATATATATATATATATATATATATATATTATATATATATATATATATATATATATATATATATATATATATATTATATATATATATATATATATATATATATATATATATATATATATATATATAATTCAGGGCAACCAGCATCCTACATCATGTCATTAGTTACATACGTATGCAAGTACAAAAATTATCAATAGTAAATAGTATACACTGGAATATTAATTTTATCATAAAAAATGCTAAGAGATTACAAGATTACCGAGTCTTTATATATATTAAGTTAGTTCAGCTACTTGATATGGCAACACACTTCGATAGTTTCGATATACAATAGAAGCTATATTGTTATATTGCACTCGTAAGCTTCCAGCGTTCCTTTCTTAAGGAGTGTTACATTGAATACAACATTCGTTCTATAATTGTAATTTAAGTTATTATTATTATTATTATATAAATCGTTACGAATTGCAATGTTACCAACAAAAGAAAACAAAAAATATAATCATTGACATTACAAAATAAAAAATCTTATGTCGATTCCATAATGTTTATATGATAAACAGCTTTTAAAGAGAAGCTAGTAAAAATGCGCTGTTTATTTGTTTACAGCTTATATAGAAAAGTTAAAGGCGATTTATTTTATACAGGCAACATTTTTACATGATTGACAGTATATATTATAATATCTACCAGTGGCAAAGTGTATAATTTTTATAAAGGTAAGCTGGCGTTGGAAAAAACATAAGACAAATAAATTAATTCAGAATATTGTAAACATTTTGCTTAGCTTAAGAAGTTGATTTACTTAGCAAACATTTTATAGTTTTTATAGCGTGAAATAAAATAAATTTTTACTGGGATTATTAAGTTAATAATTAATTGTCATTTACTATTTAATAATTTATTTATAAAATTTACAAAAGGTAACCCGATGGGAATCGTGTTATATGAAGACTTCGCCACTGATATGTCTAGATTATAGCCTCATTATTTAAAAAATCGATAAAATGAGATTTAGATGACGATTTAAGAAAAAATATGTCAATATAATAGTTGTCACTTAAAAATGTATTATTATATTAATTTTAAAGAATGTTACGACAAGTACTGGTTATATAATATAAAATACACTTAACGCTTAATAAAAAATAAAATAAAGAAAAACGTAAAAAAAATAAACAACATGGACAAAATAATAATTAATAATATAAAAGGCCGTTTCAAAGTTGTACATATTGGGAAGAAGCGTAGCAACAATTATGTCATTACAACAAGTATGTCATTACATACACAATTGTATTCTAACACAATAATAAAGTGATATTTTATTAAAAAATAAAAACAAAAATATGTGCAGAATTCTGGTATATGGCTTGTTGTCGAACTAAAATTATCGCATTTAGATATACCTTCATAGTTAAAAAAAAGTCTAAATCACAATATATTCTGTACACAAAATACATAGATAAGACTAAAATGTATACCCGACTTCGCAACTCTTTATCAAAATTGCCAAAGTAAACACACAAAACCATACAGTTCCCATACAAACTACTATTTAACTAATATATGTAATTGATACCTTAATATACGATTAAACATTATCTACAATTATTAAAGCAAACCTATTCTACATTCTGGGAATGCACAGATTATAAAAAACACTACACTACAATTATATACAACAAATAAATTATAAAAAAATATATTATAATCAATAACATATACAACTCCTTATTGGCTTAAAATTAAATAAAAATCGAGATTCGTTCTTTGGAAGAGTCCAGGATACATACTTACAATATATTCTTAGAAAGAAATAATAAAAAAATATATGCCCTAAAAAAATAAACAACAGATCTGGAATGTACTTTTGTCACTTAAAACATAGGCAATTATTTCATTTATCTTTTAACAAGATTATTAATAATAATACAAAAACAAACAAAACATTTAATAAGTTAAAAAAAATAATAATAGTTTACACCACAATAGAAAATCGATAGCTCAGTTCACTTTGTAAACTAATTCATCAATTATTATAATAATAAGATGAATTTAAATATACCAAGATGGTTGTTATTATAATCATATTAATGTGACTGGAGCCGCCATTTTGAATTAATTTATATACGGCGCGTATTTCAATACATACAATTACATTATTTACGTTTTAACACAGAAATCGTACATAACATTTGTTATTTATTATAAATTAACTTTATTTAAATAATAAATATTATTTGAATTGTTCAATTGACGTATTTCTAACACGTGTCAGTGACAGGTGACCTAACTGGTAAAACAAACGTGATAAAAAAAACATTGGTGTTATTAAAAAAATCACAATGATTTTAATTTAAATTTACACAGTAAACTCCATATAACGCGGTATCACTAAAGCGAACGCGCATTTTATAGTAATTAATACTAATATTAACAAAATGACGAGGATCACCCGACGTTTTGAACTGCACAAATAATTTAGTTGTATAAGTTTGCCTGCATTTTTTTTTCAAGAAAAAAACGAATTACATCCAAACCTCGTCCATCGTTGAGGTGAGGAAATGTACGGGCACGGTAACAAGCAACAGACTGAAATAAATGGATCGGGAGTCGGTGTGATGCTATATAGTGTCGGCGTGACGTCACACGGAGGTCCCATTGCAGCTCCACTATGCACTAGAGGGCGGGCTCGCCGGGCAGCGCGTGCACGCGCGCCGACAGCAGGTTGTGCAGGATGAACACGGCGGGCTTCGGGCTGCCTTCCATGTCCAGCTCCTGCGGGGAAGGGATTTTTGTTTATTTTTAGCTTCACGCTGTATACACGGGCAATCTAGTGATAAACACTCCGGTGCCTACTTTTCACTCAATTTTCCAAAAATGTCATGTTGAGGACTCAGCGCCGCGCTTTGCCTCGTTGCCAGAGCGAAGCAGTGAAAATAATTCATTCTCCCCGAGTGGGAATCGAACCCACAAACTGTCGCGTTTTAAAGACAGACGTTGTACCTCTGCGCCACGACGCCATATACGTATTATATATTAATAAAATTAAGCACTATCTAAAGTAGAATTGGACTCATTTTTTAGCATTAGTACACCAAATATAACAGATAATTAAAGCGTTTGAGAAATTTGAATAAATTCAAATACATTTGAATATAGTCAAAGATTGTCGTCCAAGTCCACAATATACTCACAAGCGTGTCATCATCGGCGAAATGCAACCAGAGCGCGGCTCGATCGTCGTCGGCGGACGCGCGCAGGGCGTGCAGCGGGCGCCGGTACAGCGCGCGCGCGCCGCCGCGCCCCAGCGAGCCGGCCGCCTCCCACACGCACACGCCGCCCGCGCCCAGCGCCAGCCGCGCGCCCGCGCCCTTGTAGCGGCAGCGGAACGTGAACTCGGGCTGCGCGCGCACGGCGTGGTGCGCGCCGTCCACCAGCGCGCCCGCCACCGCCGCCAGGTCGTGCGGCGAGTCGGCCCGCAGCGCGCGCACGCACAGGCCGGCGGGCGTGCCGGCGCGCACCCCCAGCGCGGCCGCGCGCGCGCGCCGCCACCACGCCAGGCGCGTGGCCGCCAGACTGAAGCTCTCGCTGGGCGCGCACCACGCCTCCGACGACCACGGCGCCGCCTCGTACAGCCTGCGAACATACGAATCACTCGGTAGAATATGATTTACGCACCTAGCAGAGTAAGCAGAGGGTACCTAATGTTGAGACTCTCCTCTCTCATTGACTGTCTAGGACGGAAGCCGACGCCTCCGTCTTACCAGAGCGAGGAAATGTAACTAATTCATTAATAACTCGGCGAATTTAAAAAATGTATGTACAAATATGTATACAAAATTTTTACCATTTATTTTATTTTTACATATATCTTATCCTTGTCCCATATATTTTTAAGTCAAGTAATATTGTTTATTATTTTAATACATAAGTCTTTAAATATTTTGATCAATGATAAATACCTTAATTCACGATCAGTTATGGCCACAAACGTAGGCTGCCAGCCTTCCGCTTCATCAGAGTCGTCAGATCCACCATTAGCGCCCATCTAATAAAAAATAAGTTATACCAATATTATACTACAAACCCAAAGTGATCAATAGCAAATGGATAAAAGTTGTCAATTATAAAGGATTTTTTTGGACTTCACACTTGATCTCGTAGTCGCAGAGAGAAACTAGAAGTTGCCACGAGCAAAAACCATTAAATAAGTAATTTATATCGGAATGGTAATCGAACCCACTGTTATCGTGTTTACAATTAGACAGTAGACGCCATGATAAGTAAATTGTGGAAAAAATTGTGGAAAAAATTAAATGTAAAATAGCACAAAGACAAAAAGAAATAATGATAAGAGGACAGTTTAACACACAAAGTAGTTACCCACAGGCCACAGTGAATAAATTTAAATAAAACAAATGGCTAATCTATCACTGATAAGTTGCTCTGTCATATCATATTAACTAAGCGTAAGTAAGTAAAAGTAAAATATTCTTTATAGTACACCAGATAAGTTAAGAACAATAGTGCTCTTAATATTTAAGACTATACAGCAGTTGGCATTATCGCTAAATGATCGATCTCCTTCAAGGGACCTTTGGGTAGAGGAAAGAAATTATAATTAAATGTGAGGGGTGTACCAAGTTAATAAATATATAAGTATTGCAGCATAAGCATACATAGATACATATATAATACATATATACATACATACACACATACATACATACATACATACATGCAGATTCAATTTGAACTAGCACTACTTAAAGTGTTAGGTAATAATCCTTTAGTATTTTTTTAAAAGTTTAAAAGTTTGAAAGTAACCTGGCAAAGTCAAATTGGGAGATATGATCGTACTCCGTATGCGAAGTCCAAATACGAACCTTATGCAGAGACGCTTAAGCTTATTTAATTGTTCTTCTTTTAAATCAAGTAACAACAACAGGTATAATCAAGAAATGGGAGTAGTAGTGACTGCTTAACGCAACCTTAGTACGAATGGGGAGAAAATGACGTAGTCGACGTAGTGATGCAACTGCTGCAAACACATTCCGACTTATTTCACAAATAAGTGGCTTCTAAGGTATTGTTCAAAACTAATACCAAATTTGTTTACTTTGTCGGTAAAAGGGACTATTGTTCCATCAAGCAATACATACGGTAAATCACATACAGTAATTTGTGATATAAGCATTGGGCTACTTATTATAATTGCTTGAGTCTTATTAGGCTTTATTGTTAATTCTAATGATTTACTTCGAATTATTCACTCCGTTCTTGACTTTGCGAGCTATCCCTATATATATATATATATATATATATATATATATATATATATATATATATATATATATGTATATATTATATATATATATATATATATATATATATATATATATATATATATATATATATATATATATATATATATTATATATATATATATATATATATATATATATATATATATATATATATGTATATATATATATATATATATAATATATATATATATATATATATATATATATATATATATATATATATATATATATATATATATATATATATATATATATATATAATATATATATATATATATATATATATATATATATATATTTATATATATATATATATATGTATATATATATTATTATTATAAAACGTACATGATCCTGTGGCGGGCGTCGTGCAAGCCATCCAGCATATCTAACATCGCCTATCAAAGGCCGGAGCCGCAGCCTCGCGCGGGCGAGAGCCGCGCGGGCGGCGCGTCGCGCTGCCGCGTGCAGCGCGCGGTGCCAGCCCGCCGCCGTCGTACTGCACGGCGCGCGTAGCGCTAGCGCGTGCACGCCGTCAGGGGAATAAATTTCTAATGTGCGTTCCTCTGTGGATAACATTTTACTTGTTAAATCGAGGTACAATGAGAGAATGCAGTGTTAGATACACTCCGTTTCTTACTTTGCGTTCATATTAAACACTCAACTAGGAAACTCAACTTGGGTTGAGCTTCCTAGCTGGGAGGGGTTGGCCCCTCCAGAGAAGAAAAAATAATTTAAACACTTCCCTGGACAGACAGTAGTCACAATTATATATTTAACAAATAAAATAAAATAGCATGAATATTAATTTCAATTTACCATATATAAAACATAAAATAGGACAGGCTTGCCCAAATATTGCTTATCAAATATTTGCCGACGGGAAGAAAGCTGCTGCATCCCAGGAGCTCGTTAGGACTAGGTATTTCACGGTCTATTGTATCCACGTAACTAACGTTTTAACTAACGTTTTAACGTTTAAATGGATACAATCCATGCTTGCGAGTAGGGTAGTGAAAATGGAACAGAACAAGGGGATGCCCGCAGAGTGGAATGCCTTCTCCACTTTTGTGGACCCTTGCAGTGGACGAGCTACTCATTAGGATCGCTGAACTCCGCTTTGATACCCAGGGATACGCGGACGACCTGGTAATCATAGTTAGAGGCGACTGCCAAAGTACAATAACGTATCTAATGCAAAGGGCTCTAAATACAGTAAGCTCATGGTGTAAAGAAAACGATCTGTCTGTTAATGCGGACACGGCGGTGTTAATACCCTTCACGAGGTAGAGGAAGCTGGACAAGCTAATACCACCTAAGATGAATGGGAAGATCATTCCGTTTTCCACAGAAACCAAGTATCTGGTAAACACTCTGGACCCGCATTTGGACGGAATTGTACAGAAGGCCAAAAGGGCCCTGGCAATATGCTGGCAATATGTAAAAGGGCTCTGGCTCTACACGACCATCGTAAGGCCGATGGTGTCTTACGCCTCGGTGGTCTGGTATAGAAAAACGATGCAGAAAAGCGCAATAACAAAACTTATCAGTCTTCAAAGGACTGCGTGTATTATTGCATCATTACATATGGCCCCCGTCAGGGCCATGTGTACGTACTCCTGCTGCTGCCCTTGAAGCACTGCTCAACCTACCGCCCCTGCACCTGTTTCTGGGAAAGGAGGCGAAGGCAAGCATGTACCTCACATGTATGTACCTCACATGTATGTACCTCACCAGCGCTGAGGCAAAAACATGGCTTTCGCAGAATCTGAGGTCCTTGCAAGACTCAGTGCACAATATACCAATACTGGGGATGCCGTCTGACACCATGCCCCCAAACTCGATACACAGAGATTATACTCTGTGGAAATACCTTCAAGGGACGACTGGCTAAACGGCCGAATGAAGTGGAAAAATGGAAGCTTGAGGTGGTACACTGATGGCTCCAAATCCGGCTCTGAGGTAAGATGTGGAATATATGGAGAATCACCAAAAAGGACTATAAGTCTGAATGTGGGAAAGCACTCCTCGATATTCCAGGCAGAGGTATACGCCATACTAGAATGTGCGACAGCCAATCTGCAAAGCAACTACCTTAATCATACTATCTATATCAACTCAGATAGTCAAGCTGCACGCTTGGCCCTAGCATCAGATTTGACTCAATTAAAGCTGGTCGAGAACTGCAAGCAGATCCTGACAGCTCTAGGGAACAACAACAGAGTAGTTCTAAGATGGGTTCCAGAGCACGCCGGCATCGAGGGAAATGAACAGGCGGATATACTGGCACGAAAGGGAGCCAAAAGCACCCAATTCGGACCAGAAGCGTTCTGTGGCATCCCTCATAGTTTAACACAGCTTACCCTGAAGACATATTGCCTCTATGAGGCCATTCAACTATGGAGAAATACTCCTGGTTTATATAAAGTTAAGGCGCTCATTAAAGCTTTCAACAAGAAGGCTGCCACTGAGACCTTATCTCTCAGCAAGAAGTGTCTCTGTACATTAGTGAGAGTGCTGACTGGACATTGTGGTCTGAATAGACACATGCACCATTTAGGCATCAGCAGCACAAGAATGTGTACCTCCTCTCCATATCCTCACTGAATGTCCTCCACTTATGCAACGGCACTATACCATCCTGGGGAAACATCAAATGCACCCAGAAGAGGTGAAGACCCTCATAGCAAAGATAATACTGCAATTCTTTGTAGAAATCAATCTTGACTGTAAACTGTAGTATGCGGTGATCACAATAGATCAGGAATGGTCGTAGTGATACTGGGCTGAACAGCCCTCCAAAGCCGCAACTAGGAAGAATAAGAATGTTTTAACGTAAAAAAGAGGCTTCTTCTAAGTAGTCCAAAACTAGTACACATAATATAACAATACTTATTATTTTTAATAATAAAGTAGAAGTAAGTTATGTTAAACAATAGAATTGATGAAATATCAAGATAAAATATTAAGTTCAATGCATTAAAAATAGTTTGTAGGTAGGTAAGTAAAGCTCAAAAAAAAATGGATAAACCTCAAATTGTAAAATTTTTATAGAAAACAAAAAAAACAAAGGGAGTACTACTGCTCCCTTAAAAGTAACATCTTCATAATAAAACTTACAGATGTAAAAAGTCTCTGGTACAGCTGGAAGAGAGCTGGTCAATAAAAATATAAGAAAAACTTCTATTTACCTGGGTCATGATGCCGTAGATTCTTTGCAACGCATGCCATAAGCAGTGGTACATATCTAGTGTCTGCTCGTCGACGGCGCGGTGACGGAGGTGAAGGAGGTGTTTCCATCATGTACCCGCGTTGCAACTCCCAACCCACTTCACTTATGATGGAGGCTTTACGAAAATATGGTGTGACTTCACGAAGGTACTTCACTGAAAACAAATTTATACCAAATATAATATGTAAATATGTGCATTACGTGGAATTGGAATTTCGAAACAGATATGGGTGGAGATGAAAAGCTCAAAGCAATCAATAGTAAGTGAATGTAGGCTTGCTTAAAAATACAATATATAATCAGCTCCTAATTAGAGGATATTTAAACTTTGGCATCCAGATATCCTGATACTGGTAGAACTTACAATTTCTTGGCTAATATACATCTCTAAAGTACTTGAAAGTTCAATTAATAGGTTTCAAGTTAATTTATGTGTAGTGGTAACCAAAACCAGAACAAAGTATAACATATAAAGATTTAATTTACATAATTATAAATTGACCAACAACTACATCACCCTGAGTAAACTTAGACATAAGAATTTACTTAACTTATCACTAAGTATTATTTAATCAAAGAAATATTATATATATAAGAAATAGACTATATTAATATCACACATATTTGTAAGGACTATGTCACTTAAATATAGAAAAAGAAATAAAATAAAGCATAATGAAGCTTTTATAATAACATATTATAAATGTAATTATATGTAACAAGCTATATTATGATACACATTTGATGTTAATATAGCTCATAACTTGAGTGTAAGGTCAATTTAATCATCTGAATGTACTTAACTCATCTAATTAATAGGTTGATTCAATTATATGAGTAATGGTATGTTAATTGTCTAATAGTCATATTGTGCAATATGAAATCTTATATTTTTTTAAATCTACTACTTTATATCAGTATGTCATACCTTCTAGTTGAACCATTTTGCCTGCTCTTTTGAGAGCTTTAACTGCTTCTTCGTGTGTGGCATCTTTTAAGTCTTCTCCATTAACTGAAAGAATAGCATCACCGACATATAGCTGTTCAGTTAGGTCAGCTGCCATACCCTTAAATATTTTTGATATAAGAATTGGCATATTATTTTCTATTCCTCCTTTTATTGATATACCCAAACCATTATTGTCTGATTTAACAACTTGGACCAATCGTTTTTGATTTGCTATTGCTTCGGGTACTTCAGTAAAATCACTGTTTGGTGTTTCTACATTATTATTGTTAAGGGTTCCGTTGAGAGTTGTAGTGGCATCGTAGCCATCGTCTAAGCAAACACTTAGATAGTCATCCTCTAAAGAACAGTGTACTCTGTACCATACACCACGTACAAGTGTTTCTAATAAGCCAGATCTTACGCCGGTAGCATTTGGACTCTCGCTGCCACCACTAGATGCTCCGTTTTCCACCATAATTTTCACAAGATTAGAAAATCAGTTTGAAATTTTACTTGTCTACACTACGATGTAAAATTCTCACAAAATATACAATAAAGACTAAGCCAAATGCTTAGGGATTTTATTTAAGATATATATCTTCAAGGCATCTTACTATTTTACATTAAAAACGTTTCTTTGCTACTGAATAATAATGTATTGACACCAAATAAATACAACTTTGATTATTTCTCAATCAATATTAGTGAACACTGAATACAGATAAAATTTAAAAAACAAATTAATATATTGTTTTTTAAAACTTTATTTTACGTGCAACATTTAACGTACATGTATATAAATTTAAATTTGACTATAAATAATACTATTTCTAATAATCAATGTATTATTTTTGTATGAAATGTAAATTTATTATTTAATATGTCCACTATGTCAGTATTGTTCACAGTGCACATGCGTACAGTTCCTAGTTGATAGATTTGCTGTGTCATAAACTAATGACAGTTGACATTAACTATTGACAGTCAAAAATTTAAAGAAGTCTGCATTCTGCATACATCCGTATTTTTCGTCAGAGTCGGCTTACTATAACATTAAAAATGGCATCAAATTTATCTGCCATAGAATTGTTAAACATGGGAAACGAAGGGAGAATAACACCAGTTTTAAATAAGTATTGGTCATATATACTTGGAGGTTTCTTTGGAATGAGCACAGGACTCATTTTAAACTTTGCAACGAAACGTCCTCTCATGAGCGGTAACATTACATAATAATAAAAACAGTATTTGTCTGTTATGTTGTATCGAATAAGAAAATTGCGTATGCCCTATATGTTTTTAGGAGTACAAAAGCATATACTAGGAGTAGTTGGCTGGACTTCTGTGTTCTCCTACGTTACACATAAGCGAGAAGAATATTTAGCGGAAAAAGATGCTGTTTTGAGACACTACATCCAATTACACCCTGAAGACTTCCCTACACCTGGTTTGTAAATTATTTTATCTCACCTCTTTCCTAACTATTAGACACAATATCTTTTATTTTTGTTTCTTATATTAAATTCCATTTCTATATAACATGTAATTAAATTTGTTTACTTCCAGAGAAAAAGAAGATAGGAGATGTGTTAGAACCATGGATACCTGTTCGTTAAATAATAATGTACAAATGTTTTACTCTTTAGTTAATTAAATAATTACCAATCATGTTGAATTAAAATAGTGTTGTGGTTTTCATTACTTTAAATAAAGTAATAAAAATTAATTCAATATCTTTACATTATATAACTTCTTGGACAGTTATTAAAATTAAAAGTAGTAATTCATAAAAATAAAATATTTGGACCACTCTTATATCCAATTAAGTGCAGATACTACCTACTACTACTACACAGTACTTATAATGGCACCAGTAGTAGTATACATACAAAATGGTAAATAGGACATCAGTATGCACACTAGGACATACATGCTTTTAAACACTCGGTACATATTGGTCCAAATGTACATACTTACACTTTTTTATAAAACATTGAAGTGATTGTTTCCATTTTCTCGTAAGATGCAAGCATAGGCAAAACAAAGCATGGCAATGTGTTGCATCACTCAACACATAATAGTCTTGAATTTGGGCTAAAAGTGGATAACATATATGCCTTGATGCTAGCTTCCATCTGTCACATGCTATGCAGAATAAAATATGAAGATGAAACAAAAATAGTAGTAACTTCTATAACTTAACAATTCAGGAGATTAGATTCAATGAAACACTTAAATTTGCTAGATTAATTTAATATTCTTTTTTATATTGGAATAATTAATACATATTGGAATACTTATTGGATTATACATACATATTGGAATAATTAATACATTGACAATTAAATGTGGCTATTTTTATGTTGATGCAAATAATGATGCGCCAGTGGGGCCATATAGTGGAAGCTCTCACCACAAATTGTACAAGCTATTGGCTCGTGCACTAGATTGTTTTGATACTGGTTATCTTTTGTTTTATTCTGATATGATGATATACCAGGTTTTGGCAAACAGTGCTGGTTTTTGTCGTTTGGCAAAGAATCTTTGTCTGGCATAGTGCTTCTGTTCTCATCAATATCAATTATATCTATGTTAATATATTCATTTTGGGTTTTGGAGCTTTCAGTAAAATCATGCTTTTTGCGTTTGTGTATTTTCTGAAATAAAAATTAAGGCAAGACATAAAAGTATACAACATTGGATGATTACCTATAGCTAATAATTTGTAAAACAGAATATTTATAAAATAGATCTTATGATATCAAGGTATGATTAGCATAAAGTTAAAAAAATATTATTATTACAAGGTCATTACTGTATTCTCAATAGTAGTTGGTTCAATATCTGCTCAGGGAATGAATTATTTTCATCCCCCTGCACTAAATTAAGTTTCACCGCTCAACTGGTAATATTTGAATTTGAGGTAAGCAGAGAACAGAACTTGGCAAAGTTAGCTCCCTACCTTGCTTTAAGTCAATTAAACATGATGCTAAAAATATCATAGTGGCACAGCTTCTGACTGTAAGCGCGACAGTCGTGGGTTCGATTCTCATTCGAGGAGAATTGTTTATTTTTGCTCGATCTAATGACAAGACAAAGCACGGCGTTAAGTTCTGCCACTCCACACGTAATATCTCAAAAAATAGGTAGGAAGCGGGGAATGGATTATCTAACACTAGGTTACCTCTACCTACCCAGCTATATCCGGCAAATAGCATTAAGTTATAGAAATAAAACAATATCAATAAATCCTATTTTACACACTTACAAGATCTCTGTTGTGTATGTAAGCAGCACCACAAATTTCACATTTAAAATTTTTAATTCCCCTATGTTTGAACATATGCCGTGTTAACTCACTGGATGTTATAAAAGACTTATTGCATATTGAACAGACCTGAAATATAAATCATAATTACACAAGTTGGTAAACTAAATATTTAAAATATATCCCAATTTATGGGAAAACAATTTCTTGTGAATAAGCTTAAAGGCAAGCAATTGCAAGGGAAACCAATACAGGTTTTATATAAATGGTATTTATGACAAATAAAGTGCACACAAACAAACAATCTGAACACACCTTATATATATTAAAAACAAAGCCATTAAAATATTAGCTTACATAAAGGAACTTACATGATCTTTCTGCCCTGTATGTATCTTTAGATGAGCTTGTAAATTCCCTTGAGCAGAAAATCTTTTGCTGTAAGAATGAAATATGTTATTAACTTTTTATAATTCAGAAGTTGTTACTATTCAGACAAACCTATACTTGTTTTAACAAAGATCCAGTTCATAAATGGACAGTTCAATTCAGTTATTCAAGCACGCCTGTTGACTACATATAATAAAAAAATTATTGAGTTTCAAATTTTTTAATTTTTAGTATACAAGTTTTAATCATCAAAAATTTTTATTTATAAAATGTATGGAGCATAAATATTTGAACTTTTATTTTTAATAGTCACGAGTTTTATCAGTAAGTTGTTCTTTAAGAAAATATATTACCTGCACACATCACATTGAAAAGGCTTTTCACCAGTATGGACTCTTAGATGAATAGTCAAATTGTGTTTCTGTGTGAATCTCCTGGGACAATATACACATGCAAATGGCTTATCTCCTGTGTGGGTCCTGAAAATTCGTTCGTTTTTCTTATATAAGGTCCAAATAATAGAATATCAATAGTTATTATTAAATTTTAGCTAATCCTATTTTAGTAGAATTCATATTATAAATGCTTGATACAAAATTGTGAAATACACGAAAAGCTTGAAGCATAAATTTAATACAAACATAATTATTTTACAAACTTTGAACAATTTATTGAAAATGAATTATTTTGTCAACATGCAATGTTTCGAAATGAGGAAAGCGGGAACAGACAGTCATAATACTAGTTTGGCTCTGTGTACTCTCCTATATGCAAGATACATAGTAAAGCCAAAAAAAATGTTCTGTAAAGAGAAAAGCATTGTAATACAGGGCTGACACAAAATACCAAAGTTCTGAGTTTCAACTTTACATGAGAAAATTAATATGGATAATATGCAACATTGAGTTTCACCAATCAACATGTAACACAAAGCTCCTGAAATTTACTTTCAATTATACAATACAAAACTAAAACTTAAATTGACACTAAATGTATATTCCCAAAACCCACCTTACATGCATTTCTAGCTGAGCTTCACATCTAAATTGCTTATTACACTGATAGCAGGCATGTTCTTTTTTAGGTTTTGGCTTTGGGCCTCTTTTTAATTTTTGGCACTCAGGTTTCTTTTTATAATTTGAAGATGTTTTCTTTTGTTCTTTGATACATTTACTAAAGGCAAAAAAAATATATGTATATATATTGATATTAATGATGACTTCTATTTATAACTCAATAAAAAAAAAGTTTGTACCATTTTTTTATTATAGTTTGTTGTGTCATAACCTGTAAAATAAATAAAAATATAATAAGCAACTAATAAAATTGAAATTTTTAAGTTTATTATGAGTCACTCACAATAGGGTCAGTCATAATTTCTGCATCTTTTGTTCTGAAATAATATATAAGGGTTAGGAGAAGCAGTATCAAGCTATCAACTAAATCAAAATTAGTGCATAAAAGCTAAAATACCATAAATAACTAAAAACACTAATATATATATATTTTTTTAAAGCATAATTTCAAAATAAAATATAGTTGCAACCTATATTCTTCATCCATTCATGTCCTTATCTATATTATTAATAATTTTATTAAATATTATCAAATTATAAAGCAGTAATACTAAATTAAAACAAATTAATAGTGTAACAATATAATTTGCATGCCTCTAATGTTTAGCTATATTTTATAGCCTGTTTAAAGAAACGGCCATACTTGCTTATTATTTCTAGCCCTAAATATTGCCTCCACCGGGAGTCAGAACTTTCACATGTTTGTTTAAAATGGTAGGCAATACCTAATTTGTAGGCACAGTTACTACACAATTGATCAGGCAAACCATCATTTTTATTAATCTGAAAAGATAAAAAATAACTTTACAAGATTTAATTTTCTTTTCAAATTAAAAGCAAATATACAATTATAAAGATATTACAAAAATCATAATCAACAAAGGTAACAGCATATAACATAATTAATATAATTTTGTTTAAATTTAAACATTGAAATATTAATTGCGAGATGAATAAACAAATCTGAAACAAAATTGTCAAATTTTTTGATATTTTGATTACCTTTACGTTAGTAATATATTCTATCATGTCGCATAAGGATATGTTGTAGTTTTTTGTAAATATTGATGATAATATCCCCTCCTCTAAACAAATTCTACATATTTTATTCATTGTGTGTTACGCCGATTTGATATTTTGAATGATTTACTACTCTCTACTCACTCTCTCTACGCACTTAATAATAGTGCATTAATATTTAATTACTAGCCTATTTGATTCATATTGCATTAAGAATAAACTGTACAGAGCAACGGAAGGATTAATTATTATTCATTATTGTTATTTACACTTTGAATAACAGTTAACTGTCACATAATACATTATTGAATACTGATGCAGATTATAAATTTGAAACTTGTTTTTATTTGAAAGAAAATTGTTTTTATCTGTACTTCATATGCTATTTCAATCTTCATATACTTCTTTAACCAAAAAAGTAGCTGAGAAACGCAAACCTCGGATCAAGTGATGGTTGATGAATGGAACGATGCAGATCGACTTCCTGGCGGAAGTGGAGAGTCAATATTTACCATTCAGCAATCATTGCAGCGGGCAAACGAGTTCTTGGCATTGCTAAGAGTGGACGCGTCATCGACAGAGAGACATGGTGGTAGAATGACAAGGTGTAAGGGGCGATTCGGGAAAAGAAGGCTGCGTTTAAAGAGTGGCAGCACTCCAACTCTCCTGAAGACAGATTGGAGTACATAGCAGCGAAACATGCCAGTAAAAGAGCTGTAGCCAGGGCCCGCAGTGAAAGTTTGTCACTATTATATGATCAACTTGAAACTGTAGAGGGGCAGAAGCTCATATACAAACTGGCTCAGGATATTACAAAATTCTCTGCTTCCGAGATTCTCGGGGCACGTTGCTTTGTAGTCAGTCTTCCTAACCTCGACTTGTTGCTCCAATAACCCTTGACGAAACTCGTAATGGTCTTCTACGCATGAAGAACGGAAAAGCGATAGGACCTGACGACATCCCGATCGAGGCGTGGAAATCGTTGGGCTCTCTTGGTGTGCTTGTACTTACTGACCTGTTTAACCGTTTTTTGAATACTGGAATTTATTATTATTATTACTATTTACAAAGGAAGGGGCAATGATCAAGATTGCGGTAGTTATAGGGGCATTAAGATGAGCCACACCATTAAGCTCTTCGAGCGCATGATCGGCCTCAGACTCCGCCGCCGAGAGTGTACTGCTCCGAGTCAGAGTATGGGTTTCAACCAGGATCAGGCACTACGGACGCCATTTTTGCCCTCAGAACTTTGATGGAGTCTTACAGGGTAAAAAGGAGAGCTCTGCATGTGGCCTTTTTGGACCTGAAGAAGGCCTTTGACTGTGCCACGTGTATCTGGTGGGCATTGCAATCCAAGGGGATCCCTGAAGCCTATATTGAGGTTATCAGAGATATCTACAACGCCGCCGCTTCAGTGGTTAGGACCGCTGTTGGCGACACTAAGCCTGTCCCGATTACAGGGAAAGGAGGAGTAGGAGTACACCAGGGCACAGCTCTTAGTCAGTTCTTATTTAATGTAGTGCTGGATACTGTCTCGACGGACATCCAACGCCGGCCTCCGTGGCTGATTATGTATGTCGAGTACTCATTGATGAGAACCGACTAATGCTGAAGCGTAAAGTGAATGCCTGGAAGGGTGTGCTTGAAAACGGTAGTCTTAAACTAAATGTGTCGAAGACTGAGTACATGGCTTGCGGGCTTGCTTATTCCAGACCATAATCTACCCCTGTTCCAAATTTCAAACTGATTCCTACAGCCATTTTGTACACACAACAAACATACACACAAACTCACTCACAAACATTCTTATAGGAAAATTGTTTATACTATCATGATACAGTTATAATATTACGTATAAGGATTTAGGAAGCACTGTTGCTATGAGGGTAGAAATATAGTTTATTGCGCTCTTTTCCTTCCGGTTGCTACTGTGGCGTCACCTTAATTAACTCTCTTTCAGCGGATACTTTCCAATATAATGAGTTGGTAAGTCTATAATATAAACTGACGCAAGTTCTTAAGCAAACATGAAAATTCATCCAATTCAAAGAGTTTTTATATAATTTTTTAATGATTTATTATAGTACTATAACATTAATGTAAATATATTATAAAATAAACAAAATCATAAATTAAATACTTGCATAGCATATACAATTATAAAATTCAAAACAAATAATAGCATTTTTAATAGTTAAACATTAGCAATTCTTGCAATTAACTTAGTGTAAATATCGATTCCTTTTAAATAAATCTCAGCATCGAGATATTCGTCATGATCGTGTAACAGAACCGGCGTGTGGTTCATTGGTGAGAAACCAATGGCAGGGATACCGACACGGCGCACGTATCTACTGTCCGTGCCGCCTGGAAATATTCTAATGTCTAATTTTAAATTCCTGCAAAATAAAAAACATTATTATATTTTACTTATTTAATATTGTATATAGTTTTGATTTTAATGAAAAAAGTGCTAACGAGGAAGTCGAAATTTATTTTTAACCTATAAAATATTTACTTATTAAGTTATTTATTTGTTTTGAATGGAAAATACTGCACATCGCTGTTTTCATATATTTTTTTTAAATAATTTGTATAGAAGCAATGGCGCGAATTTATAATTTATATAGTTTGGTAATTTGCTGCGAGCAAATTAAGAAGACGATTAAACGAAACAAACGAACATAAGAAATCATGAACAAATATGATTATTTAATAAGTACTTCGGTGTAACTAAATTAATAATAGTTCAATATTATAACATACATTTCATCAGCAGCTGCTTTGAAAGCGACCCAGTATGGATTGCTATTATCCGTTTTCGTACATTCGACATTTGGATTCCTCTGTTCAAATTCGTAAGTCACACCTTCACCAGCTTCCTTACACCATTTTTGTATCTGTCAAATTGTGGATTGGATTTACAATATATTTTCTAGATCAAGGCTGTCGAGGTTTTCCCGCCCTTACTCATATAATTTTCGGTTCCTAAATAATTGTTACTAACTAAAAAATATATTGGAGATAAATTATATGCGTTATATTTACATGGACAAAATATTCATGGAAGAAAACAAATGATTTGTTACTACACGAAAATTGAATTATTTAGTTTTCGTACAGTTATGGATCCGTTGAAAGATTTCGTATGAGGTGCAACGTTATACATAGATACGCAATCACATAATTACCTGTACTCGTGTAAATGCCAGCAGTGTTTTACTTCTAATTTTATATTAAACAAATATAATTCTGACATGAGAATGGCGCAGTACACTATTTGACTATTTTTCAGAATTATTTTGTATTTTAATTTTTTTTATTAATTATAATTACTTAATTGTATTGCTCGTCTTTTTGTACAGTATACCGGATATACCTGACAGTGCGTCTTTCGTCGACACTTCAAAGCTGTTTACGAAAAATATAGTAAAAAGTTATCATTAGTTTTAGCTCAGGTTTATTTTTTCATTTCATGATTTCTTTACGTACTATGTTACGCGTGACGTTTTTATGACCAAATGCCAATGACGAAAAGATATTGTAATACAGAAATATTACTAAACGTTGTCGAGTTGCCACCTATCATTCACAAAAAAATACAGAAATATATCTCTTTCTCTTTTACGCATTTATCTAGATGGTAAAATGTTTAATTCTAAAACATTCAAAATCAATTTACTACATTATACATCAATTCATACTTTTTAAATGATCTTCCTCGATTGTGCAATGGTATTACTGTCCTGTAACTTTTTATCATAATTATTTGTAAGAGTCTTTGTTTCTTTTGTAATTTTAAAATTTTAGACTTTTATTTTTATACTACTAAGATAACAGTAGCTTAAGCTTCTTTAAATTTTATCACATATATGTGTTATACACATAAAAAAAGAAATGTATTGAATAGTAAAACAAACAATAATATCTAAATCGTAAAAAAAAAATTTTCAACTTCGGAAAAGTTTAATAAAAATAACGGTGTTTTGCTTACTATATGACTACGACGATAATAAAAAAAAATCTAAAAAATGAGATTAATCTTTATAAAGTCTTTATTTTTTTTCATTTACATTAATAAATTAGGTTAAATATTTGACACTGTAAAGAATTTATAAATAATATTATCACTTGTTTTATCGGAGTTTGTATTTATCTCTATTCCAGATAACATTCTTTAAAAAATGATTACAATATCAATCTGATTGGAACTATTTTTTGAAAGAAAACATTAATAATAATATATTTATTGTAAATAATTATAAAAAATATATTTTATTATGTCTATGTAGATTATGCTTAGAATAATAAAATATTAGACATTATTTTAACTGTTTATATAAATTGTATTTACCTGTCCAATGTCAAAGTCACAAACGAGATGGTAAATGTTTTGTATTTACGTTACTTTTAATTAATTTTGTGAAAATTATTTGTTCAATATTTTTTTTTTTGAGTACTTGTGACTAAGAGACTAAATTGAGACTAAATTTTATAAAAGCCGAAACTATTGGTGTGTCAGTAAAGTTTTGGGTATTTTTTATAATAATGATTATTGTTCTTAACTTCATGTTAAGAAGCAGAAGTGCTTGTAAGTACACATTCGACGAAAAGGACTTTTGACGTATGTAGGCGCTTCAATTTAACCATTAAATAGAATTTTATTCTACCGTCCATTACTTTTAAATAATATTTAAAAAATACAAAATAGCATATAAATAAATTTGGTTTAAACTAAGATTTTATTAGTTTAATCATTCAGTAAACACTATTTAAATTATTAAGCAAAATAAGATACACGCGTAAGAGAGACAGGTAAGGCGTATGGTAAATTACGCTAACTTCGCTTCGCCGCCATTACCACTCGATTTCTTCAATGGATTGGTGCAACGTTGCCGCCATGCCGCGAAAGAAAATTTGTTAATGATTAGAAACTCCTTAGGAGTGTAATCAATACTTACTAATATGAATTTAAACAAAATATTTAAATTTAAACCAGTAGCATTTAAACTTACCATTTTTTCAAAGTCCACTTGGTCTACAGTGACGGCCAATCTACAGTCGAATACAACCGTCAATTTTTCCGGAACTACATTGGATTGTATTCCACCCTATAACATTAAATTAAGACATATTTTTAACTCAATTAACTTGATCGACAGCTCCATAGAGATTTTTTTTAAAAGACAGATTTTAACAACAATTACATTGTATTTAGATCTTTTTTTGGGTAAAAAAGGATTATTTTCTTATAGTAGCTCAATACTCCTCCTACAAAAGTAAAAACTAGCCATATGTTTCAGGGACCATGAAGCAGCAAAACTTCGTTATTCTAATTAGAACTGTAAAATCAATTTATATATATATATATATATATATATATATATATATATATATATATATATATATATATATATGTATATATATATATATATATATATATATATATATATATATATATATATATATATATATATATATATATATATATATATATATATATATATTTATATATATATATATATATATATATATATATATATATATATATAATCGGCTGTCACATCTGAACGCATCAAATCCTGCCAGCCAATCTAGTTTTAACTGGGTTCATTGTACTGTTACATACATACATACATACATATGATTGATATTGCGATTTACAATTATTGTATTATTATTTTTTTCTTTTTTGTTAAAAGAAAATATATATATATATATATATATATATATATATATATATATATATATATATATATATATATATATATATATATATATATATATATATATATTCGCCTCCACTCTTTTTTCTGCTCAAGTGAGAAGATGAATCGCCGTTGAATTCCTCTACTTATCACGCAAAGTATCGAAGATCGGGCGAAAAGTGTGTGTGAATAATCGTCTGCCCTACTAAGACCAAAACTATGTATACATTATAAAATACCATATAGGTGTTATAATAAATTGTCCTGAATTTTATAAATTCATAATTATTAATTACTTAAGAAAATTAAGCTGATTATGTTTCATTAATAGCTCCTAGCTAAATAGCACTTACCGTTTATCTTAGTAAATATGCAGCTTGAAAGAAAGATTTTTTTTAAAAACTTATTAAATATTACAAATCTGATTTCTATCTTAAAATTTTATGTATACAAATTTCCAATTTGGAGAAACGAGTTCTCTACTATAATTGTAACAACCATATCTTACTTCAAAGTTCTGTTTAACTAACTAAAGTGCTTAGATATATTATTCAAGAAAGAAGCTCTTTAAACATGGCAACATTCGAAATTTTATACGGATTATAAATAAATATAAATTGTTTTCATTTTATCAATCTGATAAGGAGACTATAGCGCGGAGACATAGCTAGGCGTTTAGTTCCGCCACTCCACACGCCATGTTTTAAAAAGTGGAGAACGGAATATCTTAACACTATTTTCCCTCTGCCTATCCTGCTACATACGGGATAGAGCGTGAAGCTAAAAAGAAATTAATATATAACTAAAACTGATAACACACAAAAATTCTTACATAAAGTTGTGTCATATTAATCGTAGTTACATCACCAATAGTCAGTTTCGGGTTGCTGTTGAGAATTTTTTTCTGCTCTTCTCTCAAGTCCATGAATTTCTCAATAATATATCGAATCTAAAAATATTATTTAAATAAACTTTAAATGTTTAATTTACAATTATTATTAAATTGTACAAATTATATTTTTATAAAACCTTCTCTCCAGCGGTGTTTGGTAACAGAAGGGATCCATGGCCTGGTTGACCCGTGCATATGAAATGCAATTCTACAAAAATTAAATAATAATAAGATTGTATAAGTATTAACAAGATTTAATACAATATGATCTAATCATATCATCTTTACAAAGTCGGTTCCCGTCGATGTACTCCTAGGTCTTTCAAGCTATGCAGCGGATTTTCATACGGTTTTCACTAATAGAAAAAGTGTTTCAAGAGCAGCGAAGTCGTGAGCGAAACACTAGTGGATATTCAATAGAAAATGCATTCTGTGAAACTAATGTGGAATTCCGGTTTTCAATATCTCTATACTAGTTTGACTAAACGCCGAAATAGCACATGTTTGTGTTTGTTTTTTTGGAGGATCATTTATAATGTTCATATGTTCGTTCCAAATATGTATATGATTTTTTTTTAACCTATGTAACTTATGTATTATAGCTTCATCGGAGTATGTTTTTCAGTTTTTGATAAGGCTAATTAGGAAGCTACACATAATTAATCTGCACCTAATACAAATCAATAATCGTACCAAGTTTCCTGTAAGTTCCTAACAGTCTAACAGTCTAGGAGCGGTTCACTTTCAAAGTTTTATTGAAATTATCAATAATGATCATCAAAGTATAAAAAAAAATATAATTCTCACTCACGCCAAATGCTTCGTTCTCCATTAAATATTATAAAATCTTCGCCAGGGTTGGCCATACCCTCGTCCAAGGCGAAACCAATGTTAAGAGCTTTAAAACTATCCGTTTGTACGAATTTTTCCATACCATCATGTCCACCGATCTCTTCATCTATAAATTATAAATAAAGTTTTATTTAAAAAGCATTTCTCATGTAGGTATCATCATTCCACTTGAGCTGTTTAAAAAATATGTTTTGCTCTTATTCCATACCCGGGACAAAACAAATGTGTAAAGTTCGTTTTAATTGGATTCCCGAGGATTTCAATTTCCGTACAGCTTCCAAATATTGAATGCCGACGCATTTCATATCTTGGGAACCTCGGGCGAATATTTTGCCATTTTCATCAATATGCCCGCTAAACGGCGGATATGTCCAACTATTCTGAAATAAAAAGAAAAAATAACAAAGGCCTGTAGTCAACAGTATCTTTACATTGTTTACTGTTAGCGAAGATATTGGATTTTTTTACCCTTCACCCTTTATCCTGTATAAAGCAGAGATCATCATGTATCAAGACATGAGCGGGGGAATAAAAAAAATAAAACGTTCCTTACGAGTGGGGATCGAGCGATTACAGTCATACATCGTCGTCGTTGGCGATGGCCAATATAGATAACACGTATATTTAAAATTCAATATAAGCAATGTAATTGTCATTTCATTTTTTAAATGCGCCTCCTTTTTTTTGGAAGAATATTTAAGGTTAACGATTTAAAATAGGTACATTTATTTAATTGTTTCAGTAGGACCATCTTTGAATACATTCACAGCGGTCGTAGTTGTTTATTATTTATTATTATTACAATGTATAGTATGATAAAAGTTAAATATTGAATAATGAATTGATGAATAAAAAACGAATTCACTTTTAGAGTTCCGTAACTCAAAAAGGAAAACGCGGAATCTTTAGAGGATCATTTTGTTGTCCGTCTGTTACATATATATACTACGAGTATATATCGAAGAGTATATATATATATATATATATATATATATATATATATATATATATATATATATATATATATATATATATATATATATATATATATATATATATATATATATATATATATATATATATATATATATACTACGAGTATATAGTACGAGTACCGATTTATTTTTGTTAGTCTGACAAAACCATTTTTCTCAACATCGCATGGAGGTATCAAACTAAAATGAATATGAACTATCCAAGTTTATTGTCTTTTGGAACACAAAGAAAATACTATATACGCTCGCAAATTTCAGTTTTAGTAGTAAATTTTTATATGTTGTACTTCCTGGGACTTATTTATAAAATTGGCACGGAACCCGCGGTGCGTGAGTCCGAGTCACACTTGCCCGATTTTTTTTCCTAATATCAAAGAAAAGTATGTTTTGCAATAAAACAATTCAATTAGGTTATATTGGAAATTTATTTACTTTGAATAAAATAATAAAAACGATATTTCTGTAGGTTGATTGGTTTTTCAACTGCTCGTATTTACATAGCTACACAAATAAGTATGGCGTGGGCATAAATCGAATAAATGTAAGTCACTAGGATTTTCCAACCAATGCCAGGGTGAAATAAATAAGGCTGTCATAAAATAAATACATGATTGAATGTATTCGAAATTATTAAATGGAAAAATAATAAACTTAAAATGTAATGAGCATTGTTACTTTTATTTATGTAACAGATATTATTCAAGAGACTTACTTCGAAAACTGGTACGACGTCCATGTGCGAGTTGAGCAATATAGCCGACAGCGACGGGCTCTGCCCCACCCATGTCAATACAACAATGGGCTTCCTTGGGACTAATTCATATACTTTGAAATCCAGTCCAAGATTTTCACTTTGCTTTTTAAGAAACTTTACGCACTCATCTAAAAGTTAGGTAATAAAAAAATAGTGTAAAAGTGACAAAAAATATATTAATATCAGCTTTATGTAATAATATTATTATTTAAATAATATTATATTTTTCGAAACGGAACACCGTTTGTCTGAACGTCTCTCAATACCATTTTAATCGAGGTCATGTGAAGATATCAAACTGAAAATAATACCAAATATTCAGGTCCAGTAAATATCCCTTGGAGCAAAGAAAAATCAAACGCAATCAAAAGATATATGCATTGTTTATGCCGCAATTTGTTTGAAAATCGCTGCGTTATTAAAATCTATAGGGTACTTCCTGTTGACCTACAATTTTCAAATTTAGCAAAGAGTCAGATCTTACAGTACAAATAAAGGAAAACATCCAAAACTTGAAAATTTAGAGGCAGGTAAATCGTAGAAAAAAACTACTACAAATTTATATCTTAGTTCATTTTATACAAAATTAGTAGATATGATCGCAAATTTAACTTTGCTAATTATTATAGTTGCCCTACAATCATGAAGTTCGTAAGGAACCCTCGGTGCGCCAGTACCTACTACACGCTTGACCGGTATTTTTTAAATTAATAATTCAGAATTAAAAATGACTGTATAATAATGTATAATAAAAATAAGAAGGTAGCTTTTTCTATGATCACCATTTTGGCCCGCAAAAAAAGCCATACCTATTACAGTACACTACATATAATTTACTACCTCCGCAACTTAGTCTACATGGGAGAATAAAATTGTATATTTTAATGATTTTTAAAATGATAATCCACACTAAGGATAGAAAAAACACTTAAAAAAAAACATATATAAATTTGAACGCAGCGGTATTTGAGCCCGCGCCTCATGGAAACCGTCCAAGCGCGCAAGCGCTATGCCATGAGTTCTTCCTCACGCTGCGTCGAAATTCTTATATGCTTTTTACAACTTAAAACGTTATTAGCATCCCTGTAGGGAGATTTTTACAAATTTCCGCTACACAAAGATTATTGCAAAGAACAAACATTTGGCAAGAGAGTATGAAAATTAATATGTTTTCTTTAAATGTGAAGTTTCAATCAATTTAATAAAACAGTTTTTTTGTAAAAGTTGCTCATCGAATATAATACTTTAAATTGACATAACTTTTTACGTATAAACCGATTGAAATAAAGCAAACGTTAAATATGAAAACTGTATTTGAATCGGTTAAGCCGGTTCTAAGATTACCTGCACAAGCGCACAGACAACACATAAACATTGGCAACACACCTGTGGCATTTATAAGTGCCACAGGTAATAGCTTTTTTCTTATATATATCTTCCATGTATAGACAGCTATCAGTTACATTCTTATTATATGAATTGATATAGATATAGATGTATAGATTATGTAAGGCACAGAAAAAAACGGTATTATCGCTAATTAGCGATGTCTTCCATACAAACCAAAACTAAAACCTAAACCTAAAACCTATTTGTATACTGGTTCAAAGTGGTTGGTGGTCGTGGTTCAGGTAAAAAAATAACTATATAATAACCTAATATAAATACATAATAAACAAAAATCTCCATAATAACGATTAATATATTCAATTACTTGTATATATTAAACATATTCGACCGTTTAGTCAATTGATATCCTAAATGCCAGAGGTAAACCTTAGCGCAGGTTCAGTCTGTTACATTAAAAGTAAATAAGGGCTTTAATCAAGCCTTAGTTTAACTCTTAGCCTTATATATATCTTCAGCAAATCGATTATCTAATAAATACACAAAATTTATAGTTTTCAAACATTAGAAGTATGCATAATTTCCAGTTATTATAGTGATGAATTCTCAATAAGAATTTGTAGCTACAGTTTTGAAATTATCTATTGTAACACAACAAAATCGCTTTAATTATACATAATACATAATTTAAGTACTTAATTTTAAGAATTCGTACAAATTGACTAAAGTCAATTCACTGTCTTTTAAGGTTGCCATCGTTAATTAAGCCTTATTTAAGAGTTAACAGCAATATATTTTTAACAAGTTGATATTTTCCAATAATAATTGGGATTCTTCCAATATTAAAAATAAAAGATTTTTTAGCGTTACGCTTATATAATATAGATATCTAGTAGATTGGAAGAAAAACCCTAGTGATAAGGTATATAATTTTCTGTACTAATAATAATATAATGGATCAAACATTAAGCAGTATGTGTAAATTTGGACACTATACCACTCTGGTCTACAATGGCGCTCGTTAATATAACATACCATTTGTTTATACCTACATAAATTATGAACTGACTTTGATTATTAATTTATAATGACAACAATTAATTAATATTGTACATACTCGAGTAATAAAATTACCTAAATTTAATTGAAATATTGACGAAGTTGGTGTATTCAATTACTATATTCTTATCATTTTCATGTATTTACATCTTTATAGTATATCTATATAGTTATAGTAAAATTATATTTACTAGTACCTATAGTATAAGTACTAGTACCTATAGTATAACATCTCAGAGGGTGTCTAGCCAATTATCTGTCCGATATTTGGTTTCCGGCATACGGGTACGCGACCCCGGGACCTCGAGCCACCACTTTCATAACCCGATCCAATCCATGAAAGTGGTGTCCCTCCCCTATATTCCAAGTCTTTCTGCCTCTTATTCCCTTTCCTTTCCTGGTTTCTCCCAGTAATGGGTTTGGAGGTCAGATGGCAATCGCTCCACAAAAAACCACTTCGCCACTCATATGGACCGATTGGTCTTAGTCGGAAGGCAGACCCTGGCAAAAAGCCGGGACTAATGCCAGGAAGAAGAAGAAGAAGAAGTACCTATAGTATAAAACCAATCGATTCTTCGATCTCATGAACTACACAACGGATTATAATGCGGTAAATGCTTAATTTATTTCTCTTATTTTTCTGTAGTCGGTCTCTCATGTCTGAGGATCGTGGTCAGCATCGGTATTGCATCTGGAGCGGATGATCCGCCTCCACTGTTTCTATCCACAGTGTCTCTCACAGCCGTGTAGAGTTTGGACAATGATTATTTCTTGACTTGGTCGGTCCATCGTGATGGTAAACGACCACGCCATCTTTTGCCTTCAGTATTTCCAACCATGATAAGTTTATCCAGGCTGTTGTCACTTCTGCGCATTGTGTGACCGAAATATGATAAAATGCGTTGTATGCATATGGTAAACAAGCGAGTTTTTATTTCTAGCCGTGTCAGAATTGACGCGCTGCATTGGTGAGTTTCGCTTTCCAGGGAATTCTCAGAATACTTCTCCAGCACAAAATCTCGAATGCATCAATTCTATATATTTCTCGTACCAAGATAATCCCCGTCTACTTTATATAGGAAGATTGGGAGTACAATAGTTCGTATCAATCTAATTTTATTTATAGCGTCTTTAGCCATCATATTTCCCTTTTTATTTCGGGTACACGGCTACAAATTTGGGAGCCCAAAGGCCTTAGCTAAGATGCAATTCTACGAACGCTTACGCTTGCAACTTATGCAGTTAACGATAAGTCGTGATCTAAGCCAACGAATAAATAGAAAGACAGACGGACAACATTTTTAAATATGTATATTTATGTTTAAGTAATGTGTAAATAACTATATAAACACAATTATTTTCAAAATCACAAACAGACACTTCAATGTAATAACATAAATATTAATGTACTGTATGTACATAAATATTAGTGTACTGTACTGTAACTAATATATTGTATACAAGTTACGGATAGTTATTATGCTGTATAGTGAGAACTTTTAACGCATTATTTTTAAAATAACTTTAAACATTATAAAGCAAATAAATTCATAAATAAATTTTGTTTATTCATTTAAAACTAGGTTTCGCTTGTGTCTACACTAATGTAATATGTATTAATCTTCTATCTATATTTTAAAAATAATGCGTTAAAAGTTCTCACTATACAGCATAATAACTATCCGTAACTTGTATACAAGCAATTTATCGCATTAATTACTGCAATTAGTACCTAAGTATATTCTAGTGGAATAAAATATCGTTATAATAAAAAAATCTGAGTATATTTTATATCTATCCCTTCTCGATATCTAAAAGGGTAGAAACGTCAATTCTGTACATAATATAAATATAAAAAAATAAGAATTGGTACGGTTTATATTAGTTATTATTAAGTTATCGATAACAGACGATAAAAAAATCCACTCAGCAGAATTTTTGTGTCTGTGTGTTTATATGGCCTCTCATCACGCATAAACTACTAGACAGAAAGGAATTAATTTTGGTATGGCCTTAGGTCATACTTTCGACCAGCACAATACATAATTATTACACATGTATTCCATGCAGTTCCCAATAAATTAAGAATGTTATATAGTTGATTACTTTCATTAAGTTAGCAGTTGCAATTTGTAAAGCAATTAAGTATATACTTAATTGCTTTACAAATTACTTGTAAACGGATATAATATGGCAAGTATAAAGCAACAAAGTCGTGTGTGACAACTGGCATATAACTATATGAGAAACTAAATATTTCGTATAAATCATATCATCTGTAAATAACTATTACAATTTATCATGCGTTCCAGAGTATATTAATCTATTAGTATGCTTAGTGGGACAGCGTTGACGATAGTCAAGGTACTGTTATATTTCCTTGTTAGTCAATTTAAATTGATTGAGAGCGTGCGTCAATCCTGGATGTGTATATAGAGGGCCTGGGCTGATGCCTTTAAATCAAATCATTATGCTTTGAGAAGACCTACAAGTTGTTCAAGTGGAAAATTACAGCATATAGTGACTATGAGAACAATGAGAACAGTAAATATTTTTATTTTTTAGGGTTTTGTATAAGAACAAAAGTTAAATCAAACTTCTAAGTCATCGCAACTGAAAATATGAGATCTTGCTTTGTTTTTACCGTAAAGCTGAAATTCACTGCGTAATCAAAACCTATAGGGTTTATGACTCCAGTTGATTTAGAATTATGAGTGACTGTAAAACAGCGCTTACAAACTGCTGTGCATGGAAAGCTGAAATATTATAGCTTGTTTTCTTAGGGACTATAGGTTAACACTGAGATAGTGTTAACAGAAGTTCCTGCAGAAATGGGAAATCCGGATATAACATTTTAAAGTTGTAATTTCGAAATAAAATACCTTTGATGATTAAAAAAGTCAAAGTGATATGCATGCGTTAAACTATACAACATTAAGACAAAAACACTAAATAAAAAATAATTTCAAATACATAAAGTAGGTTTTTCTCAACAAATTATTGGATGGAATAACTGTAGGCGACTAACAAATCTTTTTATTTTTTGACCTCTAGTTTTGCCTTGTGGTGCAGTGTTTAACTATGTCTTGAAATTAGGCAATAAGTGGCGAACGGAATATCTTAACTTTGCCATGTGAGAAAAAAATGTGAAGCTATTCTATCTTCTCGCATTTGTCCTAGAAATTTTACCCTACCCTCACCGAAAGAAAAAATGTTTTAATTTCACAGAGGAAATCTCCGAAAGGTATCCAGTCCTTGGGGACAATCGGGTTATGTGAGATTATTACCCACTTAAACTCCAGCGGTTTCCATCTTCGACACAACACATTCGTTGCCCTTCTCCAGGGGCCATATGTTCTATTCCACAGTGGGACTATCTACTCTTATTTACTCTAAAGACCATTATTATCATATCAATAAAAACTTTTTTTAAATAAGTCAAAAACGCACCTATTATAATGGTAATGAAATTATAAGCGGAGCCAAATTATTCAGACTAGAGGACCCGTGACTTTGACATTGACAGCAACGTGTTTGTCACTTTACACAAGAGTTATATTGTTAAACGTATGGTAGTGTGTGTAATGTTTAATTTATTGATTTAATGTTCTTTATAGGCATTATTATTGCTAAAAATATTAGCTTTCTGCACTTTTCCTAAACATAAACTAAACTATAAGTGTGCCAAACCAAAGTGTGCAAAGTTTTTGCTTCACTTATTAATATTAGATATAATATGAAGGCTAAACAAAATTATCATTTTCCGCTAAATTTTTTACACCTTTTCAAATGATTAGATAATACAATATTTTGTCTTCAAATACACTAGACTACGTGGCGTTAAATTACATTGGCGTTTAAAAAACAATTATTGTATATTATTTTCATCTTTGACCAAGTGTCAAGTCTCTGTTCTCTGTTAGAGACATTGCGTGTTGAGTGGCGGAAATAATTGGTCTCAATTCAGATATAGCATGTATATAATAATAATAAAATTATGAAACTTATTAGAATGCCGTAGGTATTTTTTCAGTTTCATAATTTTATTGTAATTTTATTATATAAAATGTTACCGACAAATATGAGCGCTATATTCCCGCTTGCTTTCAATAATAATATATGTATTATGTATAATCTACAAAATATATCGCAGTTTCATAATAAGTATCTATATCGTTTTCTAAGCAAATTATATAACTAAAGCTAAGTCCCACAAACAAGTTGATTTCGTGTTTATAGAAAATGGTAAAATAACGGTGCTACCACACTTATTTAGTTATGTTCTAGGTAACAGATTATAATTGGTCTCTATTAAATTAGTACATATATTGTTACTTAAAAACCATTGCAATAAAGTGCAATTAGAATAAAAATATTTATAAAAAGTAGATAGGTAGGCATATGTGTTTATATTCGAAAAAACTATTCTATAAATATATATATGAATAAAAACGGCTTACCATAGTTGATGTCAGGTTGGACGCTAGGAATTCTCAGATATTCAACAAAATTAGCAACGGCAATATTATTTTTGTAATCTTTCGCCATTTCCTCTGTTCGTATTGGAGCTCTAGTTTTAGTATTAGTACGATCTAGTCTGCTGACTGACTGTTAATGTGTTCGAGGCGTTACCTCGATATACTTGACAGTCAGTGAATACCAGTTTAAAAATGTCGTATTACACGTACAACCACTGTAAATGTATGTAAATATTAACTTTATTATTGTGACTCTTTTCAAAAAATATACATATGGCAACTATTACAAACAGGAAATTATACTAATGGAAAAATATCGGTTAAGTATAATACACAAAAAAAAAATTATAGGTTAAAACTGTACACTGTAACTGTAAAACTGTATCGATAAAAAATATAACTTTCAAAAGATAATCTGTCAGTGAAAGAATTATCTGTGATAAAGTCATGAAATTGTGAAAATTTTAACAGCAACTACTTATCTTATTCTTGGTATGCTAACATATATATGTTTAACAAATAGGTACAGTATATTTATTTAAGTATATTTGTTTAAATTAAACAATAAAGATAAAATTTAATAGGCGTTTCATAACGCTTAGAATTTACATTTCTATTAACACAATACATAGATTATTCGATTAGTTTTGCGAACCTCCATTGTTACATGTTCCTCAAATTAGAACACGGTTTTAATTAGCGATATAAATTTTCTTTTATGAAATTGTATAAGTTTCGAATGCAGAAGAGTTAAAGACAAATCAAAGTAAATATAACTGTGTAGAGTAGAGAGAGTCGCTACTTAGTTAATATGTGAAGTCAATTATGTTATCATGGCAATAAAAATGTTTCTCATAAAGGTTACGTTTTATATAAAGTATTTTTTTAAAATATAACCTATAAAATATAGCACCTACTACCTATTTTAGAACTCATTACCTACTGTAGCTGTACTGGTGTCTGGTAAACATATGCGCAAGATTTTTTATTAAAACCGTGACATTTGCTGTCAAAGATCAGTAATAAAAATAGATACAATGGGTAGAAGTATAAGGAGGCCCATCTTGTTAAGGGGAAAAAGTGTCCACCTGTAAAGCGCAAATTATTGTCACTAGTGTTGCGTAAGTGAAAAATATATGCGTATAATACCGAAGTATTCTGTCTTTTAAACTGTTTTTCAATTAAGGTAGCGCTATATTTGCTTTCTTTTAGCGGCCACTTGTTAACATACTCTACACTCTATTTTAGCATGAGGGTAAACTCAAACAACTAATACAGAATAAAAATGTATATATATTAAAATAAATATATTTCTACATAAAAGTAACATTTATGATTTAATAATTGAGAAACAGTATAGAATAAATCTATAATTTATTTTTTTATGGATTTGTAAGTATTAAATTTTTACTAAGAGTTAAATCTTGTGTAAAGTGCTGCCATTACTTAAGTAGATTTGTCTCTTATAAAGGTGAAAATAATTCAAAAACAATTGCGTACGTACGGTATTATTTATACAACACTTTTAAATTTTACTCTCTGAGATCTATGGTGTTGATGGTGGTGATTGACTGTATAGTTTAAGTAAAGAAACCATATATGTTTAGCTATTATAAAATAGAAATTATGAAATTAAAACACCAATACATCAACAGCAGATCCTGGACATTTTTAAACATTTGTTTGTTATATAGGTACTTATATGACGACACAAGTCGAAAATATACTCGTGGAAAATATAGTTTTGAATCTAAGTTTCTATGACAGCAGAGGATAAATAGAAGTATTCTATTCAAACAGTAATAAACGAACTTGCGGGCAGCAATATTTTTTTTTACGTTCAGTGGTGATACTCAATTCGCCATGTCTTTTTACCAGAGCGAGGAAATTAAAATAATTCATTCCCCCGAGTGGGAATCGAACCTACAGCCGATACTATTAAGACGGAGTGCCGCTATAACGCTACAACGGCCCCAGCTAATACCTAGCTATCAATATAAATTATTATCAAAATTGAATAGTTATATGAATGTCAAAAGATATATTAAAAAAATAAATTATTATAAAAACTAAATACAATTAAGTACTAATTTACAAAAACCACACATTTTCGCGTACAAACAACGGATTTCGAAAAAGTGGAGTTTGATGGTCTCTATGTGGGCTGCCTCTTTTTTAAAGAGCTTAACGTCACTGAGGTCGAAGCTTAATCCAACCAGTGCCACGCACATGTCAATAAATAAAAACTTTAATAAGATTTAATCCACATCAAGTAAAGGAAAACATCCGTTCAATTTTTTATGTTTTTTTTTCGATATAGTTTTAAAATAATATTTGGTTGATATACTAATTAAGTCTAATATAAATTAAAAGTATCCAAACTGTTATTTAATTTATAATAATATAACTTATTATTTGAATTGTAAAATGATATATATATATATATATATATATATATATATATATATATATATATATATATATATATATATATATATATATATGTATATATATATATATATATATATATATATATATATATATATATATATATATATACGCGCTTCCTACATTCGCGTTTTCACTATTCGCGGACCGAAAAAATGCAATTCAAGTCCTATATTCGCGGTCTCAGATATCATTATTCGCGAGTGGAATAGGACGAGATGGGTTCGAACAAATAAAATCAAGTGTCATTCAGGAGTTGCTTGAATCGCAAGATGAAGAATTGACTGATGATTGACTTTTAAAAAGTTATAGAAGAAACGACAAACTTGTAACGTCGTTTTTTTTCCTTACAAAGATGAGACCGATGCATTGTTATCAAAATATATGGTTAAAAACTTAAATTAAACTGATTTCTTTGTTTTAGTTTTGTTTATTTCTTTATATTTATATATATATATATATATATATATATATATATATATATATATATATATATATATATATATATATATATATATACATATATATATATATATACATATACATATACA